>JAKTZE010000035.1:0-64403 GCA_030578775.1 Sugiyamaella chiloensis | reverse complement strand
TTACAAGCTAGTGGTCGTTTATTTATAGTCTGCAGGTGTCATCCCCCCTCCCCCTGCTCGCTCTGCATGAGAGGTGCGACAACGTAGCGCTGCGTGTGGCTAACGTGTGGCTAAATGTGCGTGCATACAAGACTGTCATCCATCGGAGATCGACTAGTACCATTTGAAAGCTTATTCAGTGCATCAGATTGCTGTATTACCTCAGATCTATATTAAATTAGAATCGCTCTTTGAGAAAAGAAAAAGAAGGGTGGTTGAACCGAGAGTTCTGTTATGAAACAAGCGAGGGGCGGGCGGCAACACTAGTTAAGCCATGACAATGTCATATGCATGACGACTGCAGCTAGTGGCTGAAGACCCCCGCCGAAG
Organism: Sugiyamaella chiloensis; assembly: GCA_030578775.1. Lineage (NCBI taxonomy): Eukaryota > Fungi > Ascomycota > Dipodascomycetes > Dipodascales > Trichomonascaceae > Sugiyamaella > Sugiyamaella chiloensis. The sequence goes on along the minus strand of JAKTZE010000035.1, from coordinate 64,034 downwards.
GGGTTAATGGGATCCCCCCGGATATTGGTTTTACTATTTTTAATACGAATCTGAGTGTTGGCGGTGATGCTCACCTTTACTACTGTTGAGTCAGCGCAAAATCGCAACAACAAAGTTCTTGCAATCTATCAGATCAAGCACAAAGTTAGTATTTTGATGGATATTCCGTCATTAGAAGCGGTATTACGATACAACTTTATGTTTCTGGCTCCATAATGTTGCAGGGTACATTCGTTATGTTAGACCTTGATTAACGTTTAAGTGAGCTCGAATGGCGATCCCTCGCGTATCTAGCCAATAGTGACAATAAATAGAGGTATTAAAACGGCTTTTTCTAAATGTTATCACTATATAGGGTTAACTAAATAATATCTATGGATAGATCTGGATAAATGATGTAGCCAAATAATTTAACCCCTTTTCGGTAAATTGCTTGTATACTCAGAAATGACGACCGCTCAAGGAATGAGGTTTCCGACGAGTTCAGCAACGAGTTCACCGATATATTTAACGGCTACATCAACAGGATTAGATTATTAATGCTGGCTGTGAGTGCTCCAGATTCTGCAGAAATGTCATTTATGTTGTATCAAATGCAGAACCTCAGAGCTGTGAAGATAGAACGACGATTCAATAGTGGATATAGGGATTTAACATGGACTAACTAATCCAAAATCGTTTGTGTGCTAGTTATTATTATTATGTACCAGGTCGGTCTGGATCTGAGTATAACTTCAAAACGCTAAAAGCGTGTGTCACGTGCCACGTATAGAAGCACTCGACAGCCTGCTCACCGATATGCTCGTGCTAAATCTAACGGATCTGCTGCCATAGTTCAAACCACTGATAGATTACCTAACTTGAGATCAAAGTTAGAGCCCTCGGCATGCTGGATGCACTCAGCTCTTGTAATATCCTCGGGCTTCGCATGTACGGCACTTGCCATAGTAAGTATTGTCAATATGATGCCATACAATAGAATGGTACCATACATAGTTGCGGTTGTGTAAAATATAACCCACTGAAAAATATGTAGTAGTAAATACTATCACATTGCGCCTATTGAATATCATATGGATTTCTACAAATCAGTATCTTGTGACTGGATAGATGAAAGCTGCAGCAGTAGAAGGCTTTAAATAATTATAGTGCCACATTTCTTTTTCTATGCAACAACTAAATAGCGCATTTCATTGCATAACCCGCTTGCGTTGGTTGTGCGTTGCCTGTAAGACTTGCTAGTTCCTAAATTGTAATATAACATAACGGTAGATTCTTTGTAAACAGTGAATAAACGTCATTGATTGCCACGATATCTTTAATATAGTGTATCGGTGATGATTAAGTCAATAACCCTTCCTTTCAGAGCATCTACTATCTACTACTGATTCCTAATTATCTTTCGACATTGTTCTCTCATGGCTCAATTGCTTTAAACTCACAGACCAGATGAATCCAATGATGTGCAGTCTTGTTACATCAGTCGCTGGAAAGATTATTAGAAATGTGCTGTTAAGGCGAGCTCATCATTTCCAGTCGTCTGCCAGGAGTGATAACGCTGAAGAGGATTGCAGTTCATGGATAAAGGAATGAAAAGAAGAAAAAATTCAAACATCAGCATCACTCGATACGATATTTTCAAGAGAAATCACAATAAGAAATTACAATAAGTGAATCAGAGAACCTACTCTATATAGATCTGCTAAAGCAGCCTGTATTATCATTATCATACTATATCACTATATAGGGGTATGAAGGAATGGTGTTGTTGCGCTGACCTGTCAGTAGTTGGCTCAATATTCTATTAATGAGCTTCTGCAATAAGTGTGGCTTTGATTTCTCCACATTGAGTCTCTCTCATCCAAATCACAAATGGCACCTCCACGTAAGGTCGGGGCGCCTCGAAAGAACCAGTCACCCCCTCCCCAGCCTCCTCCTGAGAAACATGAGGATCCTGTAAGTTTATAGGACGAACATATATATTAACAAGCTCGATTTCGAGACTTTACCATTGGACGTGTTGCGAAAGTTCCGTGCCGTCAACAAGCTGAATGTCAAAAGTCCTCAGTCTCTGGCGGGATTTTTATTGCAAAGTCCTATTGGAAAACGCACGGTGTCTCAGAAGAATGTTACTCGAATATCTAAACACGAGTCTGCTTCTCAGATCAAAAAGAGTTTTATGCAACAGGGTGTGCGAGAGAGTGAGATCATTGTAGATTTTATTTATAGCGTAAAGCGCCAGGATCGAGCATTCAAGCTGCAGTTTAGTTAGATGAATCAACAGAGTCCAAGAAGAATGAGCTTTTTAGCTGATGAGATTTGCGACTCTGTTCGGTGACTCTTTAGTTTAGAATGGTCAGTGTTTATTAATGTATGAATGAATCTGAAACTCTCATTCAATCAGTAGTCAGCCAGATCCGAAGCATCAGTAGCATCAAATTGGAAACCAGTCAGACTAGAAACCATCAACACCTAATGAAATAAAAAAGAAAGAAATAAAAAAGAAAGAAACGAGAAAGAAAAGAGAAAGAAAAGAGAAAGAAAAGAGAAAGAAAAGAGAAAGAAATCAAAATCAACTCAAAAAGGATCGACACCTCTGACATCATAGCGTTGTGCATTGGCACTATTAAAGTTCACACGACCCTATCTGTACTTCACCACCTGCCGCACTATGGCCGACACTTCAACGCTGACGTTCTTTCTGGTGCTGGCTGCTACATTTGTAGCAGTGCGATGGTTTCTATTGTCTGATTCGTCATCGAATGACCAATCACAGCAGTCTGGAGCTGGTGCTGGTACTGGCACCGCCGGGTCCAGAACAAGAAGGTTCAACCCGCGAGATCCTGGCTACCGACGGCCAGTAACTCAAAACATGATAGAGGTGGTCCGAACTTTGGCTCCAACATTGACTGATGAGCAAATCAGGTATGATTTGGAACGATCGGGATCTGTTGAAGTCACTGTAGAGAGATATCTTTCTACTGGAACATTACCGGAACCTCCAGCTCCTGTCAGACCTAAACCAAAGCCTAGTTCAACCTCAGCCAATCTGATAGCAAAGTATAACCTGGAAGACCGAGTACAGAGTCAAGAGTCAGAAGAGATCACTCAAGAGAAGATGCAATGGAGTAATTCTAAAGAAGAGCGCCAAGCACAGCTGCGACGACAGCAACAGGAGATGGTATTAAGGGCCAGACAGCGGCTTCAGAAACAGGCCTGACGGTCGAGTCTAACGAGTGTGACTGGGAGTGTGACTGGTGAGTCTAACTGGTGAGTCTAACTGGTGAATGTGACTGGCGAGTCTAACTGGCGAGTCTAACTGGTGAGTCTAACTGGTGAGTCTAACTAGTGAGTTTCAACAGGATTTTGAGTGGGTAGATAGGAGATGTGAAAAAAGGTTGAGCAGGTGTTTGTCAGTTTGAACGGTTTGACATGTTTAGATCGAGTTTTGGCAATCTGAACAGTACAAACTACTTTTCTAAATGAACTTGATTCGCTCAACCCCAGCATCACTGTAAGAACATGTACCATCCCTTGTAATGGCTAGGCAACTGATGTAGATACGAATTGGGTATATCATAGCATTGTGAATGACTCGTAGACATTGCATCCTAGTGTGTCGTAAATTGACTTGGTTTCCTTAGTTCATATCTATCGTTACACTACACTTTGTCGCTATACAATGGTGGTCCAGTCCACGTACTTGTATACTGTGGATTAGTCTTCTGCTGGCTATAGTCTGGGATGGTGAATTCCCTTAGTACAGTAGCAGTTATAGGTCTACCATCAGCATAAGATCCATTAAACTTAGCCACTGCGATATCAGCATGCTGTTTGTTTCCAAAAACCACCTCGGCTACCACCAGTCCATCGAGATCTCGAGTTCGACACTCGTCAATATCGCCAATCTCTTCCAAGACTGTCCTCACATCTCGTGCACTGGTCCCCTTTTCCAAATTGTACAACTGTACCACAGGAGGCTTACTGGCAAATTTGATTGAATAATTCGGTTTAGCCTGAAGTGTGCTTGAAATCTGTGCTCGTAGCCCTTGCGATGATGAGAGCTGAGGGATCTGTGCTGCTTGTTTTGATTTGGTCTTATTCGACTGTTGACGTGCTAAATCATTTTGCTTTCTGATTTGAGCTTTGGTCAACTTGGAACTTTCACCATTGGCACTACTGTTATTTTTCACCTTTGAATCGCTATTTCCTGAAGCTTGTCTGATCCTATATTGACCGCCAGAGACATCATTTGACTTTGACTTTCCCTTGGCATTCGTTTTCAATACATTGGCTGGAGCTCTGGCAATTGTCTTACCATTTGCTTTACTTTGAAGTCGTTTAGTTGGATCATGAATAGCCTGATACAAGGGATCATTCTTCATTGTAATTGAAATCCCCGACGGTTTCTTCTTTTTCTGGACTGATTGGTTACCAATTCGAGCTGCCAATGATTTACCAGATCCAGTACCAGATTTACTAGCTATCAAACGACCAAGACTGGAAGATTGGCTATTTTTGGGTTTTGTTGGCCGGACTGGTTTAGTACCACCGACATCCAGTCGGGATGCTAGTCCACCTGAAGGCTTTGATTTAGCCATTCAACCGTTTAAATCACTTGAAATTCACGACAATAACAACACACAACACCCAGATTGCTCTACAATGATCCCAATACTCCGAAAATAATTCGATAAAGAGTTATTGAACAAATTAAAACCACGGGAATTAATAATTAACGTAGGATGGTTGACGTGTGAGATGTCGCAGGACAGGGACAGGACATTCCATGGCACGGCTGATATGCTCTGACTATAAAATTACTAGCACGGCTCATAGTTAGCTTCTTCACTTCACGCCGCGACAGCCAAGTCTTCAGTGACTGCTTGTCTACCAGCCGTGTGGGCCACTCATTGTTTTGCCCATTGTTTGACCAATCGAGTGTTTTCATTGCTCTATTACCATTTATAGCGTCTTTTAAGTGGCAGTAATCGCTTTCTACTAGCTGCGATTACCTGCGATAGCCTGCTGCTTTTTGTCGGTTTGTCTACCAACTGTCGACTCTGTTTTGTTTATAATTTCGGTTTCGATTGACGTGTGCGATTGACAATTGACTAGTGTGGACTATCGATTGCCGACGATTTAATTGGCTGCCACTTTCAAATTTATTTTTGTCATCGCGATTGCTGGACGATTAATTGCCTTTTGATTGCCATAGTCAATCATTTTGGCTTGTATTTATTCACCTGATTGACATTTCGTTGGTGTTTCATCTGTTTGGAGATATTTTTTGATCCAATAAAATGAAAGCCAAAGCTCTAACTGTCCATTGGCATTTGGACAATCAGCCTATATTCTCGGCCCATTTCCAGCCAGGTCCTCCGTCTTCTCTTCCACCTCGTCTAGCAACTGCTGGCGGTGATAACAATGTCAGAGTTTGGCGGTTACGCTATGAAAATGGCGTGGTTAGCGGGGTAGACTATCAGGCTACACTTGCCAAACATAGTCAGGCTGTCAATGTTGTAAGATTTGATCCTCGCGGTACCATTTTGGCGTCTGCTGGTGATGATGGAACTGTACTTTTATGGGCTCTTCAAGATAACCCATCGAGCATTGTGTCGAATTTGGACGATAATGAAGACAAAGAGACATGGAAACTTCGACACGCGTGTCGATCCAGTGCCAGTGAAGTGTACGATATTGCATGGTCTCCAGATTCCCAATATATCATTGCTGGTTCGATGGACAATATTGCGCGTATTTACAATGCCAACAATGGACAATGTATCCGCCAGCTTGCTGAACATCAGCATTATGTTCAAGGAGTAGCATGGGATCCGCTTAATGAATACGTGGCTACTCAATCATCTGACAGATCTGTTCATATTTATACACTCAGAACAAAAAATGGCCAATTTGCTCTTAGTAATCCTCACAAAATAACTCGAACAGAGCTTCCTGTGACGAGAAGGATTTTGAAATCAGCATCACCTGCACCAGCTATTCCAGGATCGAATTCTGCGTCTGCATCTACATCTGTGTCTGGTTCTTGTTTGACTTCCACTCCATCGACATCATCTGTACCAGGCACATCAGCACCAGTTTCTGTAACTGTTACTGGGCCAATTGCCGGTGCAGCAACTGCTGGTGTACTTTCGAGTGTGTCAGGCGATGAGAATCCATCATCTCCACCAGGCACCCCCAAATCAATGAACCCTCCACCTGTACCGTCATCGCGTACTCATTCTCGGAAATCTTCATTTTCTAATATTACACGTCCAGAGTCGCCATCAGGATTTCCTTTGCCGGCAGTGCGTCCATTTGGCTCGCCAGTCATTGCACCTTCTGCGTCTGCGTCTTCCCCGGTACCTTCAGGCCCATCATTACGTGCCCCATCTCCAATTACTCGCACTAGCATGTTGTATCATAACGAGACTTTTACATCATTTTTCCGTCGCCTGACATTTACACCTGATGGAAGTTTGTTGTTGACACCATCTGGACTATTCAAGTATACTGGTTCTGCTGGGTCTGATACTGCTACTACTTTGGACGAAATAACGAATACCGTTTATATTTATACTCGAGCAGGACTCAATCGAGCGCCAGTTGCTCATTTGCCTGGTCTTCTCAAACCTTCGCTAGCGGTCAGATGCTCTCCAGTTCTTTACCAACTTCGAGAATCACCATCAAGACCCACTGCTAGGCTGTCTATTGACACGCCATCTGACCTTGATAGTTTAGATGGTGATGTCAAGAAGACACCACAATTACGGGATGATTGTGATGACATCAATGGCCCTGTTTTCAAGTTGCAGTATAGAGTCATCTATGCAGTAGCCACTCAGGATTCGGTTGTCGTTTATGACACCCAACAACGACATCCTATTTGTATTGTCAGCAATTTACATTATGCTACATTTACAGATCTAACATGGGCTTCTGATGGAAATACCTTGCTAATGACATCTACTGATGGATTCTGCTCTGTAATCTCGTTCGAGGATGGTGAGCTGGGCCAAGTATACCATGCACCTACCCATCCCTCATCCACTCCCGCAGATGAAGGCACTGTTTCACCAGCAGCGCCAATCCCAACTTCGGCAGAGTCCCCTGCACCAATCCCGGTGGTGTCTAATGTTCCACCTGTTTCATTTGGAGGAGGCCCAGTATCGCCTGCTCCTAGTGTGACATTAGCAATGGCTGGATCAGCAGCTACACCTCCTGAGACTCCAACACCACAAACCTCTAAGCGAGATGCGCCCGACGAGGATGAATCTAAGAAAAAACGACGAATAGTACCTACTTTGGTATCTGAAAGGTAATCACTGATTGCTGATGAATTAATGATTTATGATTTGGGTTTCCAACGTAGTCTAACCTATATCAGCACGCTTGTCAAATTCCAGTTAGAAGCTACTTACTTCTGACTGAGCCGATGCTAGTGCTAAAATCAACGAGTAATCTTAGTGCCGAAGCGGGTTGTATCTTGTTACATCCTACTTGGCCGGTATACACTACATTGTAAATTGTAGAGGTGATTAATGTTATCATGAGAATGGTTAATAGTCGGCTATGGCCTGATATCCTTTTGATGATGGTTGACGATTGTTGATGACAGTAGATGAAGGTTGATTGATCGTCTGACTGTCATTAGTGGCTTCCTAACCTGTAACCGATATAGCCAATCTCTTCTGGGTCCGTACCACAGTATCTATGGTAATAGACGGGGTCAATTGAACCAAGTCAGTGTCCAATGCTGTTGGTTTGATCTTTTTATCGTTCTCTTTAGACAATACCAATATAGGCTTATCTTCAGTTTGTGTAGACTGTACTCGAGCTACCCATGAGTTTGATGAAGATGCATTTCCAATATGCGTGACTGTCCATTGGATTTTTGTTCCCTCTTCAAAATGATAATCTTGTCCGGCTAGCATTGCATGTAATGGAAACACTTTAGCTGGAGGAATAAATATGTAGTTTGGTAGTTTGTCAAGAAGTTCAAGAATTGACTGAGGATCTAATTCATAACAAATATGACTCGTTTCCTTTGATATTGCCATTTCTTTGACTCCTTTATAACCATAATTGGCACAATACATGTTGTGTTTATCAACAATCTTTTTGACAAGATCAGTCTCAGATTCTGGATCAAAATGGACAGCCCTTTCGCTACACCTCACAACGTTATACCACATATTAGTATACTGAGAGGCAATAGCAGCCAATCCACTCTGGTACGACTCACAACAACCAACGTCCGAATCATACACCACCACTTGTTTGATTTTGGCCTTGTCGAATCGACGTAGAACCCGTCCTATTGTTTCTCTTTTAAATGCCTTTGTATGAGTATTGTGTGATTCTGGCATCATCAATAGATGAACTTTGAGCTCTTTGTCGGTGATTAACTTCATGACATCTTCTGCACAATGATGTACATGATCTGTTACTATCACTACGTAGGTCTTCGGGTCTTCGCTTGATTCCTTTAGCAGATCAACTAGATCTTCATTCCACCAATCATTATTGTTGCTGGAAAGGATCTGCTGTAACACTGTTCTATCATTATTCCACCCACCATCCTTGATATTTGATCTTTGGATCAATTTGGCAGCTTTTGCCGATAGAACATTGGAGTTTGGCTGGGGCATGCTGAGAACAGTGCCTTCAAACTGGTAGATCTCCACTCGTTCTATTTCATCGTAATTAGTAGGTGACAGCACATGGCCCCTTGGTTCTTCATGTTTGGGCCCTTTAGAATATGGATGAAACCTCTTGCCTCGTGGAGCCTGGTTGAATCTGTCCAACATAGAGTTAGAGTGAGGACGGTAAGCCACATTAGGCATAAGGACATGCATATCTGACATGAGATGAGCTCATTGAGCTAAGCTGAATTGGGTGGTAATTAACCACAAACAAGTTTATAATTTCAAATTTCAAATATAACTACAGCTTTTATATGTTACATTGTTTAAAAAGAATCAATTGGTGTATTGGTAACGATAGCATTAGGTGAATAGCAAGTTTTTAAGGTGTCATAGATCTGTTCTGGATCTGTTCTCGGTCTGTTCTTCATGGTTCTGGCATATGTAAAGCTCCAGGCATGAACCGTCGTCGAGACCATCGTGAGGGAGCTGGAGATTGCAACTGATCTCTATGCTCTAAAAGTTCTGCAGCTGCTTGTATGAGTGGGTTGTGAGATCTCTCTCCGACCTGTTCAACCACATCTTCCATTTTCTCTTCGTAATCTTCCATCGGTGGTCCTTGCTGCAGAAGTGGTGGAGGCATCACTGGTAGGATTTCTTCAGACATATTCTGTCTCAATATTAGACGGTCGTTAAAGTAGATTAGAACCAGTGATACGGAACATCCAAACAAAAACGCAACTGTAGTCCAACCTAGACCAGCCATACTTTTGCCAGCCTGAGCACGGACAGCAGTATTGGTGATAGAATGGATTCCAAGAGTCACAGTATTAACACCGGTTTGTTGCCAAACCAGAGATATTAAAGAAAATACAAATGCCAAAGTAGTAGTCGCAGTGACTAAAGAAAAGCCTGCAGTAGAAGCAGAGTCCACAATCAATAATGTAACGGTACTGATACCACACAAGATGACAGTAATAATAACCAACCAAGGCGAGAACAAATGCACTCGCAAGGCATTGGCCAAATATGCAATATTAAGAGGATCCTGGGTCGCATAGGTGAACTGGCTAGCCAAGTTTGTCATATTAGAGAAGCATTTCCATCCTATTGACGAAGAGTTGCCAGATCGAGGAGCTGCGGATCCCAGCTGAGCTGTGACTGTAGAAGGAATCGGGAATGACGAGTTAGTACAGATTCCAAAAAAGCCTAGTCGCACTGATAGATCGGCGTTCTGAACATATGCGTTGAGTACATTATACGAATCATTGTTGATAACTCCACGCCCACTCAGAGCTGACTGTTCGTATGCATCATAGTGGAGTTCAACTAGATACAGGGATGGGTTGGCGGCTTGATTAGAAGAGCAGGATGCAAGGGTAATTGCCATAAGCAAAGTAGACAAAAACAAAAAGAAAGCCACCAGATGCTTATGGTGGATAGGTTGTCTCCAAAAATATGGATTGACAGAGGTTAAAAACCTGGCCATGGTGGTTCAGGTTGGCAGGATCGCACAGGATCACAATGGAACCGCTGCACAATTACAGGGCAATACCGTCAATATCAAATGACAGAGGGCCAGTGGCAAGATTTCTCCAGCTGATACCGATTATTATATACTGATAATATCGCTGTAGATCAAACAACCTGACCTGGCACGCTGCAATGCAATGCAAGGTATCAGTTGACGACCGGCAGGCAGGGAGTGGTTTCAGTGAGAATAATCACAGAAATAAGCAGTTTTCGCAATTGTAAAGATACCCAAAGGACCTTTATCACTGTGAGTACTAAATACAATGGAATTTGAAGAGTTTTTCTATTGTATTTGTTGTACCTGCATATCAAATAAGCTTGTTGTATTTGGAAAAGATCAACACGCTGCACAGTGTCATTTGCCGGATTGGGAGCAAAGTAAATACCCCTGATGCATACTGTGCGAATTATGTACAAAAAGCAGCCAAAGTGGGGGAGTGAGCGTTGAAAACATGCACCATCAAACAAACCGAAATCGATGATCGATATGGCGAACTAAATACTGACAGCTTTGGCGTGATTCGAATGGTTTGTGCTTCCGAGTCTGGTATTTATTTTATTTCTTTGGTGGTGGTTCAGTCGAAAAATTTCGCATAGGCAGCCTGCTGTCCTTTAGTCTTTTTTGCGATTCTTTGGTTGATTCGAGACAACTCTAATTCAATGGCCTTATCTTGAGGCATAAGCTTTTGAGCGTCTTTAATATCTACCAAGGCACCATCAAGATCATTGAGACCACTCTTGGCAGACGCCCTTCGGAAAAGAGCCTTGGCTTGATCTTGGACAGCAATATTGCCAGTTTCTAAAACAGCACTAGAGCTAGTTAAAGCACTATTATAGTCTGATAACTGTAAACAGCACAATGACACATTAAGGTTGAGAGATATTCGTAGCTTGTCGAATTCCTTGGCATCTGTAGGGTGCTGTTCATAGTCGGGGTAAAGCTCATTAACATAACGGAGAGCTTTACGATACTTGTCAAGTGCACCTTCCAAGTTTTTTTGTTTGAAAAGCTTGGTACCAATGGCTTTGATATCATTGATTGCAACTAAGGATGGTCCTGGAGACTGATCCTTAAGAACTGTTGGTTCGTCTCCGGGATAGTCCTCGTACTTATCGCCGTACTGATCAATAGCTAGGTTTGAGATCTGTTGAGATGATATCCTTTGAACATCGTCCAGCTGTCCACAGTCAACAATTATAACTGGAGCCACAGGGGAGTCGTCAGATGGATTTGTTTGTACATTCTCTACTGCTCGAATGATACTCTTGCCAGAGATCACCTTGCCAAATACTACATGTTTATTGTCGAGATGAGGGGTTGGTACTAAAGTGACAAAAAACTGCGATCCGTTGGTATTGGGGCCTGCGTTGGCCATAGACAATAGAAAAGGCTCTGAATGGTTTTGTTTGAATGATTCGTCGTCAAATTTGTCACCGTAGATGCTCTCACCTCCTATACCGGTCCCATGGGTAAAGTCACCACCTTGGATCATGAAATTTTTAATGATCCTATGGAACTTGGATCCTTTGAATGTCAAAGTACCGTGGGTCCCAGTCTTTTCCCCTGTACACAAACATCGGAAATTTTCAGCAGTGCGAGGAACTGAATCTGAAAACAGTTCGAAAACTGCTCGTCGAGGGCCTGAGTCGCCAATTGCGATGTCGAGGTACACTTGAGGGTTCATGTCAAGATGCAGGAATGCATAAGGTGAAAAGTGAATTAGTACCAGCTATACCAAATCACCCAGAACAAATTTATATCTGGAGTTTCAATTGAAATAAAGAGAAAGATTACATTCTAAATGGTTAGAACAGCTACCTAGCTTCATACCTCTTTCTCCCTACAACTCTCCCTATAACTCTCCCTACAACTCTCCCTACAACTCTCCTTACAACTCTCCTTACAACTCTCCCTACAACTACAACTACACCTTCAATCATCGAAAATTAACATTAAGGAAAGACATTTCTATAAACAAGACTTTAGTCAAGATAAATTAATTCAGACAGAACATTCAAATGAACGCCTGAAACACATCACTGGAAAATGAATGAATGCAATCAAACAACAACACAACAATTGCTGCTTGAACCTCCAGTAGAAGAAGATACTAGTAAGCTGGCTCGTGTAGCCACTTCAAATACATCATCAACGCCCTCTCCAGTCAGAGCTGAGCACTCAATATAGCGCCTGGCTCCAATCTGTCTGGCTATAGATTCACCATGCAAGGGGTCGACAAACTTTAAGCTCTTTTTACGCATATCTTCAATGGCCGCGGGATCAGTGCGCAGATCTCGCTTTAAACCAACGAGGATGATAGGGACATTAGGACACAGTTGATTGACCTCTTCTACCCATTTAGTTCGGGCATTATCCAGGGAATCCATGCTATCAACAGCGAATCCAATCAGTATGCAATGGGCCTTGGCATATGACAGAGGCCGTAATCTTTCGTATTCTTCTTGTCCGCTGAGTTAGATTGATATAGTTATTGCTGAGTCTAAGATGAGTTTGTACCAATTTGACTTGGCTTGGCCTGGCTTGACTTGGCTTGACTTTGTCTGAGTTCGAGTTCAAGCTCGTTCTGAATCTAATTCTAATTCCAATCCCTAGGCATCGGCGCAGTGACAAAAAGCACTTCATGATCGTCAGACTTCTCGTTGTAAGCCTCCCACAACTATCTATAAACTATCCACAATTGTCAATAATTGCTAATAATTTGAACAAATAAATTATTCTTTCGTCTTCGTTCAAATTTATCCAAAGTGGTCAGATCCCATAACTTTGACCGTCTACAGATCCCCTGGACTCTAAACCATCCAACCAAATGCCAATAAAAATCTAATCAAACTCATCTATTCAACCCTTTGTAATACTCACGCTGTATCCCATAAAGCCAGTTGAACAGACTTGCCATCCACTCGACAGTCTGTCACATAATTATCAAATACCGTTGGATGCTATTTGTGAGCGCGCTCATAGTGCCCATAACTTACGTATTCCTTGGGAAACTCCCCCAATGTGAAAACACATAGCAGCGAGGTCTTGCCACAGGCTCCATCGCCAACAATGACCAGTTTTCTAGTTAGAATGTCCCTATCCATGTGATTATTTCGTACCTTTTGATGACCTCGCGCGACGACATGCAGTTGTAAGGCTATATTTGGCTGTACAAGCAGATATATATAGGCTCGGACGGTGAATGCAGTCCGAGACGCAGAGACGCAGGTTCAGCTGAACGCAGCCAGTCAGGCACCAGTAGGGAGCCGTAGAGGAGCAGAAAGCAGCACAGCAGTAGAGCCGTAGAGGAACACCAGAACGACCAGAAAGCTGTAAAGAGCCGTAGGGTGCTGCAAACAGCAGTTTTGGGTGCTGCTAACAGAGGGTTGCGGGGCTCAGCGGGGGCACAGCGGGGGCGCCAAGGTAGATCCGAAAACTGCAGCTCTCAGATAGGGTTTTTGAGGTGACTCGTAGCACCGACAATAGCACCGATTTCTCGTGTTCGTAAAACTATGTATTCAAGTGCTTGTCAAATATCTGTCAAATAGCTGTTAAGTAGTTGTCAAATGGCTGTCAATACCAGTCCAATAGCTGACAAAATAGCTTTCAAATATCAGTCAAACGTCACTCAGATATCAGTCAAACGTTACTCAGATATCAGTCAAGTTGGCTCTCAAATGTCACCAGATGTCAACCAAATGTCACTCAAATAATACCACTCAAATCAATCAAATATTAATCAATATTTATCAAATTCCAAGTATAAACTAAACAAGCTATTATAATTGATAAATATAGATATTCCGAGCTGTGGCCTACGTTGTATTGAAGTGAGAGTGCGTAGCACTATGCCCATAATTATACCATTTGGGAATACGACGCTATACGGTAGCGTAGTAAACAACGGGGAGCGTCGGGCCAGACTAACTAGTCAGACCCAGCCAAGATAAACATTATTCTTGCACGGCACGACAAACGGTCACTTGATATATTTGATTTGAATATTGAATGTGACGTGACTATGTTTCATAGTGGATCTGCTGTCTACCATACACTGAAGGATTATACATACAGGCAATTGTTATGCTCCAATACGTGCCGTGCCTGCATATGCAATGTGTGCGTAATAAAAATAACTAATGAAATAGCAATGTACGATGTTCGATGGCAATGTGTGATGGAAGGGTAAGAATTTCAATCTGCAGAGATATATGCTACGTAGACCTGTCCGGAATGAGTATAGTACTTTGAGTAGAATACATGTAGTTGTTTATGAGTAGCCAAGGTTAGCATCGAGATCAACTTTTTATCTCTTCCTACTCTGTACTCCTCTGTAGTACACTGCTCTGTACTACTCTGTACTACCTTTTGACGTCGATACTTTATGATTTTATTTTCCATCTTTCATTTTTCCGTTTTTCATCCGTGAATTAAAGTTATCTCATTCCTTCTGTTTGATCTGTCATTGACTGGCTTATTATCCCTGCACCCCACAAGTTTCCCGTTTGGGATCGATCGACAACCATTACAATATTTGCTCTAACTGCTGCTATTCAGTAGTGTTTTGATAATACGACTGATTAAAAGTTATATAATCTAATTTCACTGGTAGTAAGCTGACTCTGTATTGCTACAGCACTATGCGACATTACTAGATCTCTTGTGCTGCTCTTATCTCAATTTCAACACAAATGAACAATTAAAAGAAGTCAAAACTGTATATTGTGCTAACCTCTCTCAATTCATTAACCATTGTACGGTGTATCATTGGTATATTCTTCAGGTGTCAGTGTAATATACCACCAAGAGACCACTTGCTTGTCACTCCATCAACGCTTCACTACTCTCCTCTCTCTACTCTCTCTAGTCAATACAAAATATCAATTTCTAATCTGTTAAGCCCCATTCTATATCATACTCTCCGTCAAATTCTATCAAACATTCCTATCAAAGATTCCTATAAATATCCCTATCAAATATCTCTCAACTATCTCTGTCAACCGCATAAACATGAAACAGCCGTTGGAATTTGTCTCCATACCAAAATCTCACCCAAAACTTATTGAAACCCTGCCAAATTCTCCTATCCTTCCATACAACATCATATCTACACATCTATACAAACTCTCGTATTCTAAAACTAACCCACCGTGAAACCTTAGTTCAAATCATCAGTGGGCTCTATGAGGCTGTCACCCATCCCCCTGCATTTTGGGGCTTTCTATGCTGCCTGGCCATAGTGGCAGTCCCTCACCCCGCTACAGAAATATCTATGATCGCTGCCATTATTTCTTCACTTCTACACTTCGGCGAGTCTATGGAAGTGCCCATGGCTAGCTAGAGATCTAATGTGAGTTGACTATGGTTTAACAGGCCCGGTATAGATGGTAGCTGTACTTCTGGTTGATTGGCTGCTATTTTTGCTGTGTGGACGGTACCATTTGCAATCGTGCCGGTTGGTTGCACTGGTGATATCTGTCAGACTTCCAGCTGGTTACACCCTAGTGGTGGCACTCCAAGGTGGAAAATCCCGCTAGATGCAACCACTAAAGGGTGGAAACTACCTACAAGTCTATTAGAAATAGCAGCAAGTGAATCACCAGATGTTTGCGACCCTCCTACCAGCTTCGTCAAGTCGTGAAGACATCAATACTAACATCAGGTCAAGACATACGACCCTTCAAGAAGCAGTGGCAGCGGCTGCTCCTGCGTTTACCAAGCCTATAGAGCCCGGTGCCAAAGCCATTTACTCTCGAGACGGATCCAAAGTCATCACAGTGCCCAAGATATCTTACAAAAGTCGCAGGGCTTCCGGTACATTGGGTAGCGATTCTGATTCTGATGATCTCGTGAACCAGCTTCAGAGCCAACCCCAGTACGTCGCAGGCCACGACATAGATTTCGAGTATGTGCACAGTCAGACGAATGGTGACAACGACGATCTAGACGGTCAACAGATTCCCACAAACACAGAGGCCTCAGGTGCCAAGAAGAAAAAGAAAAAGAAGAAGAAGAAGGCCTCTGGTGATGCCCCTTTAACAGCAGTTACCGGTGCTGGACTTGATCTTGATCCCATCCAAGTCCATAGAGATGGAAACGGCGTTACTATCAACAATATCGATTTTTCATCCCCACAATCTATAGCGTCGGCGGCTACTGCAGCAGCTCATGCGGTGATTCCTGAGACCAGACGATCTCAACCACAACAGCAGCTACAACTACAGCAGCAGCGACAGACGACACAACGGAAGAAGAAGTCTGATGATCGGATATGGGATACAAGCACCAAGGAAGAGATGCAACGTCTAAAAGAATTCTGGCTCAGCTTATCAGAAGACGAACGACGAGACCTTGTCAAGATCGAGAAGGATACGGTACTGCAGATCATGAAGGAACAACAGCGCAATAGCTGTAGTTGTTCTGTGTGTGGGCGAAAACGAGTTGCTATTGAGCAAGAGCTTGAGTCTCTTTATGAAGCATATTATTCGGAACTGGAGATGTATTCTGAACAGCGAGTTAATGGGCTTACATTTCCTACTGGTTCTATACAGGATGGAGAATATGAGGACGGCGATGAGCTGGATGACGAATATGACGATAATGAATATGCCAGTGGCGATGAAGAATATGATGACGAATATGATGAAGAGTATGATGACGATGACATTGACCAGGTCGAAGATGAAGACCGTGAGGTTGACGACGACGATTATGATAGTCATCATCATCATGATCACCATGATCATGCCCATCACGACCATGTTCATGACCACCGCCTTCACCATCATCACCATCATCATGATCAGCATCTGCATCACAACGACTATCACCATTCGCATCATCAGGTCCGGAAATCTTCCAACGCCAGTCAAAAGAGAATAGCCCCAGCGAAGGATTTCCTCGATTTTGGCAACAGTTTAACCATCCAGGGAGGCATATTGACAGTGGCCGACGATCTACTCAAGAACGATGGAAAGAAGTTCATCGACATGATGGAGCAGCTTGCCGGTCGCCGAATGGCTCGTGAGGAAGGTGCACTTAACTCTGCTGTTGATGTGTACGACGAAGACGATGAAGAGGTTTATGATGATAACGCATATGACGATGATGCAGAGTATAGTGGTGAAGAAGACGAATATGAGGAATACGATGAAAACGGCGACCTTGTAGGCGAAGAAGAACGCATGGCCGAAGGCAGACGAATGCTTCAAATTTTTGCTGCCAGAATGTTTGAGCAGCGCGTTCTTACTGCATACCAAGAGCGAATGGCTCAAGAACGTCAAAAGAAGTTACTCGAAGAACTGGAGGAAGAGACTAGACTACAAGAAGAGCGAGAACTCAAGAAGCTCAAAGACAAGGAAAAGAAGAAGGATAAGAAGCGTCTTCAGAAGTTGGCCAAAGAGGAAGAGAAGGCAAGGAAGATCGCTGAAAAGGCCGAAGCCGAGGCTGCTGTAAAGGCTGAACAGGAGAAAAAGGCAGAGGATGCTCGTCAACGCAAACTTGAACAAAAGCTCAAGAAGGAGGCCGAAAAGAGGGCCTTGGAAGAGGAAAAAATGCGGCGAGTAGAAGAGGACAAGAAACGTGAAGCTGAAAAAGATCGCAAACGAAAAGAGCGTGAAGAGCTTCAGCTTCAGAAGAAGCGTGAGGTTGAAGCGAAGGAACTTCAAGCCAAAGAACTTGAACTCAAAAAGCAGCAAGAGGCTGAATTGGCTCGAAGAAACGAACAACAACAAAAACAGTATGTTCTTACAGAACAGGCTCTGAAGTTAGAACAAGAGCGCCAAGCGCGGCAGTCGAATCAGCGGCAGCTGTTGCAAACCCTTCAACAATATCAGGCTAGTCCTCAAATTTCTGTTGTTCCTGGTGCTTCTAATGGTCAAGTCATGCCTTTACCGCCTTCAATTCCGTCGGGTGCTGCTGGAAGTTCAAGCAGTGGCAGTGTCAATCCTTCTCCTCAAAGTACGGTTGTTTCTCCTGTTTCAAGTCAGTCTTCGACTCCAAATAACTTTGGTTTCAGTGCAACTGATGCTTTACCCACATTGCCTCATGCCATGGCGGCTCCTGTGATACAACAGCAGCCGATGTCTCAGCTTGCATCTCAACCTCAGCATATTGGGCCTATACAGCCACAAGTTCTCCCACAGTCTCATTCACAGTTACCGCCAGGCTCTGGTCAGTCTGCCATCCCCTTACAGCATCAATCCAATCACCAGCTTGTATCTCCATTATTTGGTCATAGTGCTTTGGATAAATCTGGGTGGGGCATATCAGGTGGTCTTTCTGGACCTCCTGGATCCTCGTTACCACTAGGTCCACATGGTCCACATGGTCAATCAGCTATTTCAGGTCACAGTTCTGTACTTGCCGGACCTCCAGGACCTCCCGGACCTCCTGGCCCACCAGTTCCACCTGGATTGCATAATGGTTTCCCTATTCAATCAGCCTCGGCCTATAATATGAACCAGCCCTCATTGTTTGGGGGTCTGAATGGATATTCTGTCATTGGATCAAACAAGTCTTCGCTGGCTCCGACACCTCCTCAGCCTACACATGCAACACCCGCACATGGTGGTCATTTCGGATTCGAGACCGACCGATCTAATAATAGGGACGCTTATGAGCTTGAAAACCCTGTTGATGAGCTTAACAGACTTATGGGTGGTCGATCACTTCTTGGTGATAATAACGACGATATCATGGCATCTCATTCCGTTCGCAAGCCATCCAGAGTATTGTCTGGTTCAGCAGTGTCTCCTGGAACTGGCCTTTTTGGCGCGTCGCCGTTGTTTGATAAGTCTGTTCCGACTTCGTCGTCTGATACTACAAATTGGGCAGGAGGATTCCGACGCAAGTCCAGCATGTGGTCCAGTTCTGTTCCGATAGGGCCTTGGTCTAACGAGTTGAGGCCACAGGAGATCAAGAAAACTGCTGTCTCGTCGTACCAAAAGCTTGTCAATGAAGGATGGGCATCTGATGGATATATCCCCGCTCAGGTGTTGTTCCACACTGTATCCAAGGCTCTTGGAGGACCGAGCACTTTTAGTCAGAATGACTTTTATAGTGCATGTGGAGTCTATGATAGCTCTATACCAGATCGATTCGATAGCCTTCGGGACAGCGTTGGGCTTGTAACCCACCTCAAGTATGCACACAAGTATGGTTCGCACCCTGGTGAAGCAAATGGATCTTGGCCAGTTCGACTCGCATTGTGATATCTTGTGATTTTGCCATTTCAAATTATCTAATTCCGTGTGAAAGATTTGCAATTTTTTTTTAATAGTGTTGTGCTATGATCTGTATATATTACATGGCCCTTTTAACTTTGTACAATTCGTAGCGGATAGCTTTTTTTGAGAGTATCGAAGGCTCTAAATGGTAATTAGTTCATGGTAATTAGTTCAGCGACAAATTCTCTATAATGGTAGTTCCATTTCCAGGTTTTGTAACCACAATGGCTTCATCGAGTTCAGCAGCTGTGATGTTTGGAAATCTCTTTTTGTAGTATTCATTGGTGAGAGCCTCTATCAATTGTTTGGTTTTATTTGCAGGCACCAGATGGACTGAAGAACCTCCAAATCCAGCACCGGTGACTCGCGATCCAGTGGATCCATTCTTCAATGCAATCTGACAGATTTGGTTTAATTCTGGACACGAGTTCTGGAACAAATCCACAGATGATTGATGACTACCGTTCATTAGGGCTCCAAGCTCATTGAACACATCTGAAGACGATTTTCCTTGGGTGTCTTCAAAAATCACCAGATAGTCCAAGACTCGCTTAGACTCTTCATATACATGTAAGGCTCTCTTATAGAGCTGCAATTTGGAATATCGCACAGGATATGTGGTCATATACACATTTTTCATGTCATCCACCGAGATGCCAAGCTCTTCAGCTGCTTCTTCTGTAGTGTACCCATCCTCTTTTGGCAACAGTTTCTTTACCAAAGCCGCCATTTCATTTAGCTTGGCACTGGAATCTTTGATACTAGATCCGTATTCGATTTTGGAGGTGCTTGCAAAATATTTTTCCAAAACTCCTCTCAAAGTTCCTTGCTGAAGATTGCCATCCTTTTCAAGCTCTAGTCCAAGCTTTCGAGCCATGATTTTGGCGGCAATGGTTACTTCTACAACACGCAGGTTATAGTTAACTGGACCAGTCTCATGTTTGTTGGCGGTAATAAGAGAGTTTGCAATGACAAAGGCCAGCTTTGGATCAGTGGCAGGGAACTCGAACTCGTCGACTTTAAGACTAGGGACAAATGACACAAACAACGCATGATTCTTGATTCCAAAGATAGATGCACTCTGATCCATTCCACCAGAGTTGACACCAACATGCTGCTCGCATTGGATGGACAATTGGGTCAACAGAGGCTTGGTTATATCGGTGAATCCATTGGAAATAAGCACTGATAGTGTAGCACAAACCACAAAAGCGGCCGAAGAGCTCAGTCCACTGCCAGTAGGAACATTGCCGTCAATGATCAGATCCATGTTGGCAAGACGGGTGACAGGGGTCGGGTTATTCTCAGATCTAAGAAATTCCTGAGCAACCCGAAGTCCACAACGGAAGTAATTGACCCAATCAGACTTGGCAGCATCAATTTCAAGAAGTGTTCCATCATTGTCGACCTGAAACTTCTGGGACGGAAAGTTTACAGGATCCATGTTGGTGATGCTAATAGTAGAAGGAGATCCGTCGGATAGAGGTTTGGAAAATCCGTAAGCCAACACCATATCAGCTTCTACTGACATTGGGAGAACCGAAAAGTACGAATAGTCAATATGGTCTCCAATAAGGTTGACTCGGCCAGGACTTCGCAGTAGCCTTGGGGTTTGGCCATGGAGACTCTCGAACTTGGCCACCAAGGCCTTGTACCTATCAACCTGAGAATCCGGGTCCGCGTAGATATCCGATAGCTTTGATTTGTGAAGAATTGCCGACATGAAAGAAAGAGGACAAGAAAGAGACGACGACAAGAGGGGTAAAGAGATGAAGGATTCGCGGGGTAAAGGTAAGGGTATGTTTAGATTTATCCGGTATTTATCCGTTGAGCGCCAGGATGGTGACGAGGAAAATTGGAAAAATAACCTCTCAGTTCAAGTGATAAGCAAGAGAGCTCTGAATTCAGTATGAATTGGATGCTGATACTGCTGCTATGGGCATGAAACGATGGGTTGAATCATAGGTCATATTTCAGTTCGGACAGATTTTCGGCAAAACCCAGCAGCCCTGCCTGTTAACATCGTGAGCTTGCATGATTTGGTACGAGAGCTGGCTGATTTTGTGCCTCCCGCCTCTTTTTGGTATCTTCGAGCTTTTCCTATGACTGTTTGTATTCGAATATATTGTTTTAGATCATTGAACTAAGGTACTGCACGTAACAGATTTCAGTCACAAATTTCACCCCCATTACTTGACAGGAGGACGCGATCGGAGCGATTCGCTGCTGTCGAGCAGTCAGTTCAAATATGACAGAATATTAATATCCAAATTGATCAATATTAGATAATACATATAAATATGGTCTAGTTTTGAACTATGAGCTCTAGCCCGACATTTGGCACTTAGAACTGAATTGCTAACCAATGCAGCTATGACGCCTGTATGCACATAGAAGCCCCATTTGACGTAAAGGTAGCCCCATCTACGAAACTATTGCGAAGCCGGGAAATGAATCGAGTATTCGAATAAATTCCAGATCAACTGGTTACTGCACTTATAACTTTTAATTTGACCACAAAAGCAAATTGAATCTGATAGCGAATAAATCTAAGTACGGTGGACTATCAAGAAGCTGGAACTTGGAAATGCTCTTTTCGACCCTTGAGCCAGCCAAAACCACGACCATGTTGGAATGATGCAGCCACTTGATATTATATATTATTCAAAGTGGACAGAGTCATGTCCTTAAAATAGGCCCTGGCGAGTTGTTGCTAATTGAGATTACCCCAATACATTGAATCAAGATCTCAAAACCTTGATGATTGCTCTCCTTGCAGGATATCACAGACTCGTAATCGTGACTCATGTCGCATTATTACATACTTTATTAATAATAAATAGTTTCGAGATCACCAGATAAGCCTGACTAATCATTTAAATGCACACTTATTTTCAGATCTGTAAAAAGCGGCTTGATATAGCTAAACCTGTAAAAGACAAGCCATTTCTGTAGATAAATCAGTCAAGAGAAGGTGATTCACCACCCACATGATTAGAAATACTAAATATCATTAGTAATCATTTGCACTAATAATGAACTATAAATAATTCAAGATCCAAACAATACTCATAATTATCTAATAATTGTATAATGGCAGTGCTTGAAGGTAAAGTTGCAGTGATCAGTGGTGGAACAGCCGGTATTGGCTTGGCTATTGCTCAATTATTCGTTGCAGAAGGTGCTCATGTGTTTATATTTGGCCGTCGACAAGCCCAGCTTGATGAAGCCAGTAAAGCAATTGGACGAAATGTTACTGCCATTCAAGCTGATGCTTCGGATTTGAATGATCTCGACCGCGTGGTAGCGGCAGTCAAGGCTGAGAAGGGTACTGTTGACATAATAGTATCGAGTGCAGCATTAGTAGAACAGGCTCCCATTGATACTTTGTCTGTTGAGCATTTCGATAAGACATTCAATCTCAATGCCCGAGGTCCCGTCTTTCTAGTGCAAAAACTATTACCGATACTGACCAGCAGTGGTTCAATCATTTTGATTTCATCAGCTATGCATGTCATGGGTGTTGCTGGTCATACGACCTACGCAGCTACTAAAGCAGCTTTAAGATCATATGCGCGAACATGGGCTGCTGAATTTAAGGACCGTGGTATTCGAGTCAATACTCTTAGCCCTGGAGTAACCGACACGCCCATCCTCGACAGCCAGACTGAAGACCGGGACACTTTGGTGAGTATGTACTTGACTATGATTCCAATAAAACGGCTTGCTCAAGCAAAAGAAATTGCCCAAGGTGCGCTTTTCTTGGCTTCAGACCAAAGCTCGTACATGACGGGTTCGGATCTGATGATCGATGGAGGAGTAGGCCAGGTCTAGTTGCGATCTTTTGTTGATCCGATGTGCAATTATTACAATTAAAATCGTTGAACACTTTCAATTGCCAATAATAGAAATAATGATTAGCAATGCTATAACCTTTGAATTAAAGTGATCAAACCATAAAAAAGATACGTTGTTATATGGTGCCTAAATAATGCTCGTAGAAATAAATGCCCAGCGAGCACAAATGCATGTTTAGGTAAAATATGGCGACAAAGTCTCGGATACAAAATCAAAAAAACAATTCATGATATTCACACACTAATCTATAATCCAAACAACTTCAAACATTATTTAATTGAAAAATTCAAACCTCTTTAACCTCCTAATGAAATGGCTCAACGGCTCTTCTGTTACTGGAGATACGGCGCATCTCCGTGCAGGGAGTTGCATGGGGCTACACGTGAAGATCAATGAGTTGGCATTTGGACTTATAGCTATCGGATTATCATCAGCGGGAAACGTCGAGAATGCCTCCCAAACGACTGTTATCGTTTGATGCGTTTGCAAAGACTGTTGAAGATGCTCGGATCAAGACAGCATCGGGCGGAATTGTCACGATTATCTCCATTGCTCTTATTGTCTGGCTGTCATTATGGGAATGGATAGATTATCGTAGGGTGGAGTATATCCCAGTATTGGTGGTCGATAAGGCCCGAGGAGAGCGATTAGACATCTTCCTCAATGTGACATTCCCAGATATTCCTTGTGATCTGCTGACGATGGATACAATGGATGCATCTGGCGAAGTACAAGAGGCTATTAGCCATTCAATGCTGAAAACCAGACTTGATGAGCATGGCCGACAAATTTCTTCATCCAAGCTTGATATGATAGACCAGGAGGCGGAATCTATAATAGCCAAGAGAGAACAGGATCCCGACTATTGCGGGTCCTGTTACGGATCTAAGCCAGATGGTGAATGCTGTAATTCATGTGAAGAAGTCAAGGAATCGTACGCATCCAAGGGCTGGGCATTCCATGATGGATCAGGCATTGAGCAATGTGAAGAAGAGCACTATCAAGATAACTTGAAAGACATTATGAACGAGGGATGTAATATTGCTGGGCAGGTGAGCGTTAACAAGGTGATGGGAAATCTCCATTTTGCACCAGGATCACCTTACACATTTGACAGACGACACATGCACGATACATCTCTGTTCATGCAAAAGGATATGCCATTTACGTTTTCCCACACCATCCATCACTTTTCGTTTGGATATCCACCAATTGATGACGATTCGTTCAAGAATCCATTGGATGGCACCACCAAACAGACTGACATCAAGGGATTCCACTTCCAGTATTTCCTAAAGGTGGTGGCTACCACTTATGAATCTCTGTCTGGCAAAATAACTGATACAAATCAATACAGTGTGACATCTCATGAGAGAGGATTGATGGGTGGCCGAGATGAGGATCATCCTAATACTATCCACAGTAGAGGAGGCACACCAGGAGTATACTTTGATTACGACATTTCTCCCATGAAAGTCATCAATCATGAAAGACGAATGAAATCTTTTGGATCGTTTTTGACTGGAGTGTGTGCAATTGTAGGAGGAGTTCTAACAGTTGGGGCCATTGTTGATCGAGGAGTTTGGGAAGCTGATAAGGCACTTAGGAGGAAAAAGTCTCTGTAACATATGTAGATTATGAATGCAATTTTTGTTTGAAATTTGAATATTTGATCAATATAGACGTTAGAGGATCTGATAAGGCTCTCATAATGTAATCTAATCTGATCATCTGATAATGCACGGTTTGAGTCCTGCCGGCTCTGGAAGTTAACCGCACATTCGGGTGGTGCCGAGCATGTGTCGGGATATGCCGATTTTCTATAAATAAAGTCCTTATTCCCTGGATAGATGACTAAAAGGAATCAATGTCGTATCACAAACAGCCTGGAATTGACCAATACAACATTGCACAGGAATCGCAACTTGCACTGCCGTCTGTGGAGCTGTTCCATTGGCTGAACCATCTCCATAAAGCGTGCTTGGTTACGGTGTACAAGTCAGGACTAATTGACGGCCAATCGGCTAGTCAAATATCTACAGGAATACAAAAGTTAATTGAGATTCACGATGCGCCTGAATCTGTTGTGTCACTAGATTATTTGGATTTTGAAAAGAGATTGACTGCAATCATTGGTCCCGTAGCTTCCCTTCTTCATATTGGTAGAAGCCGCCAAGATATTGGGTCTGCTGCCAATAAATTTGTTTTGAGAGATCTTCTAAGAAGAGTCATTGATGGAGTTTTGAGTGTTCAAAAGACAATTCTCAAAGAGGCCGAAAAATACGTTGATGTGGTGATTCCTGCCTATACGCACGGGGTACCAGCTCAGCCCACCACTTTTGCACATTATTTGCTGGCATTTTATGACACATTTACCAGGCATGTTGAAAGACTGGAGCAGGCTTATATTAGAGTTAACCAGAGTCCAATGGGCGCAGAAGTCAACTCTACATCTCGGTTCAAGCTGAATCGTGAGCTCACGGCGGAACTACTTGGGTTTGATGGAATTGTTGAAAATTCATATGATGCTAATCATTGTGCGCCAGTCGACACTATTATAGAAGTAGGCCAAATATTGACTTTGATAAGCACTCAGATGTCGGGCTTTATCCAAGATTTGAATGTCCTTCATATGACTTCAAGACCTTGGATCCAACTAGCCCCTGGAAAGCTGATGGGTATAAGCAGTGCTATGCCCCAGAAACGAAATCCTAGAGCTTTGGAGTATATTCGAGAACTTGGAGCACTTGTTTCAGGCCAGGCGCAGTCATTCCTCTTCATGGCTCGAAATATGACTACTGGAATGTATGATATTCGTGAGTGTGTTTTACGAATGCCAGACTCCATTATGTTACACGCTCTCTCACTCACTGGCGAGGTGGTATCATCAATAATTATTGACAAGGAAAGAGCAAGACTTGAATGCTCGGAGGATTTCTCAACCATGATCAATGTTGCTGATGCATTGTACGACCTAAAAAAGGTGCCGTTCAGAACCGGACACCACTTTGCGTCTCTTCTAACAGATTACGGCCGTGGCAATGGCTTATTTCCGCTCCAGATTCCTTATGCTTCTGCACAGCAAGTATACAAGTCGATGGAGGGAGACGAACTACCCCTCACAGAGCAGGAGCTTCGAGATGCTTTGGATCCAGTAGCATTTATTAGCAGTCGAAGAGGAACTGGTGGGCCACAACCACCAGAAATAGTTCGAATGATCAATCAAAGGAACACTGCTCTGAAGAATGATGTTATGGTTTCATCCCAGAGAAAATCCCAACTTGATCAAGCGTTGGAAACCACTGAACAAGAGTTCAAGAAACTACAAAGTCTCCATTAGTGACATCAATGCTATTGGTACTTCCAGGCCAAAAATTATCATACACTAATTTCCATAGATCTTCGGCAGACATGTTGTTCCACTGGATTTGCGACCCCCATTGCTCATCAGATGAGGTTTCAAAGTTTTCAACATCTATGTTATTACAATCCGACGCTGGAGTTAGGTTAAATACACTATCATTTGACATCAAGTGCTGAGTCGTCTTCGATACCAATGCTTCAAACATATCGCGATATGGCTTGGTGCTTGGACTCCTTTCTGCAATTACAAATAGGACAGTAGAACAAGCTCGTAAATCTTCGGTGGCCTGGTAATCCCATTTTTGCTTTCCAGTCCAAAGGCCATAAACCACAGTAAGTCCTGCTATAAACACAGTCTGTTGTGCTATGAAAGAATGTGCATAAAGACTTTCCTGGTGTAAGTGTTTGCTTATTTGACATATCGAACCGGCAGATCGAAAGCACATTCGGCCATAGGGATGGTCTTGATCAAGGTCAGCAACATAAGGCAGCAGCAAGTGCCTCATGGACTTGTGGTAGAGCAAGTCGATATGATATTGCTGGATCTTGGATAACCCAACGGGTCTAGTATCTCTCCACTGCTCAATTGAAGCTATAATTGGCCCAACGCTTTCTATGGATGGCATTGTGTCTCTGTCAACACTGTACAGAAGTTGCTGGATTTCGCTATCTATACGACGAACTTTAACGAAATGTCGCGAGTAGCACATTGCCAGAGACTTCGAGCATATTGAATTGTCCAATATCCAGCCGTGAAGAATCTCACCATCCAGGATATTCTCATCAAACTCAAAAGGTAGATCTACATCAATATCTTTTTCGCTTATCGAAAATGGCCGTCCGAGACTCTGGCTTATCAGTCTGTCCAAAGAGTAAGTAAACCAAAACACACGTCTCCTCATTATCACTTGGAAGGCATTACCAGCATTGACCACCAATTCCTTGCGATGCAAGCCCATTTCAATACACATCCTCATTGCCAGTCCAACCATATGCCAAATACCGCTTCCTGCTACTGACCTCAATAGATATAGAACCACAAGGATAACACACTGTATGCTCTTCATGTCAACTTGATTGATCACAAATGGCATATATTGCAACGCTGTTTCGTACAGCAACTCAGGAGTGATATATTTCGAGTCATCCTTATCAATGAGCTGAGCATGACGAAGGCCTATGGCATAAACTATTAAAAGTGTAAATCTATCTGCCTTGGCCTCTTTTGAAATATCCACAGGACCGGTCAAATCATGATTCTCATGCAGCTCTAACAGCTCGCGCTGATTCAATATTGGGAAACGAGGATGTATCAATTTTAAATATAAATCAACCAGCCTACCTCCAAATTCCTTGCTAGGAAAAAACAGAGGGTTATTAGATAAACCTTGAGGCGACTGCGGTGATTCTCCCTCGTATGGCCTATTTCGACGCTCAAACAACGGAGGCATGGATTGGCCCTGGTTAAGAACGATTTTTTGAATCACCGCAGCCAAGCTGACTCCGGAAGATGACCCCAGATAATATGGCTCTGCTTCAGGGCCCAGAGCTATATAAGCAGCGCATTTGGCAAGATCGCTTCCTCCAGGAGCCTCGCTAGACCCAAGCTGGCCAAGAGACTCCAAGGATTCCAGGGTCTCTAGTTCGTGACGTGAACCCGAACTTTGCAAACTTTTAAAATTTGAGAGCTGTTTTTCTAAATAGCCTATACGGTCTTCCAGCAACTTTGTATAATGCTGAGAAGCCTGATTAATGATACTACATCTAACGCCAGCCTTACGGCAATTCGAGCATGAGCTCTCCAGGAAGATACATTTCAGCTTTTTGGCATGACATCTTTCGCAAGCAAGCTTTGCGCGCTTGGATTTCTGATTCATTTGGCGATACACGAGGAAGTGCTATGACGGAATAAAAGTTGGGGGTTACTGAGGAGCATTTATGGAGCTGCATATGCGGGGAAGTGGGGAAGCGGGGTCACTACATAGGGGGCAGCCAGGTGGGGGTGTGGCTGGGTAGTCCGACTTTAGAATGATGAGTAATGTTTATTATACTATAGCGCTATTAACATGTCAATCAATAAATTCAAATCAAAGTAATTAAATCCACTGTAATACTGTCAAGTACCAGATCAAACTTCCTCAGGTGGCTCGACCGATTCAATCATTTGAACCTCGTTTGCTTTTTCCTTGAGAGCCACGGGATCTGGGCAATCACGAATCTCTGCGATGATTCTATCAGCTTCACGGCGTTTATGCCAGGCAGTACCCGGAATACTGAATAAAACGTCCAAATTTTCGATACTAAGACCACGAGTCTCAGGCATCAAAAGCCAAGCAAATATTATTCCAACAATTAAACAAGCTCCAAAAAAGTAGAACGTTCCGCTCTTAATATTTTCAATCATAAAAGGTGTACTGTAAACTGTAACGAACTGGAACAACCACTGAGACATAATTGCAAATGTAAAAGCGAGGGTTCGCAGGTTCATTGGCAAAATCTCAGATCCATACACCGGAGTGATACCTCCCCAAGAGAAGCTGTATGATACAGCATAAATGTAGATCATTACAATGGCAATGTATGAGGCAGCATCTTTGTGGACAGCATGCTCAAAGGACCCCGATTTTTGTGTATAAATGCCAATGTAAAACATTGCAAGGACACTTGGCATCGATCCATATATGACAGCATTACGACGGCCCATGCTATCAATTCCGATAGTCAAAAACGAGACGCAAGCAGCAAGTTTAATAACACCAAATACACCAGTGGCGAATAACTGCACAGAATTTCCTTGAAGTCCGATAGATTCAAATATACTTGGCGAGTAATAGTTAAAAGCATTGACACCAGTGAAATTTTGAAACATATTTGCAGCCAACGAAAGACCAATTCTGTTTCTGATACCTGGCTTTGTACATTCTTTTAGCTTTCCCCATAGGTTCTTTCCTTGTGCTAGCTCCAACTCGTGACGAATCTGCTCTTGAACAGACTCTACCTCCCAGATAATATATGGGTCAGTGGCAGGTAAGTTCCTGATATATGTCAAGTGTTTAATGGCTTCTTCGTGACGCCCAACATAGATAAGCCATCGATAGGATTCAGGCTGGAATGACATCATGATGACTACAAGAGTACCAAATATAAGCTGAATTGCGAAGGGAACCCGCCACTGTGCGTTACTGGTTGGAGACATATTAATCTGAACACCATAATTAACCCAGAAAGCGATCATACTGGTAGACTGATAGATAATTTCGTAAAACCCGACCAGTCTGCCCCGAACAGCAGGCGGTGACCATTCAGCAATATAAATTGGTACAACCATAGTAACTGTTCCAACAGTAATTCCAGTTATTGCTCTGCCAGCATAAATCAAGCCAACATTGCCATTAGAAGCTAGCTGAATTATTACACCAACATCGAAGAAGATACCACACAATATTAAAGTTATCTTTCTACCAAGCTTTTCTGTAATATAATAAGTCATCATCACACCAAAAAAGCACCCAGCTTGAAAAGTACTGACAATATTTGATTTTAGAGAAGCAAGTTTATTACCAGAAGCCTGGTCAAGTTTAAATTTGGCATCAAATGAAGGCAGACTCAAAGCTCCACCAATGAAGCCAGAATCGTAACCAAACATACTGGTTCCCATTGCAATGGAAACTGATAATAAAATCAGCCTCCAGTTGTAAACCTCACTTGGAGCGGGCGTTTCGGATTTGTCCTTGATGGCAACCCAATTTCTTAGAAATTTAAGTAAAGACATCTCGTTGGACTGTTTGTAAAATAAAGTTATTTAAACTGATTATCCTTCAGCGATCAGATATTTATACAACGAGATCGTATAAAATGCAATCGAATGACCCCGCAATGTATAGTCATGTATACCCCACACTTAGCCCCATCAGATCTACACTAGCCCGGCTCGTGCCGATTCTAGTGGTTGTTTACGCAACGGGAACTTCCAGTTGCTTTCGGCACCAGCCGAACATTTTTGGGGTCGGCCAGGAGCCGACCAGCATGCGTGGGGTATTGTGGGGCAATGCCAAGCGAGTATGACAGGTGGGGCATCATATAAATAGTGTGTATGAGATGCGATGCAGAGATCAGAGATTTGTGGGAAAGATTAAGAAGAGAATTACCAAAACTTACGAACTAGATTAAATGAGTAACTTGAAATTAGAGGTTTATGACATCTCTCAGGAGTCTGAGGTAGCACTACCTTCAGTACGAATGTTCCACTGGTACAACCACCTGCATAAGGCTTCGTTGGTTACCGTTGTGAGCAGTGGACTCGTTGATAAAGCATCTGCTAAAACAATTGCGCAGGGATTGACCAAAACAATTGAAACCCATGACGCTATTGATAAAGCTCCATCGCTTGATTATTTGGATTTTGAAAAGCGAATGACCAAATTCATTGGCCCAGTAGCTTCCCTGCTCCATATTGGCCGAAGTCGTCAAGATATCAGATCTACTGGAAACAGATTTTTGCTCCGAGAGATTATTCGAAATGTTGTGGACAGTATTTCTGTAATCAGGAAAAATATCATTGAAGTTGCTGATCAGCATATTGATACAGTTATTCCTGCGTACACGCATGGAGTACCAGCACAGCCAACAACATTTGCCCACTATTTGTTGGCTTTCAATGATACGTTTGAAAGACACGTGCAAAGACTGGAAGAGGCATATGCTCGAGTCAATCTATGCCCTCTTGGCGCCGAAGTCAATTCAACTTCGCGATTTAAGCTTGATAGGGTTCTTCTGGGCAAATTGCTTGGGTTTGATGGAATCGTTGAGAACTCATATGATGCCAATCATGGAGCACCTGTGGATACCATTATCGAAGTAGGTCAGATAATGACATTAATTTGTACACAAGTGTCACAGTTTGTCCAAGATATTAATGTGTTACACATGACATCACGGCCTTGGATTGAATTGGCTCCCGGAAAACTCATGGGAATCAGTAGTGCCATGCCTCAGAAGCGGAACCCTCGAGCTTTGGAGTATATTCGAGAGCTCGGAGCACTTGTGACCGGACAAACACAATCATATTTGTTTTTGGGTCGAAATATGACAACAGGAATGGTGGATGTTAGAGAGAGTGCATTGAGATTTCCTGATGCTACAATGCTGCACATGTTGGAATTGGTCGGGGAGGTAGTGCAAGCCATTCGAATCAATGTGGACCGAGCAAGAGAAGAATGTTCATTAGATTATTCTACAATGATTGACATTGCCGACACATTGTTTGAGAAAGGAGTCCCATTCCGAACTGGACACCATTTCGCATCTCTGTTGACAGATTACGGACGAGGAAATGGTATCTTTCCTATGGATATTCCATTTGAACAGGCGCAAAGGATTTACAAAGAAATTGATGGGCAAGAACTGCCATTGGATCCTGCTGAATTGAAAAAGGCACTTGACCCGCAATGGTTTGTCAAGTCTCGAAAGGGTACTGGTGGACCTCAACCGGACGAGGCTAAGAGAATGCTAAAAGCGAGACAAGCCAGCCTGAACTCAGATAAAAGCCGATCTGAAGCCCGAAAGCAGCATCTTATCGATGCAAAGGTCAATTGCACCAAACACTTTGAGGAACTGCTTGCATAGATGTTTGTCAAATACTTAAATCAATAGCGCTATAAAGATCGTCATGCTTGTCACGCTATATGTAATGTCTCTTTTGTCTTGGTTATTTCCTATGTTCTTTCTAGTTTTGTATTACTTTATTGATCTATCTTGCGACTACATGTATGACTGTATTTCCACAACGCTGATTTTATAGGATTTAAAGGGGTACTGTACTGTAGTTAATATGGACACATAGAACTCCTGTCAAGTCAATGGAAAATGCCCAGCCAACTGTAGTTTCTAAATGCTCGTTTAGGGAACCCAGCATCAACTGCAGCTGGATACAGAAATACGCGGGATCCCCGTAACGCTCCAGCAGTGGTCAACTTTTACGCACTTCGGCCGTTGGCATCAATTTTCATCATGCACCCGGCCCCACCGATCGACGCGACGGGGTTACTATGAGACATCCAACGAAAAGACGTGACGGTTGTAGAATAAAAGTGAAATAGCATTTAAACAGCGAATAGTCTTCAAGGGTTTCTAATTGATTAGAAATAATGGCACCAAATACTCCAGATCTAGGATTATACGGTCCCGTTCTCTCGGCACCGGCCCAACAAACTCATACCACTAGTGGTAGATCCTCGCATATAATTATACATATGCACCTGTACATGAAACAGTTTGCTTACACTGGTGCGGACTCAGTAGTGGGGAGTTGCTGCATTGGGTAAAATTACATTACACACAAACTTTAAAACCTCGCAATCGGGATTTCGTCACATGGGCAAAATAAATTCTATTCTGACCACGGTCATTGGTAGCATTAGTCTAAGCGATCGGGCAACTTTACAGCAACATAATTGATAGCTGCGGTGGTGATGGAAGATCTGTCCTGCCCTTAACGCACCTTTTTAGTGCAGATGCACCAGGCGGTGCGTCAGCCGTTGCTGCACTCGAACCACCTGCTAACTTTGACCGCCGTTAGCGACTAGCGTGTTCCATGTTCCATGACGGTTAGAGCCATTTGACGCTAATGCAACTAGTGCATCTGTAGACCGCTCAAATTGTACTAACGTGTACTAAACGAGAACTCTATGTGACTGAATTGACTTGCCCCGTACGGTTCGAGGGAGTTCAGCAACCATAGCCGCTATTTAGTAAATAATATCTGTAGTAACCTAGCAAAAGCAAAGTGGAAGCAAAGTGAAAAGCGCGAAACAAAAGTAAAAGAAAAATGAAAAAGTGGAACCAAATGACATCAACCAGTCGATCATTGTCCATCGGCAAAATCTGCAACTGTAAATTTATAACTTATTCGACTCAATGGTCAGAAATATCAGTCATTAACAGCCATCACACCACCGTCACATACCGTGACTACACCCCACCATACACACCGCGGCTACACCAACCAACACCTACCACCAACACCTACCACCAACACCAATCACCAACACTAACCACCAATACCAACCACCAATACCAACCTGAAACAACAAAGCATTTTACTGCCTGCTACCCTTTTTTGCTTGCTCAATTGACTCAGATCCGCCAATACTTCAACCTACTATTTAGTCCTGCATCGGCTCATTAACCCACCTACGTCAATCCCTCACCTCCACTGCCTGCAGCTCCCCCTTTTTTCTATACTTCCTGCAATTAGCCCCTATCTTTGTGGTGTGCGTTTAGGTTTCTTGACAAACTGGGAACAGTGGTTAGCTTCATCCCCTTTCTTTTAGACCAGCTCTAGAGTCCTAGTCACCTGGCTAAACCATCCTCGAAACTTTGCAAAAAAACCACTATTTATTGTGCGTAAGGTTGTATAGCATATCTCAGTGATTTGGCTTTTGATTTTTGTTAATCTGGCCTGTGTGACTGAGTTCACGCCCAATAACCTTTGAAATTGGGTTTATAGATAGATCGTTGTGCTTATAGTGGGTGACTGCTGGAGACCGTCGTTTAGAGGTTCATCCAACCCTGAGTAAGAGCTTTTTCAGCGGGTACAACTCGGCAAGTCTGTTGTGACTGTTGCTCTTGTCTGTTTAGTTTACTGATTGGACTAGTCCTTGTCAGTGTACTGAGCGCTAGCTGATCTGATTTCGTTCAATCAGCCAATCCTGGTCATTGCCATTTGCATTGGTTCAAAGTCCATTGTACAAGTGCGTCATCTTTGAGGTTTTGTTTCGGTCTGCTGGTGTGATAGATAGCGGCCATTCAAACTGTGGTGATTTACACGTATATTTTTGGCGTTTGTGTCCCTTTGTTAGTATTTTTTGATCTGCTAGTGTCAGATCTTCATCAGATACTATCGCCATGGCGTCGGTAAATCCTAGTCGAAACCCATCGGTGACTTCGTTACTGAGCCCTTTGGCTGGTCAAGGTATGTCTTTTAATATGCCACTCTCGGTTTCGTCAGTTACGCCGTCTTCATCAATATCGAACGGCCCTTCGTCTTCTTCTTCGTCTTCTTCTAGCACCACATTGATCCCCAGTGGGCCAATACGCATTGCTAATCTGGCGTCAAATAGAGCTGCACAAAGTGACCAATCCCTGTATCAGGTGTGCTTACTTGTGCTAAAAAAGCTTCGGGCTGTGGATGGGCTACACGACTATCTGGAAGTGTGCGAGTCTGATGAGGATATCCCTGATGGCAGCATCAGCGGCGATATGACGCCCAATCCAAATGCATCCAACCCGGATTTCATGGCGTCTCCTGCTCTGACTATAAAATCCCCTGTGGTTGGGTCGACTGTTAACCTGAAATCCTTCAAAGCTATCGCGGGTGTTCCTCCTGGTAAAATCGACCCTGTTACTCATCTATGGCGATTTCTGCGCATGGGAACCTCGCTCTGTGCCCTATACAATGCTCTTGATCCAACTGACAAGCTTGTATGTGATATCACGTCCGATATCAAAGTAGGAAAGAAGGCTCTCTACAATTTCATTCGCGTGTGCAAATCCGATTTACACTTCAGTGACGACCAACTGTTTACTATATCCAATGTATACGCGGACAACACATCAGCATTAATCAAAGTCATCAAGACTGTGCAACTATTGCTTACAGAACTCGAGTCAAGACACATTCTTCCTCGCCTGTCATTAGAGCCACCGCGAAAGACTGATCGTGAGAAGC
Source organism: Sugiyamaella chiloensis (assembly GCA_030578775.1). Taxonomy (NCBI): domain Eukaryota; kingdom Fungi; phylum Ascomycota; class Dipodascomycetes; order Dipodascales; family Trichomonascaceae; genus Sugiyamaella; species Sugiyamaella chiloensis. Next base: position 28,676 of record JAKTZE010000035.1, on the reverse strand, counting down.
GATCTCAAGTCATTGAGGAAATCCTTCAGACTGAGCGGAAATATGTACAAGATCTAGAGGTCATGCTCCATTATCAAAATGAGATTCAGGCCGCTGGTGCGTTACCGCTGGATGCTGTGCATGTCTTATTTCCAAATCTCAATCAGCTTCTAGATTTCCACAGACGATTTCTGGTTGCCGTTGAGTACAATGCTACACTGCCGCCAGACCAGCAACGAATTGGATACATTTTCCTAAGTAGCGACAACATATTCGAAGTTTACGAAGGATACGCACTCAACCACAAAATGGCCGCCGACATTGCATTATCCGAGGTGACCAAACTCCAACCATTTGCTCACATTGTCGAGCCAACTTATGAACTGCATGGTATGCTTATCAAGCCTATTCAACGACTCTGTAAATATCCGCTGCTTGTGAAGGAGCTAGTCAAGGCAACCCCGCGAGACAACCAATATTATGATGAATTGACGGACGGTGAAGATTTTATCCGGGATATCACCAACAGCATCAACGAAACTACAAGACGAGTTGAGAATGTCGCTATTGTTCGTGAACTTAATGAACGTCTCACGGACTGGCGTGGCCACAGACTTGAAGATTTTGGCGAGCTTCTCCATGATGGAATCTTCCCAGTGGTCAAAGTGGGCTTTGAAAGAGAATACCATCTGTATTTGTTCGAGAATATCATTTTATGCTGCAAGGAACAACCTGCTAGTTCGAAAAAGCCTACCATGGCACAGCTAACCAAAAGGAATAGCAATCGACTCAAACGGGCAAGTCTCGTCCTCAAGGGTCGAATATACATGACTTATGTGACCGATGTGTCAGCATCCAAAAGAGATGGTTATTTATTGCATATTTCTTGGGGGTCCCGAGATGACAGTGATACTGGTTTCTTTGATATTCGGTTCCGAAACGAAGAAGTGCTTGATCAATGGGAGACCACCATTAAGCGAATGGCGGCACGATTCCAAGATTCGCCACAGTTTGGCGAGCACTTGAATGGACAGGGATCTGGTTACGATGATGTGTCTGATGATGAATATTCCAGCACTCTTAATGGTGAAGGTTTTGATCCTATGGAGTCAGCATTTGTATCTCCAAATAGTAGTGAGCCTTCAACAAGAACTGTGTCCCGTATATCTGGAGGATCCAATTATACCTTTAGCTATTCGCAACAGCAGATCACTGAAAGCTTTGCAGCTCTTGGTGTTACGACTGGACCTGCTGCAGCACAGACCGCTCCTCAAAGCAGATCAAGTCTTGTTTCACGATCTCGTGAAGGAAGTAATGTGTCGCTGATAACAAATCAGGTTCAACAACAAACACTGGCATCGCAATCAAGAGCACGGTCTTCAAGTACTCCAAATGCTCCACCACTTGGCCAGTCTATTCCTCCTTTACCATCTATGCCATTACCAGCGAACAGAATTAAGAGTGAAGGAGCAGCTCCCGACACTCGGTTATTCAACGGAGGAGGAGGAACTCCTGCTGGCCGATCTGGTACAAACTCTCAGGATAGTACCACAAGTATTATGAGTGCAAGATCGTTTTCTAGCTCTACTGCTACTACTCCAATTACTCAATCTGTCGGACCATTTTCTTCCAATTCTTCATCGTCAAACATTGGAAATGGTGGTCTGAAAGGAATCCACGTGCACTCCAACCAACTTAAGGTTAAATTGCACTATTTAGATGATACATTTGTTTTGATTGTTCCGTCAGAGATAAAATACCCTCAACTATTAGAGCGGGTTGACAGGAAGATCCGACTATGTGGAAAACAAGCACCAACCCCGCTGAGAATCAAGTACAAGGATGAGGATGAAGATTTCATCACAATAAAGTCAGATGAAGATATTCAGATGGCCCTTGATGACGGCCCTGAACCAAGTGATACCTTGGTGATATGGGCTTCATGAAATTATTTATGATGATTTATTTTATTTTATTTTTGTTTGGTAAGGAAGATATGCTGAATTATGAAGTGTCACCTGTCATATTGTAGACAATTAAAAAAAAAAAAAAAACCAAAAGAACGACAAGACAACGAAAAAAGAATTAACAAATTAAATTTCATAAAGGCTAACTTTAAAAACCAAATATTAACAGCCAGTCAGTCATTTACAGACCAGAAAACCTAAGTCATCTGATACTTGGGACCGTCTCCACCTTCAGGGACAGTCCAATTGATATCCTGAGTAGGCACTTTGATATCACAGGTCTTGCAATGAATACAATTTTGAGAGTTGATCTGGAATCGGACGCCCTCTGGTGATGCTTCATCAGGTATATATTCATATACTCCGGCAGGGCAGAATCGGTTCTCCACACCTTGGTACGTGGGGTAAGAAATAGCAGCATGCTTTGCTAGATCCTGATCAGGAATTCGTAAATGGCAAGGTTCGTCTTCGTCATGATTAGTTCCAGTTCGAGATACCGAAGTCAGAATGTCGAATGAAAGGACACCATCTGGCTTGGGATAATCGATTTTAGTATGCTTGTCGGCAGCTTCTGTAGCTTCGGCATCCGTATGCTTATGATGGAAGGTCCAAGGAGTTCTTCCTTTGAGGATAAATGTATCCAAACCAGAATAAAGTATACCACCATACATCTTAAGGGGACTATAGAAAGAAGGTCGTACATTTCGAATTTCACGAAGCTCACTCCAGATCCAAGACTGCTTGATGGCTTCTTCATATGGCTCCATTGAGAACGACTCTGATACTGACTCTGACTCTGGTTCTGGTTCTGATACCGATGCTGATTCTGATTCTGCTTCTGCTTCTGTTGGTTGGCTGGACACTGCATCAAAAGCAGCTTCAGCAGCAATCATACCAGACTTCATAGCCAAATGAGTGCCTTTGATTTTGGGAACATTAAGGAATCCAGCAGAACATCCTATTAATGCACCTCCCGGGAATGAAAGCTTAGGGATAGACTGGAACCCACCTTCATTTAGAGCTCGCGCTCCGTAAGAGATACATTTACCACCTTTCAACACATCAGCATAGAATGGATGGTGCTTCATTCTCTGGAATTCCTGGTAAGGAGAGATCCATGGATTCTTATAGTCCAATCCTACTACCATTCCTACCGATACAAGATTTTCTCCAAAATGGTACATGAAACCTCCTCCATACACGTCAGATGAAAGCGGCCAGCCCATTCCATGGCCCACATACCCCTTTTTGAAGTTTTCCTCGGGCACTTCCCAAACTTCTTTAATTCCAATACCATAAGTCTGGGGGTCAGAGTCTTTACGTAGATCAAATTTCTTGACCACTTGCTTTGTTAGCGAACCATGACATCCTTCAGCGAGTAATGTGACTTTGGCATGGAACTCCATTCCTCGCTGGAAATTGCCCTTGGCCTGGAAATCTCTGGAAACTCCCATATCATTTGTAGCTATGCCTTTAACTTGTCCACTTTCGTCGTATACAAGCTCTGACACTGAGAACCCTGGGTATACCTCTACACCTAGTTCTTCGGCCTTTTCAGCCAGCCACTTTACCATCTCACTAAGAGACACAATGTAGTTGCCCTTGTTGTGCATCTGAGGAGGCTCTGGGATGGGGATAGCATACTTTTTGGTGAGAAATCGCATGGATTCTGAAGTTACTGCAGTGACAGTATCTGGTAACGATGCATCTTCTCTCCATTCTGGCAAAAGCTCGTCAAGAGCTCTTGGTTCAAGCACTGCTCCTGAAAGAATATGAGATCCCATATCAGGAGCCTTTTCTAATACGATCACTCGAAGCTCTCCAGATCCTTTTTCAATGTCCAATTGCTTCAGACGGATAGCTGCTGCCAATCCAGCAGGTCCTCCTCCTACAATACAGACATCAACCTCATCAGCTTCACGAGGTTCAGACAATTCAGGCGCAATCTCTGTGCTCATAAACCGTCTACCTATCGTGAATCGCGACACTGGAGCTATAGCTGTTCGTATTGATCCAACGGTTCGCACTGGCCCAACTGCTCGCACTGTTTGGCCCGATCTAGACGATGCAACTGATCCAGTTGATCCCACTGAAACTCGAGTCTGAGAGGCCCATTTCGATCCAACAACAGCACCTCTTATCAAAACATATCGTGAAGAAGTCACTGACGTCGACAAGTGCCGTCCTGGGCCTTGCAATACCGTAGTTCGGGCACCTTTAGTGGATCTGATCATGAGTCACTGGGCTGAAAATGCAAGCCAATGGACGTAAATACACTCAAAATACACACAAAATACCAACACAGGCCAGATAAGTCAGATTAATCACTACACAGATGCGGCCAATTAAAAATTGTTAATATCAAACAAAGTCTGGTTATTGGGTACCACAGATCAATCGTGTAACACACAGCAACAGAAGTGATGATATTTAAATAATTCCAAGTTTCGCGCAAATGCGGGGCTACTGCAAGCGCCGAGAAGCCCAATTAGATGGAGGACATTGCTAAACTCTCGGCGTTGTAAAATACTAAGTAATGTGAATGATACCGAAATTATGGTGTTAAAAGGTTGTTTTCACAGCTGAATAAGTGTAAATGTATTGTGAAAGTATAAAGCGCAGCCGTTAGCCATCAATTGGCACTTTGAATACTATTTCAGGCCTCTATTTAAAGCTATTTATTGTTGTTTTATTGATGGTTTTCTGTGTGATCTACTGGTCGCGGCTGCAGTTCGAATTTCGGCTCGCCGGACATAAGTGGGCGCTTAAAATAATCCGAGCTCGGAGGGCTATCGGAACGGTTTTAAGGGGTATGAAGGGTTTAGTACTGGTCAATTGAAGCTTAAATTGGTAGCTGGGTATAAATCAGCATTTGGTTCATAAATATAGACAAACGACAACAGTCTGAAAAAGTTGAAAGATTTAAAAGATTTTATTGAACTTTCGGGCCGAAAATGATGAAAGTATACACCGTATCACACATGATTCACTCCAATAACTCGCTGTACAGCTGTCACTCGTGGTGCCGTACGATCCCCCACACTGCAGATCATCAAGTGTTTAGTACTAACTTAATATTATAAGGTACATTAAAAATGAGCAGAGAACCAAAAGGACTCAAATTAGGGACATTCACCAGTAGCGAGCTAACGGCTGATGGTAGCGAATATGTATCTACGAGAATTGATAAGCATGGGGAAAAGAAGGTGACTCCAGATGGCCATCTGTTAGGCGGCAGGGAATATACGATCACGACATTTACGGTCCCTAACAGAGGCAATAAGCTCTTTATGGCCGTAACTGAAAGTGTATCGAAACTATCCGATATCTATGTCGCTGAATCTGAGCTATTCTACAAAAACGACTCACTTTACAAGGTGGAAACTAGCTGGGAGGAGACAGAGGCTGTGCGTGCCACGAAAGTGGTAGAACCCGTCAATAGTATTCGTCATCCTATGTACATTGTGACCGCTCGCTCAATGTTTAGACAGTTTGGTGCTCGTATCATCAAGAATGGCAAGCGTGTACGTGATGACTATTGGGAATCCAGTGCTATTGATCAAGGCTTTACTGGGCTTGACAAGATTAACATCGGAGCGAGCCTCATAGCTAGTTTTGGCGGACATAGTCCTTTTCCTAGTGAACAAATACCAGTGCCTCTAAAAGATGGGCGTGGACAGGAAATGGAATCTGATAATAATTATTTTTCTAATCAATATGAGGAAAATGAATATTTTTTATCGCCGTTCGAGGAACGAGGAAGTCTGCATGTTGAGTCTGACGGAGTAGTCTACTTTAATGATCAATTATTCTTCAATGGAGACAAACTTATAGTGGAGAGAAAATTTATCAAGAAAGAGCAGTCTGAAATTTACTACTTGGTGCACGTCGCGACGAAGAAATATCTAGGCATTGTAGACGCTAAAGTCAGGCTGGTAGAGGATTACCAAGAGGAAAGCGTCATACGACTAGAAGGTCACCCAGAACTTACATCGATACTCAGTATGAGTAATTTTGATAGAAAGAACTTTTTGATGTTTGCCGTTATTAAAAAGTCGTTTGCAGTACTTCAAGTGACTTCTCCGTCTGAAAAATCTCACTTTCAATTGTGGCCTGCCACAGCATTCAGGGAATACTCGACATAATGAGCATTGCTCAGGCTTTTCCCCGGAGGTTTCCAGGTAAATATTATACATGTTATACTTCTGAATTCCCACTAACTAGTCGAATAACATGGTCCAGCCCAGATATCTTTCAACATTAAAGTATTTTTCACTTTTCATCAGTGAATGTCAATATCATTTTGATTTCAGCTTTTATTCAAATAGTAAAACTTACAAAGTATATAATCGTGCATTATTAGCTTCAAAAATAATATATAATTGTGCATTATCAGTTTTGTCAAAAAAAAAAATCATTTTTACCGATTTACGGCCTTGGTTTGATTTAATCGGTATAGTAACCATATTGAATCTCTTATTTGATAATAGTATACCACTTGTTCAGTATAATCCTGGATCGAGCGCTTTTAGCTTTAAGCTATCAATGATAAGTTTCGGATTGCATAGTAGAGTGGCATATTTTGCTGATCATTACCTCACTTGTAGAACTCAGCATATTAGCAATTCAAGTTCTGATTAATTGCTTTGATAATGTTTGACCTGCCTTTATCAGAATACCACAACATAACTCATACTTATAATGGTATTTTGAATCATATCATTCCCTATGATAGAGATCTTTACAAACGATATGGTGATATCTGTTATCGGTTAGCGCGCACTTAAAAAAATACGTTAGGGTATATTCCCAAGATAAGTTAAGCCGACACCTGTCAAAGGCGCGCCGTGGTGCAGTGTCAATCCCCCGCACAAGATCACCGTTCCACTTGGCTAGATTTCTAATCACTTAAAAAATGTTGAGACCACCAAGGGTCCCCGAATTGGGGACATTCACTAGTAGTGAACTAACAGCTGATGGTAGCGAATATATATCTACGGAAATTGATGAGCTTGGGGAAAAGAAAGTGACTCCAGATGGTCATCTGTTAGGGGGCCGTCAATATGCGATCAAGACATTCACGATCCCTAACAAGGGAAATAAGCTATTCATGTTTGCAATTGATTGTGTGAAGGCAATTGAAGGTCCTTATTTCGCTCCCGATAGATTATTCTCCAGAAATGGGTCCCTTTATATGCTAGTTACTTCTAAAGAGGAGACTAGGGCCTTGGTAGCTGAGCACAAACTGCGAGAAAGCTTTTATAGCAATGGCTCGGTAGAAACCGTGACCGCACGATCAATGTTTAGACAGTTTGGTGCTCGTATCATCAAGAATGGCAAGCGAGTGCGTGACGATTATTGGGAAACTCGTGCCATTAATCAAAGGTTTACTGAACATGATCAAATTGCTATATTAGCTCGGCTACCCTTTGAATATTCCATACGCGCTTCGCAAGCAAAGATACCACTGCCTACAAAAGATGCGGATGGGGGACAACTTAAGTTCGTTCCTGCAGAATCAGTTGATGATTATGTAGCGAAACAAGTCGAAGAGCGCATGTACTTTTTATCACCATTTGAAGAATATGGAAGTCTGCATTTTGAGTCTGACGGCGCAGCCTACTTCGATGATGATTTATTTTTCAAAGGTGATAAATTCATATTACAAAGGGAAAAAAGTCAAAAGAATCCATCTGAAGAGATCTATTACCTTTTGCACGTTGCAACCAAGAAATATTTAGGGATTTTGGACTACGATGAGGATGACGAGGATGACGAGGATGATGAGGGTGCTCGTGTGATGTTGTTCGAAGATCATAAAAAAGAAAATATCATACGCCTGGAGAGCCATCCTCAATTTAAATCAGTTCTTGCCTTGAGCGATTATGATAGAAGACGGTTTCTGAACTTTAACTGTACTAAAGGGTCGTATGCTGAATTTGGTGTGGATCCTCCGTCAGAGAAGACATACTTTCACTTGTGGCCCGCGAGTGCATTTAGTGGACTTTAGAAACCACGATCGATGTTATCTCATTCACAATCTATCACGAATGCAGCATCTATCAGATGTGGCACACTATAGCATTCATCCTGGCAACACTCCTAAAACCCGACTATTCCAAGAACACAACTTCGCTCTAATGTTCTTCAATACCAGTGTGATTCTTTTAGATATTCGAATGTAGTCAACTTCACTTGCAGTATCCATAGCGAATCAGTTCTCAAAGTTCCCATATTTCAGCCATTAATTTGAAAGCTTGTAAACTTGTATCACGTTAAGTTCAAGCGAGATTAGAGATAGTCCCGTCAATTCAACAATTCAATGTTTTGTTTAATCTGATAATAATCCATCCTCACATTGCATCACTCGCGGGTCAATTCTGAGCTCCACCCTAGTTAGTCCCAGGAAGATGTTGATCTTTTGTTTCGATGGAAACAAGAGTTGAGCATTTGGCATAATTAATTCATAAGAGAAAAAGAAGATAATAAATATTTTAGTTATATTATGAGAGAATTGGATGTATCTAGAGCAAGACACAGAATTACAGATCCTCGAGTAACTTACAGTACAAGCCGCTGTCAAAGAGCATTAGTAGGATCCCCCACACACTGCAGATCCTACAAGTCTCGTACATACCTGTCATAATACTCCCATGAGCACAGAAATCAAGGCCCTTCAATTGGTTACATTCACCTCAAAAGACCTTACAGTCGATGGTGATGAATATGTATCTACGGAGATTGATGAACTTGGGGAAAAGAAAGTGAATTTAGATGGCCATCTTTTAGGAGATCGCCAATATGAAATCAATACATTTACTCTCCCGAACAGAGGAAATAAGCTGTTTATGCTCGCAAGTGAGTGCGTGCGTCAATTCAAGGATCTTTATAAGAGTACAGAAGAGCTTTTTGCCAAAAATGACTCACTATTCAAGTTGATGACTAGTAAAGAGGAGACGAAAGCTGTTCTTGAAGCAAATCTTCTGGAAAAACCCCATGACGATCATCTTTTGCCAGTAGTTATTGTAAGTGCACGATCAATATTCAAACAGTTTGGTGCTCATATTGTCAAGAATGGCAAGTGTGTGCTTGATGACTATTGGGAAACTCGTGCTATCGAGCAAGGGTTTACTCAACTTGATGCTATTGGAAAACCCCGTTCTGATCCAACTATACACCATCATTTGCCTCAATTGTCTCAGAAGAGGAGCTTGGAACAAGCATCATTACATGCTGAAAAAAAACCCACGCGTGCCACGCCATTTCCTCTTCTTGATGCGAATGGAGATGAACTTAAATTAGGGGTAGAGTATTTTATAGCCTCATTCGAAAACTACGGAGGGCTACATTGTCATGACGGTGAAGCTGCCTACTTTGATGCCGAGCAGTTCTTTACTGGCGAAAAGTTTGTATTACAATTAGAGAAATGTGATGTGGACGGTTCTGAAATCTACTGTCTACAGCATTCTACGAGCAAAAAGTACTTCGCCCTTAGCTATGGAATTAATGTGCTGCTCGATCGCTATGAAGAGAAAACTATCGTGCGACTAGGTAGCGATCCTGAATTCAATTCTCTGATCTTCATGAGTGACTGCTATAGAAAAGAATTTTTGGTGTTTGACACCATTAAAATATCCTATTCAACGCTTTGTTCAGTCCCTGAGTCTCATAAGTCATACTTTCGATTGTGGCCCGCAAGTCAATTTCCTGAAATTCCTGAAATTGATTCGGAATCTGAGGCATTATCTGAGGAATATGAATATTAACCAGCATTCCGTTTTTGTACGAGGTGTTCCAAGAATTCTGTTAGATAGAGCTGGGTACTACTAGGTCACTACTGGTAAACAATTGCCCCAACAACCTTGTATGTAACACCAGTACAATATCATATTCATCATATTTTCAACACTCGTGTTTTCTCTGCTTAATTTAATAGTTAAATAATTAGCCATCAAAGTGATTCAATAATCTTTTCATGAAAGCTACATATCATCGGTAGTGCACAGCGATCGCCCAGCGATCCCCCACCGCAGATCGCGTGGCTCGGGGCCAAGTTTAAGTTAGCTTTATAGCTTTATTACATTACTATGAGCACAGAAATCAGAGCTCTTGAATTGGGGACATTCACCACCAAGGAGCTGACAGCTGACGGTGATGAATATGTATCTATAGAGATTGATGAGCTTGGGGAAAAGAAAGTGAATCTAGATGGCCATCTTTTAGGAGATCGCCAATATGAAATCAATACATTTACTCTCCCGAACAGAGGAAATAAGCTGTTTATGCTTGCAATTAAGTGTGTGCATCAATTATCAGATCTGTATATGACTACAGATCTGCTTTTTGCTAAAAATGACTCCCTTTTCAAGTTCATGACTAGTAAAGAGGAGACAGAGTTTCTGCGTGATGCAAAGATGCTGGATAAAAAGTATGACATAGCGCCCTCTCCAGTAGCAATTGTCACTGCACGATCAATGTTTAAACAGTTTGGTGCTCGTGTGGTCAAGAATGGTAAGCGCGTGTGTGATGACTACTGGGAAAGTCGTGCAAATGACCAGGGGTTTACTGAACTTGATCCCATTGGTGGTCCTGCTTCTGATCCAAATTTGCATCATTTTCCCCCTGGATGGTCTGTTAATACGCAGGAACGACCTACACCTACACCACCACCAAAACCACCTGTACGTGTATATCTGCTAGATGGAACCGGAGAGCGACTTGAATTAGAGGATGAGGTTTTTCTGGCTCCATTCGAAAACCATGGTAGCCTGAACTTTCAATCTGATGAAGAACCCTACTTTGATTCTGAACCATTTTTCACTGGCGAGAAATTTAAATTACAAGCTAAAAGGAGTGAAAAAGATCGAACTAAAATCTACTATCTGGTGCACACTACCACCGACAAAATTTTAAGCATTGAAGCTGATCAAGTCATGCTGCTTAAAGATTACGAAGAGGCAAAAGTCGTGCGACTCGGTACTCACCCAGTATTCAAGCCTCTAATCGTCATGAGCGATTGTGATAAAGAACGCAAGTTGTCTTTTGACTCTGTCAAACAATCATATTCAGTGTTTAATGTGACATCTTCTACATCTCGACAGTCATACTTTCAATTGTGGCTAACAGATACAAGTGACATCAAACATTATTTCAAGGATAAGTAAGTTTCATTCAGGGTGGAAGAGAGAGATCTATCCCAGATCTGATTGTGGGATTCAGAAACAGAGATCTAGTGGATGCGACGCTTCTAGCATATCTTGAACTCTATTGTTCTAATACTACTATTCAATAAAAATTTCAGCATGATTGTAATATTGCTGTCCTCTCACACATTGAGCCCGTCGGATAGTGTTGAGCCGGTCACTCTTAGATGTACTCTTACATTCTCTTAGAATTTCCAATTACTTTCATTTCGCTTATAGCATTTTGAAAATGGTAGTAACTACAAAAGTTGATATAAAAATCATTCAATTCAAATGTAACATATATTCTTTTACGCATTCTTCTCATAACATATGTTTATCATTTTCTAGTCTTCGACGCTCTCTAATCCATTAAATCACATTAAATCACAGACACCATTGAATCGATACATTGAACCTTCAACCTATCGATTCAGCGGAAATCCACTGCCAGACAAGCTGGTACCCTTTAGGGTGGGTTCCCCTTGATACTCACGTATCTATAAAGCCGACAACCCAATTCACATCATGACAACAATAAATAACTCGATAAATAACTTGGCACCCTTTCAATACTTCAGAACTCCAAAAATAATCGCAGACATCACATCCCAATCTCACGTACATATCCCGTTTACCCGAAATATCCAGTTAATTGACAAATATCCATCCCAATTTCTTTCCATTGTATCCATCGTATCTTAAACCGAAAGCGGACGCGGACGCCTATCTGAATGCTATCTATAAACCTAAGGCATTTATTCTTGCACCGTAAATCGCGTAAATCTGAACCTGAGCACTCGGACAACCTATTGAATCTTGAATCTTTTAAACCGGAATGTAACCAGCGAACAACCATACTTGGACTGGACCATACAAAAAAGGAGCAATTCACTCTATACCGGCGAACCATAATGTGCAAGACATTAGAGGGACTATATGCTGACCGGCGAACCTAACAATATACCAAAGTTGAACAAAGGGGCAATATACCATGATTGGAAATCTCTAAACCACTTGCTTGAACCATACTACCGTTATACTCGGACTGTACTTGGTTACACTGGATGTGTACTGGAGTTGAACTGCATGGGCGACTAACGACTGCCTCTAGCGGACCTATATATATCAACGCGAAATAGAGCGACATGTAGCGGACATACTACTGAAAACCAAGGCAACCTGAGACACGATGCAAGATGTACACACAGGGCCATACTAAACCATACGAGAGGGGTTTTAAAACGAGGCAACAGGAACTATACTCATCCGATAGTGGCGTACTAGTATCCGAGATTGCCAACTGAATGTTTTGCGGACTTAAACTCGACCTTAAGTCGGTTCACCCTTTACGACTTAATCTGTCATATTTATAAAATGAACTTGAGGAAGTTGAGTTTTAAGAAGGCGAAATGGCCCTTTATAAGCTTTCCAGCTTGCCTCGAACCCTGACCTGGCGGGTCACCTGCTACGCCCTTATCAAATTGGGTTCGGGCGGATTGTCCCGATTTGGGTTGTATGCATCTAGATTAGGTTAAAATAGCAAATGGACACATCATTGGTATCGGCGCGCTGTTATCGCATGATTTGCTAACAAATGTTCCGACAACATCAATATGACAACTTCATATATATGCGTATTTACTTGATGCTATACGGTTTATAATTATACGTCGTAAATTGGATTCTGCTTCCGGTAATTGTGCCTCGATACAGCCATTTACTTGCCTTGGCTTGCCTGGCTTGTCGCTGGTCTTTGTCTTCATTAATCATGCATGCTGTGCACACTGTTGGCACTCACACTTGGCCCCTGTCGGGTATCCGATCGGGGTCGGGATAGGTCGACCTAGATCTTACGTGCCTATATGCAGCCGTGCAGAATACTTAACGGCAGGCCGATTAAGCTGCGATGAGCTACTGCACAAGGTAGGCTAGAGCCAGACTATAGCTTAGATGAAAAAATTCATCCAGTCACGGCAATCCGAATGGTTAATCGGTGTGGAATGCTGTAACTTTATAGAAATATAAATATTGTTTCTTAACTCCGTATATTGTACTTCAATCAAAAGACGAAAAACTATTAGCGATCAACAAGCTCCTCATTCTACTGAATTTGTTCAACAGCTGAATTATCAACAAGTTCTTATAATAGAATTCACTCGCCAAAGTTTTATTACCAAAATCTTTTAATTGTTTCTTTCAACCAGCATTCATTATGTCCGAAAAGGCTGAAGCTCAGGACTGGGATCCATTGACCGTCAAGAGGGATCAATTCAAAGTTGACTTTAGTGGTCCTGAAGATCCCGACCATCCTCATAATTGGGCCCTGCGTAAGAAGCTTAGAATCTGTGTTTCTCTTGGCTTCTCTACTTTCTGTGCAACTTGGGGTTCTGCAATCTATGCTCCGGCTGCAATTGAAATATCCGAATATTTCCATGTTGGACTTGTTGTCTCTGTGCTTGGTGTGTCTCTTTTCGTATTAGGATTTGCCGCCGGCCCAGTTATTTGGGCCCCTGTTTCCGAATTATATGGCCGTAAAATTGTTATTCTCATCTCTATGTTTGGTCTAACTGTATTTAGCTTTCTCGGTGGTGCTGCTAAAGATTTCCAAACTCTGGTACTGAGTAGATTTTTTGGCGGATTGTTTGGAGCAGCTCCTCTTGCAGTAGTAGCAGCAGCCTTTGCTGACATTTTTAATGCCAAAACTAGAGGAACTGCAATCGCCATTTTCTGTCTTGTGGTATTTGCTGGTCCCGTTGTGGCTCCTGTTGCAGGAGGATTTATCACTTTTTCTTACCTACACTGGAGATGGACTCAGTATATCACCGGAATCATGAGTAGTCTTGCACTCATCATGGATATTCTCATGTATCAGGAGACATTCCACCCAGTTATTCTCATCTCAAAGGCTCGGCAAATGCGAAAGCAAACTGGAAACTGGGCTATCTATGCCCCTCACGAATTGGTCGAGCTGGATTTGAAGGAAATCGTTTCCAAGAACATTACTCGACCCATCTTCATGCTTGTCACCGAACCCATCCTGTTTCTTGTTTCGTTATATACCGCATTCATTTTCGGTATTCTTTATTTATTCCTAGAAGCGTATCCGATTGTTTTTGTCGGTTACAGATTCCAAAAAGGTATTCTTAGTCTTCCATATCTTGGAATTGTCATTGGATTGTTTATAGGTGGAATTGGCATTGTGGTGTTTTTCGAACCCCGATATTTGAAAAAACTTGTTGCCAATGGTGGTAATCCAGTACCTGAAGAGCGTTTATTGCCTATGACTGCTGCAGGATTACTGTTTCCAATTGGAATCTTCTGGTTCACTTGGACAGGAAATTACCCCGAGCATATCCATTGGATCGTGCCAACCATAGCAGGGGTTTTCATTGGAGCCAGTTTGATTGGCATTTTCTTGTCAGCCATCAACTATCTTGTCGAATCATACTTGGTTTTTGCTGCATCTGCATTGGCTGCTAATACCTTTCTCCGATCCATTTTCGCTGCTGCTTTCCCACTCTTTGGCAGACAAATGTTTGAAAAGATGGGCATTAACTGGGCAGGAACTTTAATTGGTTGCGTGGGCATCGTGTTGATGCCAGTGCCACTGCTGTTCTTTGCATATGGTAAGAAGCTTCGAGAAAAGTCCAAATTTGCCTTTGTACTTTAAATGCATCATCCCGCCCACCAGTCACTACATGATTCATGCAGTCGTGTCACACTAGTGGCTGACAATCCCACATATTTAACTATCAACCTCTAGATAAAACCGACCATAATATCAATCTAATATTTCTTAACTATATCATCATAAACCACATTCAAGTAATTGTTTTTCACCTTCCTGATAACATCAATCCATATTATCTGAGGTTCATCGGACTTAAACACTGATCGGCGCTTAAGTGCGATGCGCTACCCCAATACAGTAACACCTGCCCTCGTAGTACGGTAAAGTGCCCTGCTTACTAACCTGACTAACATTAGTAAATTGCATCCATCCCCCACAACTATAAAAGGCTGATCACGACACTTGAGGCAATAAATCGCTTAATTTGTTTAATATTGAATAATGGCCATTACACTTTACACCCAGAGCACTCCTAATGGAGTTAAGATCTCAATTGCTCTTGAGTTTCTCAAGCTAGCCTACAAGCTAGTGCCAATTGAGTTCTCCAAAGGTGAAAATAAGACTGATTCGTTTTTGAAAACATCTCCCAACGGTAAAATCCCTGCCATAATTGACTCAGAAGGTCCTGGTGGGAAGGAGCTTCATCTGTTTGAGTCTGGTGCTATTCTCCAGTACTTGACCGACACTTATGACAAGGATCACAAAATTTCATATCCTCGAAATACTGAAAACTATTACAAAACCTTAGAGTGGGTTTACTTCCAAAATGCTGGTCTGGGACCAAATTCTGGTCAATTGGGTCACTTTACGTTTGCTGCTCCTGAAAAGGTCCCCTATGCAGTGAAGCGATTCGAGGATGAGACGTTGCGTCTGTATGGTGTACTCGAGCAGCGAATCAAGGACAATGGAACTGGTTTCTTGGTCGGAGACCATGTTTCTATTGCAGACATCACGACCATTGGATGGTGTGGTTCGTCTTACAGACTTGGTATTGACGTCAAAGAAAAGTTTCCAGTAGTTTACAAATGGATCCTTCGCATTCTGGCTGTTCCCGAGGTAAAGAAGGGACTAGATGTGCCAAAGGAGTGGTCTGGTTGGGACCACTGGAATCCCGAGCTTAAGGGTGAATCTAAAGTATGAGTAGCGCAATACAATAACAATTATCAATCAGATTTTAAACCTGTAGTCAGTAAATGAGCAACACCAAGACAGAATGTGAAACCTGTGTAAAGTTCACTATGTTTCGCTTTAAGTTGCATATTTTGACCAAGCCCTGAATGATATTCGGGTTGACACTGATATGGTTCAATAACGAATAGAACTTCAAATGCAACCTATATTTTATTACTCGACTATTCGTTGGCTAAGATTTCACCGGTATCTGTCTATTTCCTACTCGCTGCTGCCATTTAATTGTTTCTGTTGACAGCTTGATGGGATTGCCAACTTGTCTCAGCAGTACTCAAGCACAAAACTTGACCTTTCTACGTTACCTTATGGGGCTAGATGGATGGTTCAGAACGAGGTCATTTTTCACCAACGATCTTTTTGCGTTGCAGTGCATGATGCACATTTCATGGCTCGATATTATTCAAGATTTCATAAACTTCCTTGTGTTTTTGCTTTCATGATCCTGTTCAGATTTTAAGTAGATGAATATGTCAAGTGATGCCACTGAATTACCCATGAGTTGAGGTAGTGAAAAGCGATCTAACGGACTAAATTACTTCACAAAGATGAAAAGCTAGTGCTTATTCCCAGACTATAGTATTCACGAATCTGAGTCTGTATGTAGTGGTCCATTAAACAAATTTCCACATGCCAAGAGTGATTTAGCATGATTCCGTATATGATACGCTAGATACGATATTTACAGTTATGAATTGTCGCATTGACAAAGTCAAGCGTATTATGAACAAATAATATCAGATAGACGGGGCGTATTTATATACGTTGGTGTAATCTGAACTAATGAACAAGGTGTCATGGGGTGTAACATAACTGGAGTGATGCCAACTATGCTAACAGTAACATTTGCGTATTTCTCGTCAAAGCTATACAGCAATAATTCGAATTATTATATAAGTTAACCGAAGCAACTTATAGTTGATAACTGAACTGAGCAAGAAGAGGTAAAAAATAACAAATATCGAAAACAAAGGCAACAGCGAATAATGTAATAGTCTTGATAAAACAAAAAATCTGACATGATCTGACAGGACCATCTAATTCCAACAAATAAAAATAAGAAATACAAACAAAAAGTAAATAACAAACTAGAATTTAAAAAAATTCTTGAAGTAATACGGAAAAGAAATTTTAGATCAAAATATGGCGAGGATCTTCAGCAAGATAGCCTACTGTGGCTTAGTTGCACACAAAATATTTCAAACTTCATTGCTTTTTAGAAGCTAGTTTTCTCCAAAGAGAATCTCTAAGTATGCAAATGCAGAGCTGCCGTTTTCCAGTTGGAAGGTGATATATGCTGTAAGATTTTAATGCAAGCCAAAAATAGTTGCGTGTATCTCCGGTCATGTAGAAACAGCCTCGCCATCGACCTTATTTCAGTATAAGCAGGATACCCTTTGTCAGCTTTTATTAATCTTAATCTCAGGCAGTAGTTCACCTTGGCTAGATGTTGTCAGAATCTAGACCATTTCCTGATCCGTATGGAGGTATCACCAGTTACCCATATTTCTTGCGACAGTGATCTATCTAGTGTTAGTACATATGTTGTTTTTCTTTTGCAGTTGTGCAGAGTGCCTATTTCGGTTTTCAGTGCATACAGCTGCAGATGCTGCGTGGTTCGGAAATCCTGGCTTATCAGGAAACTCCGTGCTGCACTCTCATCATCCCACTAGTGGCCACAAGTTGGCATCACAACCAAGCTACCCCGCTTCAACGGTCACAACCGTTATTCACCGTGATCAGTCAGTCATATCTCCGGATCGCCGGATCATCGGATCTTCAGAGCTTATCCTACACGGCATGGACCCTGAATGGCATATTAATTAAGTATCAGAATGTATAATAATGTACAATAATATATATTTATCAGATATATGTTAGTGCGTAATGATATACTGTATCAGTATACGATATATTCACCCTCCCGTGAATGGTTTGGCCGGATTGCTCCCTACGCATGAAACCGGTTAGTGAGGGAATGGTTCTTGACCATTAGTTCGTAGCCCGGCACCTCAATGCATTTGGGTGATTCATAATTAACAAGGGATGGGCAGGAATGCATCCCTTGGCTGGATGTCAGTGCCATGGAGAGTGTGCCAGCCTGCGGTAACAAGGCATGAGTCTGTCCACAACTCCGACAGTTGCATCCACAAATGGGCCACTAGTGGGTGATCATTTTGAAGTCTGAAGTTAACAAGGGAAGTGATTTCAGTGATCTAATATGACGACAACTGTCCCAATAATATACATGAAGGTGATCTCTAAGATATAGGATCATTAGCGAAGGGTGTGGTTTAATAACTGGCATTTGCCAGTGCATTTACTTGTGACCATGTAATCGGATAAATCCGCGCAAAAGTGAATTTTTAAATCTGAATAGAAACATCTCAATAAGCTGGCTTAATTGCAATCCGCATGGATGTGACTGCGTGGTTGGTTCACCGCACTACAACCTCCGAAGAGTCCTAAACTGGACTGTTCTAGAAACACAAAAAACAAAAAAAAATGAAAAGAAGCAAGTTCAGCAGTGGTGACATCTAGTAACAAATTAGCTTATCTGTTTGTACAACGGCTGGATGTTTACGGTCACTGTTGAGCGTACTAGTACGTATACGTGCTGTGATGGTTTCGGCCTTTGGCATCTCCGCCTCCATATAATGCTTATCTGCAGTTGACTGTTTTTGACAGAGGTGATCGTGCTCTAAGATATCTGGCCGGTGCCAAGACTCTCCCCCCATTTATGTACATCGATACGGGGTATATCTTGCGTCATAGATGGCTGCATAATACTATCCTGGACCAAAATGCCCTCCCATACAAAGAAGATCCGATTGGTTGAAATTGTCATATCACACACCTAGTGGCTGATACGGATTTCTCTCAGTACTCTAGCTACTTCCACTGGCACCTGTCCGGATTCTGGTTAAACCCAATCAGGATGGCGGGCCGAACACGTCAAATAGTGTCTAACTTAATCTGGACAAATGCATCTCTCATGCGTAAACCTGCATACACGTCTAACTTAATCTGGGCAAATGCATGGGACCTTCACCGCTTGTGAGCATACAGGTATTTACAAATGGCTGGCAGCACTGGGGCAGACGGGAAAAAGAGAGCCAACCATCTTCGTGCATCTCCTCTACTAGGAAGAATGCAATGCGATGTATTCGCTCTAGTGCGTTATTACTGGCTTACCTTATAACGGCAATTAGATTATATTTTATTTTTTCAGCATTTACTGGGCACAATTCAGCTTGAAGCACTGTTCAGCAGATTAGTGCATTTATCACCCCCTGGAGTGGCTGCCGTTTTGGCCAATGTGGTGGAATCATGCATAGCGATGAAAATGATAAATGTACGGTGCATCCGCTTTTTCTAGTCAAGTTCGCCGGTCTTTATTCTTGAAGATCATATTGCTCGTCACAACTAACTCTAATGGTTGTCATCAATCAGCTAGTTCTGGTAGCCCTGGTGGCAGCCCGATCTATTGATGCTTCTGGATCTTCAAACTGGAAGTTTCCTCAGTTTCGCCTTTATAATAGTGACCACGATCAGCACTCTAACTACGTAGAGGAGCGAGATAATGTTGGTACATTTTCAGGATGGGGAAATTCATCCACTGTAAGTCAAATCTCGTGCACTTTATATAAGAGATATTAAGTACCGGATATCCAATGGCATTTATATTTTGGCTGTAATTTGCACTCTGTTGTGCATTGTGGTTGTTGATTCCCACTTATTTTTGCAATTTATTTTCTTTGGTTTTATAGCATACTAACGGAAGTTATTATTTTCCAACACTTCAGCTATTCCAAGTACCTCTGCTGCTAGCACCAGTTTTGTCAACTCTACATCCTCAGTGGTGAGTATCATAGGTTTGCTCGAATATTAAGCTAACAAGATATCAGCGACCAGCTCATTGGTATCGAGCTCTGCGTCTTCGGTGTCTTTATCGGTCTCCTCAGCATCGAACTCATCCAGTGCTATAATTTCTTCGCAATCAACTTCAGTAGCAACCTTGAGCGTGGGTGTTAGCTCAATTCTCAATTCGAGTACTTCAACATATGTTTCTAGTACTTCGGCTTTGGTTACAGCCAGTTCAGAGTCAGTCTCTAACTCAAGCTCAATTGCTACTGCAAGCTCAGCTGTTTACAGTGCAAATTCAATTTCGAGTGTTATTGCAATTACAAGCTCAGCTGTATACAGTGCAAATTCAAGCTCAAGTGTGTTTGCAACTACAGCAAATTCAACTTCGATTCCTGTCTCGACTGCAACAAATTCGAGCTCCAGTACAGCTTACAGCTCAATCAGCTCAAGCTCTGTTCCTGTTACGAATGTGAATAGTTCGAGCTCAATTGGAATCATTAGCACCTTGAATTCGAGCTCAGTAGCAATTTCGAGTTCAGTCTCATTCTCTAACTCAAAGAATTCTAGTTCGGTTCTAGTTTCCAGTGCTTCTACATCTGCTAGTGTCACCTCTTCTAGTATCGATAACTCGAGTAGTCTGATCGTTGGCCCAAGTTTGAGTTCCGTACTCACAACTCCTATTTCGACCTCAAGCATCATCAATTCAAACTCGACATCCGTCGTGAAACTCAGCTCGACATTTGTTAATTCTGCTTCAAGTTTTTTTCCTACAACTAGCATTGTTAATTCTGTTTCGATCTCGTTGTCTGCTACAAGTCTTGTGAACTCCACCTCTGGCTCAGTTCCGGTCACAGTTGTTGTCAACTCCACTTCTAGCTCAGTTCTGGTCACAGTTGTTGTCAACTCCACTTCTAGCTCAGCTCCTATCAATAGCGGTTCCAGCTCCATCTCGAGTACGTTTTCTGTGAAAAATGTCGCCAATTCGACTTCGAGCTTCATTCCTTCCACAATTGTGCCAAGTTCAAGTGCAGTGGCCTCAAGCTCAAATTCTAGATCTCCACTGAGTTCATCAACCAGCTCGAGCGTTTACAGCAGCGTCATTGCTTCTTCAAGCCTTGGTAACTCAAGCTTGATCCCTGTGACTTCTACAATAGTCTTACCCCTCTCGTCCACTATCGGGTCTTCGACTGTGTTTAATTCAAGCTCGGTATTGTCATCTGTGACAGGGTTCTCCAACTCGGTTACGCTGCCATCCTCCACACTAATTGCAGCACCTAGCTCGGAGATTGCATCTTCCAGCAGCTTTGCTAATACAACATTGGTTTCTAATACTGCCGCAAGTTCAATTGTTCAATCTTCGGCAGTATTATTTAATACATCTAGCGTTTCTGTTGTATCTTCTGTGGGTCTAACATCTTCAGTTCTGCCAACCTTCACTACCCCATCTTCTTCTGTGGCTACGTCTGTGCATATTTCGGCAATTTCCAGCAGCTCCACACTCTTCGCTATATCCAGTGCTAGCAGTTCAGGCTTGCTTTTCAATGGCACCAGCGCTGCTGCTTCAAGCTCAATTGTGGTTTCCAGCTCACTAGAAGTCAATAACACATCTGGAACTTCATCTGGTTTCAGCTCAAGCCCTGTCAGTTCGACGCAATTGAGCAATATCGTGAGCTCTTCAGCAGTCACCTCAACTAGCTTGTTCCATGTGTCTTCCAGCTCTTCAGCTGCCTCCAGCGTCGAAATAACATCTGTGTCTTCCATTCGCGCTTCTAATTTCAGCTCTTCAAGTCTGTCCTCCGAAGTTATTGCAACATTGGCATCTGCCGTGTCAATTAGTACTTCGTCGAGTACAAATTCAAGTAGTTCATCTACTACTGCGAGTCTTGTATCAGCCTCCGTTATTACTTCCTCTGCTTTTTCTAATGTCGCCAACACAACCTCTTCTTCTGCAGTACCTTCGTCTGCGGAGACTTCGTCTGCGGAGACTTCGTCTACATTGACTTTGTCTACGGTGGCTTCGTCTACAGTGACCTCGTCTGCAGTGGCTTCGTCTGCTGTTGTTTCATCTGTTTCCGAGTCAATATCTGTTTCATCTGCCGCTGCTGCTTCATCGATCACTTCAGCGATTGAATCGTCTGCTGCTACTTCATTCGCTAACATCTCGTCTCCGGTTTCATTCACTATTTCTTCAGCTGCTTCATCTTTAGTTGCTTCATCGGCTTTTGAATCATCTGTTACTACGTTATCATCTTCAGGATTTTCATCTACAGAATTTTCATCTGCTGCTTCGTCTGCTAATGTCTCATTGTCTGCTTCATCTATCGTCATTACATCTGCTGCTTCGTCTGCCCTTGGATCATCTGTTGAATCATCTGTTTTATCGTCTGCTGTTGAATCATCCGTTTTACCGTCTAGTTCGGCCTCTTCTGCAGCTCCTTCCTCGACCGTTGCTTCCGCTGCCTCGTCTTCTATTGCTTCGTCTTATATTGCTTCGTCTTCTATTGCTTCGTCTTCTATAGCTTCGTTTTCTATAGCTTCATCTGCTGTTGCTTCATCTGCTGTTGCTTCATCTGCCGTTTCATCCATTGTTGCTTCATCCACTGTTGCTTCTTCTGCTGTTGCTTCTTCTGCTGTTGCTTCTTCTGCTGTTGCTTCTTCTGCTGTTGCTTCTTCTGCTGTTGCTTCTTCTGCTGTTGCTTCTTCTGCTGTTGCTTCATCCACTGTTGCTTCCTCTTCTGTTGCTTCCTCTGCTGTTGCTTCCTCTGCTGTTGCTTCTTCTGCTGTTGCTTCCTCTTCTGTTGCTTCCTCTGCTGTTGCTTCCTCTGCTGTTGCTTCCTCTGCTGTTGCTTCCTCTGTCTTAGAGTCATCTGCTGTTGCTTCATCTACCCTTGAATCTTCTGTCTCGTCTGCTATCTCGTCTGTATTTGCTTCATCGGCTGCTGTCTCGTCTGAATTTCCTTCATCTGTCCTCGGTTCATCGGCTGCTTTGTCTACCCTAGAGTCGTTTGCTGCTTCGTCTACTCTTGTGTCGTCGGTAGAAGTCACATCTGCAACCTCGTCGACTGGAATTTTCTCTGAATCTCTTAGTGGCTCATCAGCTTCATCGCTGTCATCTTCCATATTTAGTGGTACACCTATAACGATAGGAAGTGCGTCTAGTGTTGAGATTTCTAGTACACTTGCACCTGTTGTCACTCCTCCAAGTCCATCACAAGTACAGCAAGATACTCAGCGGGTTGCGAGCGCAGTTGATGATCTTGTTGCAGTTGCACAAGAAATTCAAACTGCCGAACCAAGTGCTGTTGCATCTTCAATTCAGACTAGTATCCAGCAACTACTCTCTTCTATTGAGCAGTTGGAAGACGATTTACTTGCTCTTCTTGGGATAGGCCCAATATTCAAAAGAGATTTAGATAATGGAAACCAAGAGCTGCTCATAAAACGTGATACAACTGGTCCTCCTTACAATGCTACTGTTATTAGTGGAGCGCTTAATATTACTGAGGAACTTGGTGATGCTCTTCAAATCCTTGATGGCGTCCATGATTACGCACTTTCAGAACCCGAGGTTCTGGCTTCAGTATTGGCCGGATTGTCCTCTATTGTAAGTGAAGGTAATGCTGTCGAATCACAGTTTGACTTGCCTTGCTATACCCAAGACGACTTTGGAGTAACTGTTCTCTCTGTTAATGGTGTATGGTCTGGAGTTCCTGGATATGTCCCATTCACAACTGTTACATGTTCGCCATTCCCTTCAACAACATCCTCTTCTGGATCTTTGTCAACAATTTCAGCTCCATCTGGTAGCCTGCTGACTTCTTCTGTCGCCCCGATAACTTCCGCAATCGGTGCGTCATCTGTTCCGTCAGCTATTGAGTCCTCAGTTGCATCCTCAGTTGCGTCCTCAGTTGCGTCCTCAGTTGCGTCCTCAGTTGCGTCCTCAGTTGCGTCCTCAGTTGCGTCCTCAGTTGCGTCCTCAGTGGTGTCCTCAGTTGCGTCCTCAGTTGCTGCATCTTCTGTTGTATCCTCTGTTGTATCCTCTGTTGTATCCTCTGTTGCATCTTCTGCTGCATCCTCGGTTGTGTCCTTATCTGCTGTGTCTTCCTCTATAGAGTCTTCAGCTTCCTTGTCGACCACTGTATCATTCATCGTGTCATCGGCTATATCGTCTACAGAATCATCCGCTGGTGTTTCGTCAACCACTTCTTCAGTCGTGGGTTCCTCGTTTCAGTTGTCAGAATCTGCTTCATCTGTCGGCATTCCATCTACTGGTTCTTTGGCAGGATTGTCTGGTACTTCCTTCTTTAACCAATCCTCTACCGCTATTTCATCTACTCTACCATCGTCAAGTTTTTTCTCAAGTTTATCATCAGTTGCCACCTTGTATACTGCATCTTCAGCTGCCAAGTCATCTGAGTCGTCTGCGGAATCAACTGGTGCTCCTCCTTCTTCCATTGAGTCAACTTCTGTGTCGCTGCCGATTCAGTCATCTGAGTCGTCTGCCGAATCAACTGGTGCTCCTTCTTCTGTTGAGTCAACTTCTGTGTCTCTGCTGATTCAGTCCAGTTCACAATTTTCTGTTGCTTCGACCACAGTGTCTTCTTTGACTTCATTTTCAACTTCAGGATCTGCATCAAGAACATCATTCTATTTTGGAAACTCTACCTCGTCGTCATTGGCTTCAGGTTCTTCTGGTTTCTCGACTTCTTCGAGTGTACCGGTAAGTTCCACACCTTTTGCCGTGTCATCTGAAGCAGGTAGCTCTGTCAAGTCGTTAATCTCGGCAACCACAGTAGTGAGCTCCGCAATTTCGGCAACCAGTATCTTTGTTACATCGTTGGAGTCCTCAGTCTCACCCCCAAGTCCTACACTTTCAGTTGTATCACCTGAAACTGGTTCCTCTGGAACATCATCAATCTCATCTGCTACTGTGGTGAGTTCTGCACTTTCGGTGGCTAGTAACTCTGTTACATCGTTGGAGTCCTCACTACCACTCTTAAGTTCCACACTTTCAGTTGTTTCGTCTGAGGCTGGTTCCTCTGGAACATCATCAATCTCATCTGCTACTGTGGTGAGTTCTGCACTTTCGGTGGCTAGTAACTCTGTTACATCGTTGGAGTCCTCACTACCACTCTTAAGTTCCACACTTTCAGTTGTTTCGTCTGAGGCCGGTTCCTCCCGAACATCATCAATCTCATCAAGTACAGTTGTGAGTTCTACACTTTCGGCAGAGTCATCTGAAGTGAGTAGCTCTGTTACATCGTTGGTATCTTCACAGCCGCCAGTGAGTTCCACACTTTCGGTACTGCTGTCTGAAGTTAGTTCCTCTCGGGCATCATTAATCTCGTCTGCTCCATTTGTAAGCTCTGCTGTCTCGGAACTGTCAACTGAAGTCAGCAGCCCTGCTGCATCTACAACATCCTCGGCTGGCGTACTCGCGAGCTCCACTGTCTCAGCTGCGAGATCTTCATCTCCGCTTACGCCTTTGAGTAGCAATCATTTGTCACTCGCAACAAGTGTGCTGTTTTCTTCTCTTTCTACCATTTCGGAATCAAGTGTCAGTTCAGCAACGGTATCTGCCAGAAGTTCTATCCAGGTTCACGCTAGTTCCTCTAATGGCGGACAGGCCTCTAGTTCTTTATCCGCCCTTACAAGTTCAGTATCTTCCTCTGCCTTGAGTTTACCTTCTGTTCCTGTGTCAATTGTCACAGGAACTTCTCTCTCTTCTGCGTCCGGATTATCCAAGTTAATCTCGTCGGGAAGCTTCTCAACTTCGTCAACTTTTTCAATTTTATCCGTTCCTCTTTCTACACCAGTGATATCTGGTACATCAATCTCTACTGTTGTCTCTGCTCCGGTCACGACTGCATCATCCATACTTCTGTCTAGTGGAACTGCGTTATTACCACCATCTACAACGTCTTCTCAAGCTCCCACGCTGCAAGATCTCGAATCTCTTTCTGCTGAACTGGCACAAGAGATTAATGATTTCAGAGATGCTCTGAACAGCTTGGAAAATTCTACATCTGCCCAACAGGCCGAAGATATTATCAATAATGCATTCAATGCTTTGTTTACGGCTGTGACCAACTTCTTGGAGGAATTGCTGGAATTTGCCGACCTGCCTTCATCACTTGCTGTCGTACAAAAGCGAGATTCGACATCGATTGTTTCATTGGCTTTGAGTTTCACAGTTAGTGTTGCACAAGCTATTGAGGCCTTCAATGGTGTCAATAGTATTGTTGAAAAGTTCGATCTTGAGCAGCTGGTAATTGGTGACTTACAACTGCTGGTAAAGTCTGCTTCTGTGGCAATTGCAGAGTTTTCTCTAAATTGTGATGTTACAGAGTTTAATACGGCTTTGACGGACACTAATACTGCTTGGGGTAAAGATACTGGATTCTCTCCCTTTGAATTATTTTCCTGCAGTAGCTCAGTTAGTTCTTCTTCTACTTTGGTCAGTAGTCCAGCTTCTGCCGTGGTTAGTAGCTCAACTACAACAAGTTCGGCTGTCAAGTCTCCAGGAAGGAGCGTGCTTTCCTCGACACAGATTGCTGGAGGAACTCAAACACATTCACCCTCGACACTGTCTGTAATATCCTCTGTCGCACAGTTACCAACAGAGTCATTTATATACTCTACAGTTCCTATCACAACTGTTGTATCAGGCTCAGTCATTACCAGTTTGAGCACTATCACGATATCTACTTGTCCATGCGAGGAGGCAGCTACCTCTACTGCTGAAAGTGTTGTTTATACTACTGTGGTGGAGAAAACTACAGTCACAGTCCCTTGTTCGACATCCTCTGGTTCTGTTATTTATACAACAAGTGTCGTGGATGTAACCAAGACTGTTCCCTGTAGCACTATTGCTTCTGAAACTGGTTCTGGTTCTGGCTCTGGTTCTGGCTCTGGTTCTGGCTCTGGTTCTGTCACTGGCTCTGGCTCTGGCCCTGGTTCTGGTTCTGGTTCTGGCTCTGGTTCTGGTTCTGGTTCTGGTTCTGGCTCTGGCTCTGGCTCTGGTTCTGGTTCTGGTTCTGGTTCTAGTTCTGGTTCTGGTTCTGGTTCTGGTTCTGGTTCTGGTTCTGGTTCTGGTTCTGGTTCTGGTTCTGGTTCTGGTTCTGGTTCTGGTGCTGGTGGCTCTGCTGGTGCTGCTGGTGCTGCTGGTGCTGCTGGTGCTGCTGGTGCTGCTGGTGCTGCTGGTGCTGCTGGTACTGTTGGTACTGCTGGTACTGCTGGTGCTGCTGGCCAGACTACATCACCATTGCAACCTAGCGCTGCCATTGGAAGTATATCAGCTGGGAACCCACTTGAGCCTGCTCCTACAAAAGCCTCTCCTTCAGGCGAAACAACTTCCGTCGAGCAATCGTCAGGCTCTGCAGGTATTTATATTCCGTGGGTGTCTGCCATCACTGCTTTGCTATTTGCAGTACTGCTGTGATTATCTTTTATTCACTTGATTCTCCGATTTTATTGCTTTTTTATTCATTTCTCATTGTTCTTCTATTCATTTTCAATAATTTCCTTTGAGTGCAAAGAACATATTTATGTATTTTTTACCCTTTATCTATTTTTATAAAATAATTTTTTTCTATGTGCGTTAAATTGCAACTTCTTACGACCCTGATTTAAATTTGATGATTGGTTATCAAGCAATAACTGTTACCCCCTTTTTGAATTTTCTTTTGTAGATCACAGTATTAAACGTTGTTATAGACAAGGCTGAGATTCGGTTTCTGATGTAAAGATAATTCCGATTCGTTGACAATTGCAGTGATGGATCTGGAAATGAGACGGAAGACCGAAATTTGTAGGTGGATAATATACTTACAAATGAAGAATGTGGGATAACAATGTACGACTGATCAATTATGTAACATAGGCGGGTCAATATTTACCCCACATGCCCAGTGTGAGTTCTCAGTTCTGTTCTGGTGACAGAATGTAAATGTAAGATTCGGTTCTAGCACCTCGTGGACAAAGTATTGCCTATCTCTGCTTGGCCATTTATGACTGATAATTTTCGGTAAATAACAATTGAAATTTCTAAAATAAATGCTTGAAAATAAGCCCTGGTTTGAAATAATTAACTTGTAAAATCAAACTAAACTAGTCCTAAAAGGTTACAACGCTAGTCCTCATCTGAGACTAAGTGAGATACACCAAGCAACCTTTCTCCGAATGAAATGAAGTAATTTTAGCATGCTCCGTATATAGAATACGTGAAGTCATGATTTGTTGGATATGAAAGATATAGTTGTGAGCCCAGTCTTAACAACGTGAAGTAATAATTAACATGTGCTGCTATATCAATTGATGAAGCTACTAGAAAGTAATGCGTGAAGACTCAAATTCACAGCTAAAATAGGATCCGAAGCAAGATATGGAATGAAAATAAACTGTGCTATAGTAAATATCCCCTTCATAAATAAGGGTGAAAATAGAAGAGTGAATCGGGTTTTAAGCAACGTGCAGGTATACGAAAAAGCAATTTTAGATTGAAATTATGGTGGTCAGGATCTGCACAATAATAGTCTACAATATATGCTAGAGTTCCAAGCAAGATGTTCAGACACCATTGCTTTTTGTAAGCTGATCACCAATAGAAGTTAGTGTCGATCTTGTCATAGCTAAGTATGCATGAGCAGAACTACATTTTTTCACTCAGAAGCTGCTGTGCGCGATGTGATATTAAATATAACCCACAGCCACTTGTCAACGGACAACGTTGCCAAATATTATGACTGCCAACTGTATGTAAAGTGGATCTATATTTCCTCGATTTTCAATTTTGATGCTTGACCAGTCCCTTGCAGGATGGACAGTATGGATTCAGAATCTAGACCGATGTCTGGTTCG
>JAKTZE010000034.1:0-70787 GCA_030578775.1 Sugiyamaella chiloensis | reverse complement strand
CTAACCTGCCCAGTATATTCAAAGCCTTCACATGCTGATTTGAACGCGTTGATACTATTGATACATCCAACCACTGGTGGAGAACTTGGTGGAGCACACGAGCATTGAGCTGGAGACGATACCACAGATGAACTGCTCGACAAAACGGTTGATGAAGAGAGAATACTAGAGCTTGAACTAGTCAATAAGGATGAGGTCGACGATGAGATGGCAGCTGACGACGAGCTTGATGAAGACGAAATTGGTGTGGAGGAACTTGATGAAGAGCTGGCGACCGATGAAGCACTTGATGAAGATGAAGATGACATTGAACTCGTACCGGATGAGGAAGATACCTGAGAACTACTGCTGCTAGATGTTATCGATGAACTAGCAATAGAGGACGAAGAAGCGATACTACTCGAGGTAGAACTACTCGTTGATGGCTCTGTGGAGCTACTAACCGCAACAGATACACTTGTAGAACGAGAAGAGCTAGAAGGTATGGAGCTTGATGTCTGTGAGCATGTTGATGGGGAATACGTGGAACAACTTGACGGGAAATTGTTACAAGCAGTGTATGAAGGAAAACTCTTACCACGCTGGTTACAATCCTGTCCATATTGATCGAAAGCAGAATTGATACTTGCAAATCCTTGACTCAGCCCGTGATATTTACAGTGTGAGGAGAAATCATTGAAGAAACTGTTCAACTTGCCTCCAAACTGCGATACCTGGTCTGATGTTGCTCCCCATTTGGGGCTTCCAGCAACATCATTTACAACTTTCGACACTGACGTAAAGGTATCGCTTAAAGCACTGGAAATGTATTGAGCATCACAATCCGATCCATCTTGAGGCGGCGATTGACAATTTTCAATTGCTGTAAAAATATTATTGAAGTCGCTAACTTGCCCAGTATATTCAAAGCCTTCACATGCTGATTTGAATGCGTTGATACTGTTGATACATCCAACCACTGGTGGAGAAGTTGGGGTAGCACAAGAGCATTGAGCAGGGGGAGGGCCACCTCCACCTCCACCTCCTGCATATCCATTTGCCTCCCCGTTGAGAAGCAGAAGGGCATATGCCACAAAGTAGGTAAATTTCATTTTAACGAAAGTATGACGACCGAAAGAGATGGCGATCTAGCTGACATCATCTTGATCTTATATACAAGGGGAAGGGGGGAAGGAAAACCTGGAGGCACATATGAACTCAGTCGTAGTCAAAAATAGAATCCAGAGCTGTATATGGGCATCATTAGATCAAAGTGGCCCAGTGCGCATAAGAAAGCGACAAGAGGTCCCTGATGTGAGAGGATACCGTACTGAGCACTCCAAGTGTGCATGAAATACCGCAAATCCAATCAAATGCATGACATAGGGTCCTCCTTTACGATCCATTCCTAGCCTTGTTGGCATTTTGGGTGGGTCCATGTGCAGCAAATACCAAATGGTAGTTTCACGAAGCTAGCTTTTATTAGGCTGTATAGGGGACCCCTCTTTTCTCAAACCGGGGAACTCTGATTCCAAAAACTCCCAGATGAGATGTACCCCTGATATTGCAGTTTTTTTGGCTTATTTCCTGGCACTACGGTTAACCTCCTAAAAAATGTTGCACAATGGCCCCCTGATCCTCCCAAACTTTGGAATCAGGGGTCTAGATGATGCTGCATTCAATGCAGCACATTGCATATTGGGGGCAGATACATCAAAAAAGCCGTTGGCTCGCACAGCCAGTGGATGCTCGCTGCCAGAAGTGGAGCCATGCAGGCAAGATTAGAGTTTGAAACACGCTCAGTCGTGCGGCAATCGAGCTTGATCCACTAAGGGGTGGAAAAGCGGACCCTACGACAAGAGTTACCGCAAGCTCAAATGACAGGAAATCATCCATTTGATTATTTAAAGTCGATCAGTACAGTTGGCCTTTGGGTGATTGCAATCTTTGCAAGTAGTGTTTAATTGACCAGTAGGTTCTCTTTGTATTTTCACAAGCCGATAGGGGGTGTTTTTTGTCGGGAATCCCAGTCCTTTAGCCCACTAGCGTGAACTTGCAGGGCTAGTTTCAGATTGGGTGCAGCACTCATTTTCATAGGTGGGTAGCCATTCTAATGGACGGGTTGCAAGCGGCCAATCTCCGCTCCTATTAATCAAATCTGTCGACGCTAATGCTAATATTGTCAACTGATCTGTTGGCCGCTAGATCGAAATTTGGGTTACCAGCATTTCCCCATAGCGGCCCGTATCTGGCTGCACACTGCTTGACTTCATAGCTGCTAAAATAGCGGTGTTAGGTCGTAAAAACTTTTTACCCTTTATCCGCTTCCCCGCAAAGTTGTTTATCTACTTGGCCGTTGGCAGGGTCCAGTCAGATATGATGTCCACAAGACCGCTATTTTTTTAGTTTGGCCGTGCCCACTCAGCCTAATACATCATACATTACTAGTGAAGTGGGTCATGCATTGCATCGTTGATGCTAGTACTAATTGAGCTAGCTGCTGTTCTTAGGCTTCCGATTGACTTCAGCTTGGTGTTATAATTAGGCATGGCGATCATTTTAAGAGCCAGACTTTGAGACTTTAACTTGCTCTTTGTCGACCCTATGCTCCAGGTGTGTTGATCCTGTTAAGGTCCCTGGAGGGCGATCATGGACGCACAAGGGTCCAAGCTTGAGCCCATCCCCTTCACAACGTCAACGTCAACATGTGACGACAAATAATATCTTAGACTTTCCTGTAATGATTTATATGTCACGCAAGTTAAATATTATTTTCTTAGATCGTATAAAGTGAAAAAGGGTCCTGCTGACAGATGTAACTAACTATACATTTTGAACGACTGGATGACTGCTAGTGACATCCTTAGACTCTGATTGGTTTGTGCCACCACTGCTCATAGCGACGCCATGAAAGATTGATTCCATGTCATCATCCCAGTAAGCAGATTCGCCAATCTTGGATGCATCAGTTCCAGCCTTCTCGTCGTCTTCACTCAACCGAATTCGTAGCATAGGGATCTTGTTCATAACAAAAAGAACGATAAATGAAACAGTGAATGACCACGATAAAATAGCTATCGATCCAGCTAATTGGTAGCCTAATTGAATGTAGTGGTGATTCATCCAACCACCAGGTATTTGTGTAGATCCATCCAGTGCTGCAATGTAGTCGGTTGCAAACAATCCTGTCAAGATGCTACCGATGAATCCTCCAACCCCGTGCAAAGCAAAAATGTCGAGTCCATCGTCTATTTTAAGCACATGCTTTAAGCCAACAGCGAAGTTTGCACCAGCGGCCGTCAATGCTCCTACCGCAATTGCTGTGTAGATAGGAACAAAGCCCGCAGCGGGGGTGATGCCAACTAATCCTGCTATAGCACCAGTACACAGGGACACAACGGAGTACCGACGTCCTTTCCTGAAGTAGTCCAAAAACATCCAAGTCATTGCTCCACAAGCAGCTGCCAGATTAGTGTTGGCTGCTGCGTAGTAACCTCGAATGGTTGCGTTACCAGATGACCCTCCATTGAATCCGAACCACCCGAACCATAGTAATACTGTGCCCAGAACCACCGAAATAACACTATGTGGCCTGTATTCGGGCATTCGGGTGGCTACTGGATCATTGCGCTTTCCGCACACCAGTGCATATGCTAAGGCACCTGCTCCACTACACATGTGTACTGGACCTCCACCAGCAAAGTCCAATCCTCCCATA
Organism: Sugiyamaella chiloensis; assembly: GCA_030578775.1. Classification (NCBI taxonomy): domain Eukaryota; kingdom Fungi; phylum Ascomycota; class Dipodascomycetes; order Dipodascales; family Trichomonascaceae; genus Sugiyamaella; species Sugiyamaella chiloensis. Next base: position 67,090 of record JAKTZE010000034.1, on the reverse strand, counting down.
ACCAAAATCCAGCCAGATGGATTCCACGTCCAGCATGCAATTGGACAGTATACAATCGTCATCCATATAAACAAAAAGATCATCATTGGTGTCAATCTCGCCCTTTCATGAGCACCACCAACCATAATCATACCAGTAGCAGACGCAAACATTCCCTGGTAAAACATAAATAAGATATCTGGTACTAGAGGTGCTGCAGAAGATGGTGCTGCTAGTACATTCATCATACCGAAGTTATCCAGCTTTCCGATAAACGGGCCTGCCTCGTGAGAAAATGCTAATGAGTAACCCCAAAAGAACCATTGAAATGTCACTAACGAGCATGCCATCAACGACGCCCAGATCAACGACAAACCATGCTTTTTCCGTGATAGCCCCGAATACAAGAGTCCAATTCCTGGTATCATAATCCATACTACAACTGCTGCACACATAATCCATACGCAGTTGGCCAGATTATACCCTTCGTTGACATCTTGGGTCAATGAGTCTCCTCCGGTAGTTCCCATCGTTTGCAAAAGCTATTGTTGAAGTCTGTATATAGTTGAGGTTTTACCAGCATATTTAAAAGCACATTACAGTATCTATGTTTGTCTCAGTCATTGCCTATCAGGTTTTCTAATAAACTAATCATGGAAACCGTTTTCCCAATTTGGACTAGTACTATGTCCATCACCGTAGATAATGCAACTCCAAGCCTACGATAAGGTCAGAGCGCATGCATCTGCTACTTAATGAGGAAGTGATCTTCGAGATTTTTCGCTAGCGCTTGCTGTCGCCAAGATTGACGACTGATAACAAAGACAACTAAGATGTTTTTATTAGAGGACTAGGGGAGATAAGTTTACCAAGTTTACGAGATCTAGAATCCAAACGGATGATGTCCCGTCGGATAAGGGACCTCTTCCGCTTGTACTACTGCTGGCCCAATGCCCGGGTTTACACCGGTAACAATGATGCGGTGCAAATTTTCAATTAAAGGATATAACGGGGATTGTAAATAGTTTTTCTATAAATATAAAAGTTCTTCAAGTTCTGACCTTAAATATATCTATATTTGTTTCACTTTGACTTTATCTTCGGCGTTCAGACCAGTGCCGTCGGAAGTTTATATTTATGTTGGGCTCATTGGCAAAGTTTGAAGAAGTTTGTTAATAAGTACTAGTTACAAAGTTACATAAACTTCATTCATACTATTCGGTAACTCAATGCTGACAATGATGTCAGACATGCTGATTATCTCCGCCTATCTCCGCGTGTGTTATTCAAGTGTCCGATATCTCTGTCTAGACACTGGGCCCAATAGTTCAAAATTATCCATCTAATCTAACTATATCACGCTATATAAGTCATTCTAAACATATATAGGGCCAGACTATTAACATTCCAAACTGGTTCATAGACTTTTGCCAATCACATGCCACAGGCCCGGCTGTCAGGTGTCAGCTTCCGGAGATGCTGACGCCGCGGACTATCCTACATGTCACTTTGTCAGCGGCATCTCAGGGCCTATTGATGTAATTACCGTAGTAGCGTAACATGAGCATCTGTCATTTCAATAGGCTTCCTTCCGAGGTCATTGCAAACATATTCTCTCATTTTGATTGCATTGAACTTGGTACTTGTAGAGTCGTCTGTTCATTGTGGAATGAAGTCGCATTGGAATATCCAGAGATTTGGAAGATAAAAGACATTTTCAAAGTAGAGGACTGCCTTAAGTTACTCGACAAATCCACTGAGGTGATTCCTGAAGTGCACTTCAGTGCCTGGATCAATGGCAAATTCCGACAAGAACCAGCTGAGGTTTCGTACCACCGGATATCCGAGATAGGCCGACGGTATGGAGATCGAATTGAGTGTTTATATGTCCATTACAAGCCCAGCGACCAACTGTCGTCGGTTTTTGTCGTTGGTGGATTGTTCAGTCGTCTTAGACGTATGATGATCCAGAGCTTTTCTTATTGGACATACCGTAATATCACTCAAGTACTTCACTTCCTGCCCAATCTGGAGGAGTTGTCGATTATGTCCAAATTCAGCGTGAGGGAAATCGATATTGATTATGTTCATGAATTTCCATCAATTCGTCGTCTTATGTTGGGGGGTGGAGATCCTGATCCCTACAGCGGGATATTGTATGCCGACAGATTCGTTGCTAAACTTTTGGAGCTGTTACCAAATATCTCGCATTTAGACCTACTCCAGTTCAGGTTGGCTCCCGGTGGGCCAACAACTGAAATAATTCGCTCAAAAGTCCATTCAGGTAAATTGGAGTCTGTAGGCTTGAAATTGGGCCCATCAGATGACGATACTGATGACGGATACTCGGTATTGCCGATATTCGATGTGCGCAAGTTGAAAAAGTTCTTTCTATTTGCTGATGATTTCGAGGTTGATGGGTCTTATTGGTCACCAGTTGGTATTGAGACAGAGTGTCCTGATCTGCTTGAAGAATTGTACTTGTTTTCTTTTTCTGCATTACCGCCAGTGTTGTGGTCTCGAGTCATGGATTTCTATCATATCGGAGCTTCTGTCAAACTCCTAGAGATTTCTGAGCCGAAGGAGTCGTCCGATGCTATGCACACTATTGTCGAACTATGCTCAAGATGTCCTTCTTTAGAAATACTTGTTATTAACTGGCCAACAACAATATCGCTCAAAGATATGTTACATTTCGTATCAACTATCCCTACGTTGAGAGCATTATCTGTTTCAGGTTGTTTGTGGACAGATATTGATGAACAAGATTATTTGAAGAGTCTGTCTAACTTGGATAGAATATATATGGGTGGGTTAGAGATTTCGAGTGAAGTTGTTGATTCTCTTGCTCTTGAATCTGTTCACTACTATTCGGAAGCTACCTTTTTCAAGCACTCTCAACATTGGGATCACATTGGACACCACTACCGGCCAGGGGATAGCTTTTTTCAGAGCCAGCAAAACCCTTCCTAACTGAAGTTAAGAAAGGTCTTTTGACCATCCAACTGTTTTCAGCACCGTTTGCTATGTATATACTGCTATATTGTTTATATGCCTATTATTTTGCACTGATGCCACCATGTTTACACATGAATTTTCCTGATTTGGATCCCCGTAGCTGGTGACAGCTCTTGTATGAAAATGATAGTACGAACATTAGATTAATAAAATCTGGAGATTTGGTTTAAACTTTTTGTATTTAGTTGTCCCGGTTTGCAACACATCTTCCTTATGCAACCTAAGTAGCAACTATTTCAGTGCTAACACGAATGTACCTCAAGACTTATCTGCACCTCATAGACCACAGAAATAAATAAATATTGAAAGCAGATAAAGAAGTGTTTACCATATTTGGAGATCCTCCCATGAGTAATATACCTAAATTTATTTCGCCGCGGATCTTTTCTCCGATCATGCACCTATGGTTAAGCTTATCAGGTGTTTGCGGTACCTCGCATGACAGACCCGCAGCGATCTGCAGGCACGTGTATGAGGAGCGACTGGTGATTGTTTTCTCAAGCATTTACATGCATAAACGGCTTCGGTAGCACAAGCTCTTCCGTAAAGCAAAAAAAACAATTTCAACACACCTGCAATTAGGACCAATTAGGTTTTGAACATTTGTAAGGGCCCTGCCGTACCATGCAGTCGGTGTTTTAGACTCTCTTGGCATTGCCGTTGCGGATGGCTTGGCTATACTTGGCTCGCATTGTGCTTCAGTGGGAACTCTACATTAAATGAAGGAAATATTTGACAGGTGTCATCATTATTAACATAATTGGAAACGATTGAGCGTACATCCCTTGGGGTGCAAGAAAAGGTGGTGGGTTCCGGCAGAGATCGTCGTGAGATCACCATGCATTACAGGAAGGGAAAAAAATTAGGAGTTTCGCATTACACCGGATTGTGTATGGGACTAATGCGGACTCAGTCCTAGTGTATGCGAATCCCTGTGGGTTCTGTGGGAGTTTATGCACCACGTGGAAGACAGTTTTGAAGATAACGGTGATTTGATGCATTTCCAACGGCTGGTCGATCTTTCTATAAATTGGCAGGCGCTCGCAGGGCAATGATGACTGTCGTCAAGGAATCATGAAGTTCTTCACTTTAGCTCTTGGTGCATTGGCTGCAATTGCCAGTGCCGCTCCTGCCCCAGGTTTACCATGGGAACCTCCAATTGACTGGCCTTGGCCCGTCCCTACCAGCTTCCCAGCCCCCCCTGAGTGGCCATGGCCATTGCCTCCTGCTGCTTCCAGTGCTGTTCCTGCTCCAACCTTCTCCCAGCTTCCAGCTGGATGGCCTCTTGACCCTGGTACTCCAGAGCCTACCGGACCATCTCAATTCCGAGTTGCCTTCGATGGTGGAAAAGGTATGACTGTTTCTTGGGCCACCCCTGAGAAGGTCATCAGCCCAACTGTGTGGTACGGTGAAAACCCTCTTCTGCTTCTTGAGTTTGCAATTGGAACTTCCAATACTTTCGAAACGTCTGATCTTTACCAAAACCATGTTCACATCAAGAGCTTGCAACCATTCACGAAGTACTACTACCGAGTTTCCGGACAAAGCCTGTTTTCCAACCCTGCTGAGGAGGGATACTTCTTTATGACCGCTCGAGAAGCTGGTGATCGATCTGAGTTCACCATCGCATGCTTTGCTGATCTTGGAATTGAGGTTGGTGATGCGGATACCAAGCATATCCCCGAGACCTTTGGTTCGCTGACTAACAACTCAAACTCTTATGAGTTCATGTGGCACTCTGGAGATTTCGGATACGCTGACAACTGGCAAGATGAGGAGACTGCCGGAGTGTACCCCAACATTACTGGAATTGAAGCTTACACAAATATTATGAACAACTTTTACGAAGAGATCTCTCCTCTTTCTAAGAACAAGGCTTACATGGTTGGTCCTGGCAACCACGAGGCCCAGTGTGATGAGGGAAACATTGATGTTTGCCCAGTTGGACAGAAGAACTTCACTAGTTATTTGAACCACTTTAGCATGCCAACTGTGAACCAAGCTGATGGATACTATCCCAATATGTGGTACTCTTGGGATTATGGAATGGTCCACTTTGTTCAGGTTAACACTGAGACCGATTTTCCCGAGGCTCCTGATATTGGAGGAAACTATGATGACGTTATTGCCGGTCCATTTGGTGCCGAAAACCAACAGCTTGATTGGCTTGAAGCAGACTTGGCCTCTGTTGATCGTGAAAAGACCCCTTGGGTGGTAGTCAGTGGTCACCGAGTCTGGTACAGTGCCAACACTATTTGCACATCTTGTGGAGAAGCTTTTGAGAGCCTTTTGCTCAAATACAAGGTTGATATCTTCTGGGGAGGGCATGTCCATTATTATGAGCGAGATGCTCCTGTTGCCAACGGTGTCATAGATCCCAATGGGTTCAACAATCCCAGTTCTCCATTCTACTTCACTAATGGTGCTGCTGGTAACTACGAAGGTCACAGTGTTGCCAACGACCCTGCCCCAGACTACACCGAGTATGTCAATGGTGACTACTATGGTTGGTCAAAGCTCATCTTCCACAACTCAACTCATGTCACTGAGCAGTTTGTGGCTTCTGAGATTGACCAGGTTCTGGATGAGGTTACTCTCTACAAAGACCATGGAATAAGCTGGTAGGTTATTCAATAGTTCTATAAATTATATTAGTGCGCTTTTTCAAAATCCACCACTAGGCTGGTGTTAGAATCACTAATCCACACGACCATTCGGTAGGAACCAACTCTCGAATGTTGGAAATAAAGATGTTACGTCAACCTGCTGTTCATTATACTGTTTAAGAAGCTGTGCCGGTTTCGAATGTCTTTCGAGAAGAGCAATACCTACTCTGATCATTCTGTACTGTGAAAGAGGATGCAGCTCTTGATCAATTACAGACCTTGGAACATATTCATCATTATCTTTTTCCTCTAAGATTTTATCAATCTCTTCCATTGACTTTTGGTAAAAGTTTAGTAATTTCGAACTTTGAAGCAATTGTTCAGTCTTCTGCAAGAGTGTCATAACGCTGGGGAATTTCTTTGCCAGAATCATTAAATATGCGAGATTGCATCCAATTTGTTTAATGACATTCATCAAAGAGGTTGTCCGGATTGTGTCAGCTGCTACCTCAGTAACATAAATTAATTGGATACGAGTAGCCTCATGAGCAGCTATCGCATATGATGGATCCAGCAAGCTTCCCGGATACTGGGAAATAGTTGCACTATGCAATACATTCGATATTGCACAAGCATGCAGATAGCACACATTATTGCTCTTCTCTATGAATGGTTTTGGACATGATTCTTGAAGTCTCGCAATCACTTCGTTATTCGAATAAGATAGGCCAGGAAATGTAAGTCTGTGAAGGTCACAAAAACACAGATGATACAGTAAGCAGCTGGCAACACTTACTGGCAAATCCATTTCAGCCTCTGAATCCAGCTCGTCTCCCACAGAGTACTTGATGTCATCAGGAAACGTTTCGTACATATCGGAAAGATCTGAAACCAGGGAAGAGAATTCAGAATCCATTTCCCAGATTCTAATTTCAGCTAAATCAGACCTCTTCACAAATGAAAGAATGCGATTTCTCATCTGAACTATTCTTACAAAATGCCCCAGATTTGAGACAGGACGCACAACATCTTGCTTGGATGAAGACTTAAGTATGGAACCTAGCTGTAATCCTTCGGTAATAAACGGCAAACCCTGTGAGAAGCTTTGCTGATCACTAGGCAGTTGAATGCTAAGATATAATTCGCTGATGAGATGGAATTCGGCTACTCCAGATGCAGCCTGGACATCCATTACATAGCAAGCCCACATAAGTCGCCTCCTAGATTCTTTGGTAATACAGTCTAACGCAGACTCAATACACATAATATCATCATCATACTCGTAATTAAGCTGCAATGCCTGACAATACCTGACAGTAATTCCTGTTATTATGAAGCATGAGGAAAGCTCCCCTATGCGCAAGTAATATTCATGAAGGTGTACTACCGACATCAGCCTAGAAATGGATATCCGCTGATCACCAGACAATAGAGCTAGTTGGCACTCTTTGGCCCAAATCTCTGCCTGTGACCAATAATTAGGTTGTATTTGATGATCCACAGCACTGGCAACAACACACAAAGTTAAAATAAGCAGTGAATCACCATGTGATACTTCGGTCTCTTCCAACAATTTTAAAAAAGTCGCTTCGTGGAGAAAAGATAACAAAGAGCACGGATAAATACTCTGAAAATATCGCTTTACCAATATATCGACAGTTTCTCGAGCAGGGAAATTTTTGAAGCCAAAGTTTTGCATGACAAACTCCCTTAGAGACCATCTGCTTGATACAGAATTTCGGCTGTATTCACACACTGAATCAGACGCTTTACAACGCTGACAGGGATGCCCTCCCTCACACTTACGCTTCAGAGATCTACATCTGAAACAACTTCGTGATGTCCGATGCCTTTTTGTTCCAGCCTGTGTGTATTTCCTCAGATCAGTCGGCTTGTAGTAAGCATTTTGTACTTGAGGAGCAGCCTCCCATCGGCAATGTTCACTAAGGCGCTCACAATTCTTACAAGTACCAGAGGTGGCATCACACCGTACTCTGCGGTGCTTGCAAGTCAAACACCCTACTCTAGAGGGGTTTTTAGCCATAGATTCTAATAGCCGTAGTCAATTGCGGGGGATTCTGAGGTTTTCTGCGAAGTCTTGCTGCGGGGTTGAATGCGAGATCCGCACTGTGCGGCAATAATCGCGACGGGGCCATAATATGACGAACCGAAGCAAAACAATTTGATATATAATGATACCTAGTAGGAAGAAATAATGGGTTAGAGTTCAAATGATTTTTGACAAGCTTCCTCACTTGGTGATCTGGAACAAGCGTTCTTTGTTCACCAAAAAGTTGGTTTTTGCTGCCTTGTATATGTCTTTGGCAGCATTCAATTTTGGCTATGATACTGCCTTGTTTGGATCTATTCAAGCTATGCAACCGTTCGCAAAAGAATTTGGTGTATTGAACGCCAAAAATGGCCTATACGTGCTACCAACTTATCTTTCGTCGGTTATGAACTCCACTCCATTTGCTGGAAAGCTTATTGGTACATTATGCAGCGGCTATATAATGGAGAAATATGGCAGAAGACCAGTAGCTTTACTAATTGGAATAGTAAGCATCATTGGAGTTATATTACAGTGCTCTTCTACAACTGCTGCTCAATTTACAGTGGGAAGAATCTTATGCTATCTGACAACTGGAATCACCATTTCGGTAGTTCCAACTTACCTGTCTGAAATTTCTCCTGCTGAGCTACGAGGAGCGCTTGTTTCAACAATTCAGCTTTGGCTTGGCGTCGGTCAGCTAATTGCCGCCGTCATAACAAATGCTACTCATAGTTTCAAGGGACGATCCTCTTGGCTGCTACCTACTGGACTACAGTTCATTGTTCCACTTTTAATTATTGTCGGCTATCCCTTTGTTCCAGAATCCCCACGTTGGCTTCTTTTGAAGGAACGACGACCTGATGCTCTCAAGTCTCTCCAATTATTACGTAAAAATGTTGGCATATCAGAGCTGGAGTACGAACTCGATCTAATTATTTTAGCAGATGAACAACGCCAGGGAGAAAATGTTAGCTGGTTAGATCTTATCCAGGGATCTAACAGGCGAAGAACCTTTATTGCTATTGGAGTGATGGCAGGCCAGCAAATTACTGGGCAAGCGTTTGTGTCGCAATACCGTACTGTGTTCCTGCAACAGCAAGGAATTACAAGTCCCAATCCTTTTATTGTTGGTGTGATATCTACTGTAGTATCATTATTTGTATCCTTGCTCACAAGTATTCTGATTGACACTTTTGGTCGCCGCCATATTTTGTCGTCAGGCGGGCTCCTGATGGCAGTCTGGCTCTTTTTGTTTGGAGGTCTTGGCTCAATTGGTGAGAAAAGACAGTTGGATAGCTCTCAGAAAACCACTATGGTTACCACACTCCTTCTGTATGGATTTTGCTACACCGCATCGTGGGCACCACTTTCTTATGTCGTCATGGGAGAGGTTTCGAGTAATCGTCTCAGAGAGAAGACTGCTTTGGTGGCTACATCTATTTCAGTCACAATCACTTTTGTTGTATCATTTACCTTACCATATTTGTTGAATGCTCCATACGCTAACCTCGGCGCTAAGGTTGGCTACATCTACGGATCTATAACCGTAGTCACAGTCATCTTTACAATTTTGTTTATTCCTGAAATGAAAGGAAGGTCTTTGGAAGAGCTCGATGAAATGTTTGATGCGAAGGTGAGCACTTTTAACTTTGGCAGTTATGTCAGCAATTCAATTGGCAGAAATATCTCGAAGCTAGAGGAAGGTGAATTGAAAGGACCAATTGTTAACATAGAAAGTAGAACTGATTAATAGGTTCGTAACAAATAAATGATCAGGCTTGCTTGTGTATAATGATATATCCACTAAACTACAATGAAACGACATCTAGTCATCTGGATATCTCAGTGGATATCGTGTCATTGGTCTGCAACCAATGGGCTATGTCATGCCACATTCCTTCCCCACTTCTTGAATCCTACATTTTAGCCTAGTTGCGCCCCAACCGAGATCCGCACACCAACAATACACGAGATCCGGCGCGAGATCCGGATGTCGTGATTTATGCGCTTAACTCAGTTATATATAGTCTGACCCCACTTAGCAAAATAACGATTTAATTGAACAATTTGAGAGCTAATGAGTATCAACCAACCTAACGTAATCGTTATAATTGCTGACGATCTGGGCTATACAGATCTAAGCTGTTATGGATCTGAGATCCAAACGCCTCATATTGATACTCTCGCAGCCGACGGGACAATATTCACCGATTTCCATACTGCAGCAGCATGTTCTCCAACTCGTGCGATGCTGATGAGTGGCACAGACCATCATTTGACAGGTCTCGGTCAATTGGTGGAGTTCACAAAGTCGTCACCGGCCCATCAAGGGAAACCTGGCCATGAAGGTTATCTGACGGACAAGGTAGCAACACTCCCTGAGGTTCTCAGAGACGGAGGATACCATACATTTATGTCTGGTAAGTGGCATCTTGGCCTCCAGCCCGAGCATTCGCCATTCGCCAGAGGATTCAACAAATCATTTGCTCTTCTCCCAGGTTGTGCAAATCATTATGCGTGGGAACCTCAATTAGAAAGCCCGAATGATATGCCCAAATTTTTCGAAACTGCAACTGCAGCTCTTCATATGGAAGATGGCCAGTATATCAACAATAATGATCTACCTGCGGACTTTTATTCTTCTGATTTTTATTGCAATCGGTTCATTCAATACTTGAATGAAAAGCCAAAAGATCAACCATTTTTCGGGTATTTGGCATTCTCTGCTCCGCACTGGCCTTTACAGGCTCCAGAAGAATGCACAAAGAAGTACAAGGGTATTTATAACGATGGCCCACTTGCGCTAAGGTCTAGCCGTTTGCAGAGTCAAATTGATAGGGGTCTTATAAGTAAAGAAATTAAAGCTCATCCAATTGTACTCACTGGCACAACTGATTGGGAACAACTGACTGCCGAAGAGAAAGCAAAATCTGCAAAATCGATGGAAGTTTACGCGGGCATGGTAGATAGAGTAGATTATAATGTGGGAAAGCTCATCAGCACCTTGAAACATCAGGATCTATATGATGATACGGTCATAATATTTATGTCAGATAATGGAGCTGAAGGGGCATCCTATGAGGCATTGCCAATTGTAGGTGATAATGTCATCGCACATATCAGAAAGTATTACGATAATTCCTATGAGAATATTGGCCGGGAGGACAGTTTTGTATGGTATGGATCCCAATGGGCACAAGCTGCCACCGCACCATCGCGTCTGTTCAAAATGTTCTCAACAGAGGGAGGCTGTCGAGTTCCATTCGTCTTTAAGGATATTAATTCCAGTAAGAATGCTGTATGCGCTGAATTCTGTACTGTTATGGATTTGATGCCAACTTTCTTGGACATGGCATCAATTCCTGAACCATCAGGTCAATTTAACGGAAGAGAGGTTCTCAGTATCCGAGGAAAGTCATGGCTGCCATACCTTGAAAAGAAAAGAGAAACAATACATGACAGCGACTATGTTGTAGGCTGGGAACTTGTTGGTCATGGGGCATTGAGAAAAGGAGACTGGAAAATAAATTTCGTTTCAAGTCCAATTGGACCAGAGAAATGGGAATTGTATAATGTAAAATCTGATCCTGGAGAAATGAATGACATGGCAGAAAAAAAACCCGAGAAGCTGAAACAGCTGATTGCTGAATGGGATAACTATGCTACAACTAGCGGTGTGGTTGGTCTGCGACCAGAATTTGAAGCCAATATCGCTGATGAGATGGAAGATCCCCGGAACTGGATGATTTACGACAGCAGCTCTGGAATAACCCGAAAGTTAGGGTTACAGAAACTTCGTACTCGGTGAATTTTAAAATGGGGTTACGAACTATAATTTATGTTTATCTATCAGCCTCAGCACATCGCCCTCGGCCTTTACGTCCGCATATGAACCATTTGTGGGTCTATGCACGCTGATAACGTAACCGATAAGATATGCGCACATGGAAAACCCTAGTGGGAAAGTTAGCGCGAGAAAACCACGCAATATAGTAATAGGAAGCGATGTAAGATCTCCCCCTGCATAACTATTCTAGAATAGTGCACGATAATACTGGATAGACGCTTATCAAGACTTATCGCAAACAAAAAATAGCGGATAATTATAAAGCTTATACTTCACCTTCTTTTCTGTTTTTTTTTTTTTTCATATTACATTAATAACTGAAAACTAGCCATGCCTAAGTGGTTGGAAGTGCCTCATGAGCACCGAACAATTAGTCTTCTCCGTAATCCTGACATAGAGCCAATGCCGAAGCGGAGACGAATTTGGGGAGTGTGGTCTATGGCTGGATACTGGGGAATACCCAATATCAGTATCGGAACCTGGTCAACAGGGAGTGCTTTGCTGTCTTTGGGACTGAATGTTGGAAACGCAATGGGAGCAATTTGTATTGGAAATCTCATTGTCATTGCTTTCACAGTTCTAAATTCATACCCTGGTTCCAAATACCATATCGGATACACTATCTGTCAGCGAATAGTGTTTGGTATTTATGGATCCGGCCTGGGAGTCTTAATTCGAATTTTGATATCAATAGTTAATTATGGATCATTTGCATGGATAGGAGGGTTGTGTGTATCGGTCGTTATATCGTCGTGGAGTGAGAGCTTCTTGAACATGAAAAACACTATCCCCGAAAGCGTCCACATGAACACCAGAGATTTCATTTCGTTCCTTATATTCCAAATACTGTCCATGTTCACCTACTATTTTCGACCGGAGCGGATGAATATTCCTGTGAATTTCTCATGTATTACAACTTTGCTCGCGTTCATGGGAATTGTTATTTGGAGTGCTGTGAACAATGGCGGGGGTGGTCCATTATTCGCTAGTAAGATGGATCTGACAGCGAGTGAGACTGGATGGGCCTGGTTATACGCTATGACTATCTGGTACGGTGGTGTGTCTCAATTTGCTACCAACCAATCTGACTACTCTCGGTTTACCACCAGCAGAAGTGCTGTTGAATATGGTATTCCAATAGGTGTTCTGATTCCTGGAACTATTATTCCGTTGTTCGGTATGATAGCTGCATCAGCGACTTTGGGAAAGTATGGTACCGCATATTGGCTGCCGACTGATATTTGTCTTCTCTGGCTACAAGAGGATTACTCTCCTAAAGCACGTGCTGGTGCATTCTTTTGCGGGTTAACATTGATTATTTCAGCATGGAGCAACAACGCAATAGCTAATGGTTTTGCTGGAGGGATGGATCTTTCTGGTCTACTTCCTCGATACATCAATGTCCGACGTGGAGCTATTATAACTGCTTTACTGTCTTGGGCAGTACTGCCTTGGAACTTTTACAATACGTCTAGTGCATTCCTATCTGTTATGAGCTCATTCGGCGTGATAATGGTTCCAATCACCGCTATAATTATATGCGACTTCTTCCTTGTACATAAGAAGATGTACGCGATATCGCAAGCGTATAGCTTAGATCCTTCTGGACCGTATTACTATTTCCATGGATTGAATCTAAGGGCTTTTGCATCTTGGTTTCTTGGAATGGCGCCTGGATTACCAGGTATTGCCTATGTGGTTAACCCTAATTCCAAGATAACTGCTGGTGCAATAAAGTTCTACTATGGAGACTTGTTCTTCTCGTTTGCGATTTCTTTTTCTGTCTATTATGGTCTTAACCTTATTTTCCCTCTAAAACAGGCCCAATTACAAGATAAAGTGGACGTATTTGATGCTTTCAGTCCCGAAGAATGTCATGCATTGGGAATGGAACCTTATTCTGAAACTTTGGAGGGTGTGGCTGTTGAACCAGAGAAGGGACCCACAGTAGATGCCAAGCAGCTTTCGTGATCAGGTATAGATATGTATTGATTGGTTATTCTCTCTAAATATGTTGCCATTTAATTTTGGGGGCCCAGCTTTGGTGTTTTCTAACTTGCACACCGGATACAGTGACATCTGTGGTAGTTAGTACTTTTCCCTTTCCGTCGATCGCTTCGGCCTGTATGTACTGGCTGTCCGTATGTGAGAAAAATTCCGTCTCAAAGCCCTGTCGAGTAGCTTCACCAAGCAAAGTTTTCTTAGAACCATCCGCTGAAGTATTGTAAAATCGCCATACTTTGGTCTCAGTATCACCATTCCAGCTCACATACGATGTGGTTCCACGCTCACAGGCAAATGATACGATAGCCGGAGCTTCATTAGGCAATCCAGTCCATTCGTATTTGAAAGCACGATAATTCTGCACCCCTGTGCCCAGTTCATTGGAGTCCATGTAAGCATGAAATATCGGTGTGCCGTCTTCCAGATACTCTGTAACAGCACCCTCCGAGCCCCAGTTTACCAATACATTACCGTTGGGTAAGACTTGAACACTTCCCTGAGATTTGGAGAGAAGTTCATCAAGAGGAATGTACTGGTGAACCAAGGTCGCCTTGTTGGTATCTGTGTTCACCTCAATTACCTTTCCTCTCGAGTACTTGTAGGTGGAGACAGTAGATCCGTGGGAGCTTTCGGTTCCATGGGCCGAATTATCATACAAAGAAATTATTTCACTAGAACCATCTGGTGACTTAGACAAATACCTAGCATGGTGTTGAAAGCAAAAGTCTACATCTGGTCCCAAATCAAATGTCGAATCCTTGCCATTCAATTTCCAAATTATTTCACCAGTAGTTCCGTTTATCTTGTGAACAGAACAAGCATCTCGTGCAGATATCAAGTAGTTACCACCTTCATCTTTGTCGACCGAATTGATATGGAAATAATCCCAAGCATCGGAGGAATTATATCCAGACCCAGCCTGTCCTGGATTCAGAGGCAGGATGGCCTCATGGGGACTGACGTGTTCCAGGGAGCTCCATTCGAAAAGTACCTCTCCAGTTTCAATATCTAGCTCCTGGAAACGAGCATCCACAATCCACTGCTGTTTGGGAGACCCACCAAATTCAGAGAGATCAACTGGAACAGGGTGATAAATTTGGATTAATCCGGTTTCTTCATTAATTATGTGAAACTCGTGCTTGTCTGTCAATCGGTGATTGCCTGCACGTAGTTCTTTGATGGTCTCATAATGCTCGTCCAAGAAAGTAGTATGTCCATGGCCATGCCCATAGGCAGCATTGTGAGCACCCTCAAATGAAAACAGGATATTCTTCCCATTCCATTTTCCTGCTTGAAAATTAGTACTCCAAATTGAGAAGTAGGTATATCCAGACCAGACAAGCTCTCCTTTATCAGTAAAAATATACGGCGCAGGTTGTGATGGGCCATGATGGGTCCCTTCAGGAAATCCAGCAAAAGGAGCAATAAAGAGGTAGCCACCATAAGTATCATCCTCTGCTGGAATGGTAATATTAAGGCGAGGGGGAGCGAGATCGGGGCGGGATTTGTATTGCCAATCTGCCCTCACACCTCCTGAGAGTATAACGAACGCCATTCCGAGCTGTCGAATAGAAAAGTTAAACATTTCCAATTTGCTATTCTAAAAGGTGCACTTGGATGCTACTTAAGTTAAACATAATTTCTATCAGCTGCATTGTTGTGCAGGAGTGCTATCTATCGCCTTAATCCGATTGGCGGCTGAACTTAGTGATGCAATATGTGGCTGCAATTTTGCATGGAAAAAGCAAAACCACATCACTTTGATCATTTTCGGTTATGACGCTTGAGGAGATTTTACTCCGAGATAATTGTGAAAACGTTGTGTGCTTGTTACACAGTGATACCTTTGCATTCAACGACTTTAACTATGGCTTGTGTTAACAGTAGAGAGTCAAGTTTTCTGTTCTCAATTATCATTTAAAATTTGAATAAAAACCTATGTGTATATATAAATTCTTCTAATGAGGGAATTTGAAGTCCAATCTCTTCATCCCTTTATCTGTTGTGTTATGGACATAGTCCCGACGTTGAGGTGGCGTCATTGTGTTGAGCTTCCTTTCTTTGTATTTATTTCTAGCGGTGAAGTAAAACTTCATGCAACCAAAGAAAGCAATATTGAAACATGTGATTGCCAAAAGTGCCCTATTTCCCCTCACATAATAAGGCTGGTCATCATTTTGATATATATTGGCCGCAATAATAGAGCCAACCTGGTAAGACATATTATAAATGCTTGTTGAAATTGCTCGAGCTCGTACACTGTTTGACAATTTTGATTGCCAAGCAACGAGTATGGAGTGTGTGTATGGCTCCGCGGTTATTCCTGTCAGCAGAATATAACGAACCCAAGGATGTGCTTTGGGTATAATAACAAGGGTAAGAATAAAAGGAAAAACAAATAAATTGCTGTATGCTGACATTATAGCCCTTTCCTTGAACTTCTCGCTAATCCAACTGATGAGAAGTAGATTAAAAATAAAAAGTGCTTGTCCAGGGATCGCCAAAATATTAGACATGAAAACAGAAAATCCCAAGTCACGTAAAAGTAATGACAAGTAAGATGCCACTGGCTGCAATGGGATGAACGCCATGATACCTGCAATGTAGAACATAATAAGATCGTAATCTTTGAGAGTGTCATAGAGATCTGTCCATGATACTGCAGTTCTATTATTCAAGTCACCTTTGCTGGGATCATCTCTGAGAATTCTATTTACCAGAATTTTTTCTTGGTGTTCGTTGAACCAACCTTTTGCACCTAGCCAATGTTTTGCTGTTTGAGTGGGGCCAGCCCTCAAACAGTATATAGACAGAACTCCAACGATCATGGTTATAGCGCCCTCAATAATGAAAAGCCATTGCCATCCAGCCATATTCTTGACTCCCCTTATTTCCAATATGCCTGAAGCAAGAAGAGCCCCAAGGATTTGAAATGTGGGAATACCTGTATAAAATATTGCCAACCTTATAGGTAGCTCCTTGGAATTATAAAAGTAAGAAAGATACAGAATCATATCAGGAATAAAACCTCCTTGAGCCATCCCCAACAAGCATCGTAAGATGAAATATCCAGTTCTATTTTTTATTGTTGCCTGTATCATGCTGAGAGCTGACCAGGTGATGATCTGGATTGGAACGACATTTTCGGGTCCAAACCGTTTGGAGAGTAAGTTTCCTGGAAGCTCCATGACTAAAAAGCTAACAAAATAGATTGTCTGACCATTGTTGTAGTCATTGGTATTCATGTGTAGATCATCCAACAGATTATCAGAAATTGCTCTTGAGGCACTTCTTCTCACCAAATCCAAAGAGCAATACATGAACCATACCAGCAACATTACTCTCAGATCAAGTGTGCGAACAAGACTTTTTTCTTCTTTAGAATCCCATGTAAATTGAGGATCGAATCTGTCAAGCCCTTCGTACTCAGATTCCCGATAAATTTGAACCCATCGGGCAGCTTCGTCGGGATCTAGAAATGGATTATTATCACTTCTGCTCTCAGAGCTGACATTACTCGAGTCAAGTTCTACGGTGACTTCGTACTCAATTTTTCCGACCATTTAATTTTCTTGTTCTGATCGATATAAATCAGGTCATTATTCAATTACCAGGTCTTTATAGCTGAACTTGAACTGCATGCGAAATTACGTTATCTACAAATGTGGTGATAAAAGATTGCGTTATCTTTGGCATTACCGATAGTAAATTGCGATATCTCTCAATCCTGTACTAAGATGGACTGCGGTTTTGGCTGTGAGACTACATCTTTATCGTGATCTTTTTCTGAGAGCCGAACTCTTCTCAGCCACCAATTCTCATTGGGGATAAACTTGCGGTTCGGCTCGGCTAAGGGTAAGGTCAATGTGTCAAGTCTGGTCGAGGAATCTATTCCATTGGCGGTCCAGAATTTTCCGTCCCAACCCTCAGCCGAGAGTCGCTGATCGTTGATATGAGTAAACCGAGAGAGGAAATTATGCAATCATAGATATAAGTGAAATTTCAGCTAATTGTTTCTTAATCTCCTTTCTTGCTTCGTAGAATAACATGCGCTCTGGCCCTTTGTATGGATCGTTAGAAGACAACTCCAGTGCCGAAAGCCAAGTAGATATAGAGGCACTAAAATGGGTTCCTCCGTCAAGCTTTTGGTGGATAGAATTGGCTCTTTTCAGCAACGTATTTCTATCAGGATTTGATGGCACAGTGACTGCATCTACCTATACTGTGATAGGAAGTGAGTTCAATAACTCTAATCTAGCTTCGTGGATTACCACAGCCTATTTGGTAACGAGCACAGCGTTTCAACCTTTGTATGGCTCCTTTTCCGATGTCTTAGGGAGGCGACTTTGCTTCTTTATCGCGTCAAGCCTATTCCTAGTAGGCTGTATTGGATGTGGTTACGCGAACAATTTAATTACTATGAACTTCATGAGAGCTCTAACTGGTATTGGAGGTGGTGGCCTAGTGACTATGGCTACGATTATCAATTCCGACATCATTCCTTTCAAGAGAAGAGGAATGTATCAAGCTGCTCAGAATGTCGTCCATGGATTCGGTAGTATTTGTGGAGCTTCTCTTGGAGGAATTATTTCTGCTTCATTCAATTGGAGGTACTGTTTTTGGCTCCAGGTCCCTGTTGCTGCGCTGAGTATTGTGGCTGGGCATTACTTCATAGAAAATCAACAAAACTTCGTGTCACAAGCGCCTAAAAATATTTGGAGGCGGATTGATTTCCTTGGGGCGGCAACTTTGGTAGCAGGCCTTGTACTTCAATTATGCTATCTAAGCTTTGGAGGGAATTTACTTGATTGGACCGACATGCGATTATGTCTTATTGGGATCTTCGCTTTGCTTTTCTTGGCACTATTTTTCATCATCGAAAGCAAAACCAACGCTGTTCCTGTAATGCCTGTTTATATTCTATGGGGAAAGTTTCAAGCCTTTGTTCTTGGAATAAACATCCTAATAGGTATGGCAGCCTATGCGTATCTATTTTTGTTGCCTCTTTATTTTCAGGTAATTCTGGGGGACGATACATCAACAGCCGGTCTAAGACTCGTTATTCCCTCGTTGTGTACTCCCATAGGCGGTCTCATTGCTGGAAATTTGATGAAAAATGGAAATAATTTAGGAATAATTGTTCGTGCTGGTTGTTTTACCATGCTAATTGGTAACTTCTTGGCTTGGAATCTAAGCCCATCTATGAGTCCATACCTCATGACACTTTTTCTGGTTCCAGCTAACCTAGGCCAAGGAATGGCTTATCCAGGAACTCTTTTCACGTTTATTTCCGCATTTCCTTTGTCACATCAGGCATTGACAACCTCAACTGCTTATCTTTTTAGAAGTATGGGAACTGTATGGGGCGTGGCAGGTATTTCCGCGATTGTGCAAAATAGATTGAAATCTATTTTGAATGTGACGCTGGAAGGTGTCAAAAACAAGGACAAAATAATAGATCATGTCCTTCATTCCGCTGAATCCATTAGGGGACTGGAACCTGACATCAGATTAATAGTTCAAAGTGCATACGCAACTTCGATATCCACAGCATTCTCGTTTTCAGTTTATTTTGTACTGATGGCTTTCATAGGTTCGGTGGCATATTCCTTTGTATCGCTTCCTAAGATAGAGGATCTAGAAAGCATCTTCAATTAATGATATAGATTAATATAGCAATTAAATGTCACCAGTTCCATAGATCATCGAGTCCTCCAGTATGCATGACATCCTGCCAGCCCTCCAGCAGCTCTGGTATGTCTCCATGATACGCGGAATCAAAAGCAGTTTCCCCTGAGCCAATAATACTATGACTAGGATTGCCAATAGAGTTCGGGTCGGCACTTTTTTGGTCTCCGAGATTCTTAGCGCTATTGGTATTTGCTTCCTCCTCATAGAATTCACTGGAACCATAGTCCTTAAGCTCATCTGGAAACGAGTTTAATACCCCAGAAGCCACTAAGGACTCAGCTTTCAAAGCAAGATCTAAAATCAATTGCAGCCAATGACCCGCTAGAGACCAGGACTCTTTCCACTGCTCTAACAACAATAATCCGCAATCCCTATATCTTTGAAACAAGCCATTCATTATTCTAGGATTTGGAATCCCTTCTACACAAAATGATTGATACGTCGGAGAACTGACACCCGTATTTGACTTTTGCAGCAACGCTGCCAATATGTCTGCGGGGTAGGCTGATAGCATAGCACTAATTCCTGTAAATGTAAACACCTCGAAGCCTGTGAAAGGGGCAATAACTCCAGCTTTAACGTCCATCAACTTTTCTATAAGTTCAAGTCCTGACATGGAAGCAGATACCAGCTCAAGAGTTAGATTAACCCACCACCCCTCGGGTGCTGCGTGCGGGCTCAGAAAGAAGTACTCTCGATTCAGAAACACTTTGCACAAGAAATACATAGAATTAATATATCCAAAGAAGCCTGCAGTATTGCTCGCCACGTGCACTTCAAAGTTAGTTGTGTTCCATACTAAGTGGCTAGGAAGTGAAGACCTCCATTTCTCTAGCTTCGCAGATAGAATCGTAAACAAAGACTCGGGGGACCACGGTGGCGAGACATTCTTTCTTCCACCGTGAACATTACCGGCCCATCTAGCAATTTCGGCCCAGATATCGAATGCCGTTAGGGTATAACTGAAATATCCTAGATCATTCTCATTCTCACCATGGGAGAATATTAACTCTTCAAGCTCTGCAATGGTTAATTCGTTGCAGCATTTCCCAAATGCAAAATCAAGTTCGCTACTGGGAACAGATACATGTATATCACCAGTAATCAAAGATGGTGATCTTCTTCTTCCACTAGCAATACATCGATCCATCATGAAGCACGCCCAAATGGTTCGACGAGAAATTTCATTCTGTAAACGATTAAGTCTTGCCGACTCTTTTTCTGATTGATCAGGCCCCTTTCTACTAAGATATGAAAGATAAACTGGGCCTTCACGGAAGCCCATTCCCATAACCATAGCCATTCGGCTGGCGATTCCAACATACATGAAGCTGCGAGCTGAGTTCCCCTCTCCCCATTCGTGGCTACTTAGCATCACTAGAGATTGTACTGTCTGAATACTTGGTCTATCAAATTGACGTTCTAGTAGCTTTCGTGCATGCCATGCAAAGTAGTTTGATGCTGCAGGCCCATTAGGTTCTTTTTCATGATCTTCCGAAGGCTGAAAGAGATCTGGATTCCTTCTTTCATCAAATTCACCATATAATCTTCTCATTCCATTATGAAATCTGGAACAGAGTGCCATTAAAGATATCAGTACCAGTGGATTGGGGAATCCGACGGGAACCGTAGAACGCGAACAGACTTCGCCATATCTGGCTATAAAGACCTGACTGTCGAAATCTTTTGATTGCAAGAATCCCATCACTGACGGTTTATGCAGAAACGGAAAAATGCCCTGGTACTGTGTCTTAAAGTAAATTTCCATTACCTCAATTAATATTGACTTTTCAGGCATTATACACTTTATGTGGTCTGCTGAACTAACTTGAGATGGATTGGGTGATGTAAATTTGGATCCCCCTCTGGCGGATACATCTGTATAACCTTCTTGCTCATCTCTAGGAGTAAAATGGAAGTCAACAGGCGATATTGTAAATGGTCGACGACGTCTTATTTGAGGTTGAATCCTATGCTCCGTATTGCTTTCATGCAGTCGTCTGGTCGGGTGTTGACGACTTGGAGATGTAGATTGCCTTTTCTGGCGCCCGATGGCAGTATAAAGGCACTCAACTTTGAGCGCAGAGCAATCCCTACAGGGGCTTCGATATGAGCCATCGTTGAAGCATCTAACCTTCCTCGTACGGCAATTGTCGCAAGCTATTTGGCTCCTCATCAGTAGTAGTCAAGCATCGAGGCGATTGTGGCTATCAAGTATGTTGAATCACGTGATTATTGCAACCGAGAGTCATTCTGGAAAAAGCAAATGGCTTCGTTAATATGCTACTGTCGATTCAAAATATAGCAGTACAGCAGTTTATATAGGAATCAATTTCACTAATCATAGAAATATCAAATTTTCATTTAAATCGGCTGGAAGTACTAAGTGAGCAAAGGGCCAATTATGCAAGAGCTGTGACCTTAGACGTGGCCCCTTTCTCAACCTCTTGTACTGAGTCATGGCTTGAAATGTCCTCTCCATCAATATTAATAGTGCCGTTAATGTATTCCAGTCCTTTGTCACGACCTTCTCGTGTTTTTTGGAAGGGAAATACGAAACTGAGTATTCCGTATATTACGGCGGCAAATACAAGACTAACTAGCCAAGACATGGTGTAAAGATTGTCCTCTCCTTGATTTCCAGTGATACTATTGACAGAATACGCCAGTCCAGGTACTAGAGGAATAGTACCGAATAACAGCGCAACAATAGCCCTCCAGTTATATCCCTTCCAATATCTGTAAATTCCATCAGATCTAAACAGATCTTCTAGTATAAAGCCAGTCTTGTGCCCTCGGACAATCCAGTAGTCTGTCATCATAATACCACATACTGGACCCAAGAACACTGCATATCCACTGAGAAATGCAAGAAATCTAGTGGCCTTGGCTTGGATATTCCACGGAGTAATCACAAACCCGAGAACTGCACAAATCAATTGTCCCCTTCTCAAGTTGATATATTTGGGAAACAATCCCATTAAATCATTGCCAAATGGGACAGTGTTGCCCAAGACATTGGTGACGATATTGGAAAATGCCATAATGAATCCTCCGAAAAACATTCCTGCCCGGCAGTCAGTCCACGCTAACATGATAACGATTGGGTTCCACTGGACTGTACCATAAATGATACCCGATCCGACAGCCATAATCGTTCCAAGAACCTCAGTTAATGTCAGACCAACTGGTAGGAAAGCAACTTGAGCCCAGAATGCGTGATTCTTATTTTTCGCATAACGGGTTAGATCGGGCATGTTGAGCGCAAATGTTGCACTACTCGAAATGGCTTGTGTAATACAACTAAAGAAAGCAAATGCTGCGCTACTCCCATCTACCATTTTTGTAGGCTGAGAAAATATTTGCCCAGTTCCATGGCTAGCGGTTATTGCCCAGGTCAACGCAGCAGTCCAGAAAATTGGAATGATCATCAGTTTTGCAAACAGTAACCATCGGATCTGCTTCATACTGAGCATAACAACTGGAAGTTCGAGTAACCAAAATATCACGAAGCACAGAAGCTGTTGAGCAGTTATATTTTGACTGGCAGGAATTCCATTAGGGTTCCAATTGGCAAAACTAGGCCAGATAGCGGTGATCATACATTGGACTCCCTGTCCTCCAAGCATACTTTGGATTCCATACCAAATGACACACACAATACCTCGAATTACCATGGCTATATAGGATCCCACCATACCAAACGATGCACGAATTACTACAGGGAAATTGATTCCATATTTAGACCCAATATATCCGTTTGTAGAGCATGGTACCAGAACAAGAAAGTTTCCTATTAGGCACGCGAGTAATGCCAAACCTGGATTCAACCCCAGAGTTACGACAGCAGAAGGAGTCTCCATCTGTGAGGCAACAAAACCGTCAGCAATCCAGAATCCACCGACATGATACCACTCCCACACCCTATCACTCAAAGGAATAGGATCCATATCTTTACTATTCCATCGGGTACTCTCTTCATCAGTAACGAAAGAGCCTGGCTCGGGTTCGAGTTTAACTCTCCTCCTCAAGTTTTGAACTTTGTCTGAAAATGTCATAATAATGGACAAAGTACTACTAAATGACTCTAAGTATTTCACTTCTTTGAATCTAGTTTTATATGAATATACCTATTGTAATCTTTGCTGATCATTATTGTTGTTGATAGGCAAACTTGGGCTCGTAACCGGATCTTCAGGAACGGCGCATTTTTAGATTGCCAATTGCTTCGAACAAAGATCCCCGCCGGCCCTATGGTATAATAAATGACGCATACCATTAAAACAAAGCTATGCTTTCGGCTATATAAATTTTGAAATGGTTGATGCCCCAATAACCAAAGGTGACCTAGCGACCTTGTTAATCCTCACGCATTAAAAGCGACAGTTGAAATTTTGTAACTAATCTTAGGATTTAAAGCTTATCTCTTTATACTAATTAGCTTGTTAACCGATTATTATTGAGATTTCTACATGGTAGCATTATGGGGTTCTTTGTTAATGTGTATTCTGCTGGCTCGGGTGCATAACTTGGCACGATAAGCCCTGATCGGCACGTCAAATATCTTTGCATCATGCATGATTGCCCCGATAAGGGTAGCTGGGACTTGTCGGGTATCGGCGATCGGTGATCAACACTGGTAACTGTAACGCTAACTGTAACGCTGTGGATCAATGCTTCAATGGTTCTCTGGAAAGCATGATTCGCAACCAGAATACTTCGGCATCTTTGATAAAACATGGACGACTTCCTGCGCATCTGGACGATCCGCGGGGTCCACGGATAGCATAGAAAGCACTAAATCTCCAAGCGGGTGGTTCAATCCGCTTATCCACTCCGGCAGTTGACTTAGATATCTTGAATAAAACCCATCACCATCATTTTCTACTCTTTCAAGAAGATCCTGAAGAGACTTCCTTACAGAAATCGCAGTAATCATTTCTAGAAACACACATCCTAATGAGAACATATCGGATTTAACAGAGTTCGAGGAGCGGTCTAGGCCCTCAGGGCTAATATACCGTTTCTCACCCGGGCCATAATGTCTCCTCGACTTGGATCTATCAGATTTGCTGAAGTCTAAAGATGATCTGAAATCTGCTAATAAAATCTCATTTCCACTGATCAAGATATTGTTGGGACAAATGTCTCGATGTGCTATATCATTAGAATGGACATAGCTCAAAACAGAAGCCAAACATCCAATCCACTTGTTGATCCGAGGTGGCTTGGATTTCCCCCATTTCAGAGCCTCAGCGAGCGACGACTGAGCAATTGGGCTAAGCACTATTCCAATATGATCAGGAGTATCATATGCTCCTACAAAGTTCACAATGTGGACGCTATCCAAATACTTCAAGATTCTTGCTTCTTTCAACGCTGATTTCTGCAAATTGTTCTTCAGTTTGGGGAATTTTGATCGCTTACAGGCATAAATCTCACCATCAATCATGATACTCATGACCATACTGGTAATGCCCTTTCCCAGAGCGCCAATCGTTTCAAATGGCACTTCCGTAGCTGAGTAGTAGTGGTTCAATTGACCAAATTGAAATTGAGGTATGATGGATTGTTTCAACATGATAGATTCAGAATTAATTGCCAAGTCATGCTGGATCATTTGGCTATTTAAGCAAAGTTATTGTTCAAAGTTCATGAAATTGCCAATGTTTCATTGAACTTTACTCTTTCTATGACTCGTGCGCGAGTCATCTATGACGCATATCGACGTGTATTTCCTAATTAGGAAAGATCTGGTGCCTTGTTTGCATTTAACCTAAAACGGCAATAGTTGATTCATAGACGCCCAGAAGGGGATTAACCGTAACATATCATCATAAATCAGATTAAGTTATCGCTAATCAGATAGACAGGAAGTCTCAGTTATCGTACATGGTAAACTCAGGTAGGTCTTTCAGCCGTATACTATACTTCTGCTCGACCTCGCCAATACCCCCTGACGATGATAACTTTAGAAGAGCCTCAAAATCTAT
Source organism: Sugiyamaella chiloensis (assembly GCA_030578775.1). Classification (NCBI taxonomy): domain Eukaryota; kingdom Fungi; phylum Ascomycota; class Dipodascomycetes; order Dipodascales; family Trichomonascaceae; genus Sugiyamaella; species Sugiyamaella chiloensis. Next base: position 41,899 of record JAKTZE010000034.1, on the reverse strand, counting down.
AAGATTTGAGTCGATATAACCGCTAAAGCTATCAGCTTTATCACTGTATAAAATATGTGCATAAGGGAATTCTGATTTGGCTAGTTCCCACTCCACTTTTGTTCTCGCAGACCACATTTGTTTTGAGATGCAAAGAGGAACACAGTCGTAACTTAATGCATAATATACTCCATACCGCTGACACAGGTACACACACTGTACAACTATTCCAGCAAGTATAGTTCGCCGTAGAGATTCATGAGTGACCCATTCATCCCACTTACCACCAACAGTCCCTACGAACCCCACCAGCTTATTTATCAATGTCATTAATAGAGGAATTTGTTTTTCGCCGAGGGTATTTTCTCGTATATCACCGCCCAGCAGACGAATGCACAGTATTAGAATAAGAGCCTGAGTCCTCGGAAGTAACTGGTTCAAATCGCTCGTTTCAATGTCAAAAGATGCAATGTTAAGGCACTCGGCCGTAGAGACCAGATGGTCAATAGATCTATACGCACTTTGTTTCCTCGTCTCATCTTTCTCGTCAATAGTGTTCTCACCAAGAGAGCATACGGCATAAGCCATGAGTAGTGAATGTGGTAGGCCATCAGCATATAGATTTCTATGGATGAAAGGAGTACACGATTCTTTCAGAAAAATTCGAGGATATTGTCTGAATCTGGCCATCCAGAATACTCGGTCAGACATAGAAGCATCATCTGGGCGTAGCATTTTCAAGTTCTCCAATTTTGCAAGTGAACTCCAATCAAATATGTCTGATATTGGAAGATCCAAGGGTGGCGTCGGAAAGGAACAGGCCAGTCGCAAGGCATTCTCTGTGGTAGAATCTGTCGAAAATAGCATTATATCATCATTTGAAGGAAACAGACCAGTGATTGTTGGGTCATCTTGCATACGATAGTTTTCGGCGGGGAGAAGTGGCCTAAGTGACCTGGGCTTCCTAGATTCATAATACTGGCAGTCTAAGTCCTTTTTCTTACAACGGCTACACATAGGATGTGCACGGTCACATTTACGTTTGGCGTCTGCACATTGCTGACAAGTCTTCTTGCGACCCAGCATTTGGGTTAATGAAAGAATCCTATGCAGCACATTTATTTAAGCTATAGAGAGATGCCCAGCATGCGGAGATGTGTCGGGAATAGGGCCAATGATATCACTTGCCGTGCATATGCATGCGGGCTTAGCGGGTTTCATGCTCATTTGACAGGTGCAGTTCAGCGCTAAGGAATTTAATCATTGCGGATGTGGCTTGCTCGAAAAGAGAACCAAAGTAAATTTCAAAGTGAGATGAATCAAAGCAAGCAGTTTGGCCGTTTGGTGCCAATTTGGCAGCCTTTTTGGCCAAATCTGCAGGACATATTTCGTCTCTCTCACATACAATCATTAGCAGGGGCGATTTGATTTTGTGAGCATGTGTGATAGGGCGGTACAATGGTAGAGTGAGCATCAGTCTGGCAGCAATTCTATTCGCCCAAGGGGATGGTCCGTCAATCATGTTTAGATAACTTTCCTCGGCGTTTTCTTTGGTCATCATGGCAACCTCCCCTGGCGAACCAGCAAGCTTTATGTACTTCGGCCCAAATCCGAAAACAGACTTAACTTGATCCACTATACCAGCATATACCCATTGAACTACCTGATTTAGAGGAGTGCTTAGTGCTACAGTCAAGCAATCAGAAACAGTACACTGTGATATTACTGCAGCGAGATCTGGCCGTTTAGAACCAGCAACGAGGGCATGACCTCCTCCAAAAGAAGTACCAAATAGAACCACTTTGGAAGAAACAATGTCATCTCTATTCATAACATAATCAATGGCAGAATCAATATCTTTCAGCTGCTTTGATATGTCGCAGAGGTACCTTGGTGAACCTTCGCTTGAACCCCAGTTCTGATAATCAAACGACAGCATCGCAAATCCAAAAGAAGTAAACTTTTCGGCATAAACTGGTAATCTGACTTGGCGGATAGCTCCAATACCATGAGCGACCACTATACAAGGATGTGGCCCTGAAGTTGTGGGTGTGTAGAGCCAGCCCTCACAACTTCCCTTGCCAGATTTGAAATTCACATCAAGTCGATTGGTCAGTCCCATATTGAGTTCCAATATTAAAAAGCTTTATTATAGTTAGTCATAGTGTCTATGAGTATTCTTATATAGTTTGCGCGGGGTGCTAAATCCGCACTCAAGCATGCGGATTTCAGTTCTCCGATTGATAGCCTCCGCATTGATCAAAAGCTGACTTACATCGCAAGCGCCGAAGTCCTAATCCAAGTAGCCAATAAAACCAGATTACTAATCATGAATAGCGGAGTTCGCAAATAAAGTCGGTTTTTTAGCAAATGAGCTAATGCATGACATATCCGGAGAGCCACGTATGTCCAACACAATCCAACCAAGGCTTGATCCTCAATGTCCAGTGCCATAACCAGGATCGAGACACAGTAGAAAAGCGTCGGAAACTCAAAAAGGTTAGAAAGCTGGCGAGTGGGCCTCATGACAAATATACTCGCACCAGCACCATCGAAATCCTCGAAGAAAGATACCGGCTTTTCCTTCCAATAGATCTCAAGTCCACGGGTTATACCAATGAGAGCAGCCATAGAATAGGACACACCAATAAGAACAAGTACTGGCGGTAAATGAGATGATGCTACTGTCATGGTGATCAGATATGATTAACTTTAGTTGCGAGACATTTTCCGTCTCAAGTTACAATTTTATACAGTATTGCGGGATTCAAATATGCTGTGCGGAACTATTTTCCGCAGGTTGAAACCCAATAATATCTCTTCCAATTTGGCAAAACAGAATTAGCAGCCACATAGTGTAATGGGGAAATCAAATTATTGACCGCGATAAACCACAAGAATGACGGATATGTGCACAACGCACACCTCCATCCGAATGGAATGAGTGTTATATATTGTACATGTTGAACGTTTTCAGTCTTTCCACAAGGGAATCAATGAGTTTCTCTACTGGTTCAGACTCTGGTGTGTACTCCCAGTTTTCACCAGACATCTCTGAAAGACCAGATATGATATCCTTTAATCTGATTTGCATGCCGGGACCAAGTGCTTGAAAGCTTTTAGTGGACACTCGATTAACCAAATCATCAATATCTTGCATAATAGAAAACATAGCTCTGATTCGAATATCATTCAGACTGTCATGTTTGTTTCGTAAGATGAGAACTCGAAACCACAAGGTAGTTATCACGACATCAATATGCTGTATTTCATTGGTTACTTTGGAAGCAGCTAACTTGAACTCGTCAATCTTTTCCAAAAGCTTTTCCATCTGATTTGAAAAGTCAATTCCAAGTAATATGAATCCGTTGGTTACTATCGGGAGAAACTCGTCTGCATACGAGAACAATTTAGCAAGTTGAACAATAGAATAGCCCCGTGATGAAGGGTCAACATCTGGATACTGAACATTGTTTGGGAGAGATGGAGGGATATAAGCACGCTGTTGCATAATAATAGTAGCCCTTTCTGTGACAAACATTGTAAAGTAGAGTAGCCTTGTCATATCGCCGTCAGGTCGATGATGATAGGATTCTAGATCCATGCCAATCATTTGACACAACGAGATTCCTTCGCGCAAATAGAACCAAGCCAATGGATAGTCTTCAATAGAACTACAAGCCGAAAACAGAAAATAACAAGCCATGATGCCATCAGTTGTAGGATCATCCATGAATGGACAGCTTCTTAAGGCAGCTGATGCTTGCCGAACCAATTGCTTGGCTATGACATTACGCTCGTGCAAATCTTGAGGTCCTCTTCCGAGGACAACAGCAGTTGCACAAATAGATCTGACTATAGCTCGAGATATAGCACTGTAATCATCGAGCTCTATATGCTTTTCAAGGACAGGAGAGTCCACTATGGGACACAAGCTGATCAGTTCTGGTAGGAGCTGATTAACCCATAATCGCACATCCTCTTGTGTCACATTATAGCTATCTTGAGTTGTTTTGAGGAGTGGAGAAAAAGCTAACACTTTACGAAGCTTGAGCTTTTTTATCGTCGAGCTTTGCTCATTTTTTGGACCTAATTTTTGTGGTTCGTCATCATAGGTGCATTCGAGTTTATTAGCATCACATTTAGAGCACGGGACCTGGCCATCGCACTTAATCTTGCGCCGCCGGCAACAGTCACAGGCCCGGGCCTTGACCTTCATACTAGAAGTAAGTTTGGAGATCTGACGGGACAGATCCTGCAAGTTATTCGGTCCGACTGAGATGCCCCACAAAATATCAGCCCTACACGAGGGGTGATGCAAGCGAGAGAAATTTGTGGGGGGGAGAGACCTATTCGGGCCGATTGCAGGACGATATCTTACCAGCCAATTGTGTCGGTTTATACTCTAGGCAAGGGCCATCTAATACAAGAATATTAGTATTTGGGTTGTAATATCTTTTCCGTAAATAATGGTGGATCCTGTTCAACAGACTCTGGCAGATCTCGATGCCCAAATATTGGAATTTGGTGGTGTAACAGAGGCCCCACCAATTTACAAGCTTGACACTAATGGCGCCCGTGCTATCTACAACGGTGGGAACCCTGATTTGAGCAAATATGCAACCAAAGTTAACGTAAGCTCGTATGAAATTAAAGGCGTTCAGCTACGAGTCTTTACTCCGCTGGAAGCACCCGGCCCTTCAAAAGGATGGCCGTTATTGGTCTGGTTCCATGGCGGAGGCTGGGTTCTTGGAGACATCAATTCTGACAATGGGCTTTGCTGCGAATGGAGCTCTAGAGCTCAATGCATCGTGGTTAATGTTAATTACAGGCATGCCCCAGAGCATCCATTCCCGGGCCCCGGAGATGATGCATGGAATGCGTACAAATGGGTAATGCAGTCTGCGACCATATTAAATATAGATAAGGATAAAGTTGCAGTCGGAGGAGCATCTGCTGGAGGAAATCTTGCAGCCAATATTGCACATTTACAAGCTGCTGATAGCTCATTCCCCGCGTTGAGATTGCAAGTTTTAGCGGTTCCTGCTGTAGACAATGCAACAAGGCAGGAAAACGAATCATACAAGTCATATTGCACGCCGGAGGAACATGGGAACCTAAAGTGGTTCGATGAGAGGTATTTCCAGAAAAAAGAGTCAGTGAATGACCCCCGAGCATCACCATTGCTTTACTCTGATGAATCGTTCAAACGGGTCGCACCCGCATTTATAGCAGTTGCGGGAGTGGATGTCTTTCGCGACGAAGGGCTAGCGTACCATGACAAACTGATCCGAAACGACAACATTAGCACTGTTAAAGTATATGTTGGAATGCCCCATGTGTTTTACGGATTTGTAGATCATTTGGACAAGGCAGCCGAAGCACTTAATGACACAATAGACGCATTGAAAAGTGCATTCGTTTAGGTTTCAGGTATAAAGCATTATAAACTGATTACAGCACCTTGCCACAATTATTTTAAAATTATAGACAATAATAGATGGTATGGAAATTTATTGAGCCATTAATGACCTAGGTAGCATCATCTCGCTGCCGCTACTCATGATCAACTGTCTTCAACGGCACAGGTTTCCCACCAGATTTCGATATAGCAGATCTCCATTTCATATAATCACCTTGGGTAGTTATAGGATATTTGGCGGGATTAGAATCCGATACACAAGTAGGGACTGGCTTTATTAGCGAAGATCTCGCCAAACCGAAGAAAAAAGGGACAGAATACCGCTCTCGGCTATTAGTGTTAACCACTCGATGAACTGTGGAAACGAATTTGTCATTTGTCATCCTCATTAAGGCATCCCCCACGTTGACAACAAAAGTATTTTCTACGGGGCTGATTTTAATCCATCTGCCATCTTTACCTAGCAATTGTAGACCACCAGTCATATCCTGATTTACTATTGTGAACATCTGTTGATCAGTGTGCGCTCCTATCCCATTCTGTTCTTCTTCGCTTACATTTTGTACCGGATAATGAAGTAATCGAAGCCCAGCAGCTGGATAACGCGCACCTTCGCTGAAGTAATTCTCATCGACGTCTAAAGACAATGCAATAATTCTAAGAAGGCGTCTGGACAATGTGAGCATTTCAGAGTGATACTTGAAGACCTTCTCTTTGAAACTTGCCAAGTTGTCTGGCCAAATATTCATCCCAAATTCCTCAGTCTCGGGGGGAGGTCCAGGATTAGTGGGATCTTGCAAATATTCATAGGTGAAATTGAACGCTTCAAACATGTCTCTGTATTTTCTCTGATTCCTGTTGTACTTGAACAAAGGATGGTAGCCTTGGAATTGACTTTCAGGTAAATGAGCTGTATCTACCTTCAGTTTCTCTTCAAGAGGTTGAGAAAAGAAGCGCTCCGCTTCTTCAAATGCTATCATAGCATTCTCCTTAGAAATCCCATGATTTTTGATGAAGAAAAAGCCGACATCCATACAGGCCGACTTGACCTGACGAGCAACTTCAAGACGATCTTCTTGTTTATCGCTGAACATACCGGTCAAGTCAATGATGGGCAGCTGAGCATATTCACCATCCTTTGACCCCGCATGTACCTTGATAATACTTCCATTCTCCAAACGGAGTACGCTTTGGTCAGCTGTTGAAATCTTAGTTTCTGACATCGTAAATATTAAAACGACGATAGTGAAGGTGTCAAACTTAATCTCACAAAGTAGGTAGGCATTAATGTTCGGAGTGCAATGTATTAAGAATCGGTGTCCGAGAATTTCAAATAACCGAAGGGTGCATCTGCATACCCTTCCTTGTCGATAGGCAGAACGATGCATATCGATGCCATGATAAGGAATGGAGGTGCATAATCTTGCATGTTTTCTTGCATAACAGGATAACCGCGAGTTAGCCGAAGGCCAAAGACGCGGGGAGACGTTTCATCAATCAGATATTTTCGACCGGGTATGTTCATCGCCGTCTGATAGGCCAGAGTTGATCGGATTATCACGATCTCTAGCATATAAAGCCCAATAATATCTTTTAAACAGTAACTTATTGCACAAGTGATAGCTGAGAATGGAAATTACAGCTTCTTCCAAATACGCCCCTCCTCCATCGAGAGATGAGTTTGCAGGCACAAAGTATGACGTTCAGCGAGATTGTGTTGGATATGGTGAAGAGGGCTTAGACTGCAAGTGGCCAAAGGGAAAAAAGTTGGCCATCTCCTTTGTTCTCAATTATGAAGAAGGTGCCGAGATGTCGGTAGCCAACGGTGATCTTCTGAACGAAAACTCGCTTTGGTCAGCCACTGAAACAAAAGTCCGAAGTGAGAGAGCCAGAAATATTGAAAGCGAGTATGACTACGGTAGCCGTGCTGGTGTATGGAGATTGCTTCGACTTTTTAAAAAATATAGTATGCCAATCACAGCATATGCTGTCGGCCTGGCATTCGAAAAGAACCCCAGTGCTGCCAAGGCCTTCGTCAGAGATGGCCATGAAATCGCATCTCATGCATACAGATGGATAGATTATCATGACATGGCTCCTGAAAAGGAAAAGACTCTTATCAAGAAGCAGCTCGAAACCATAAAAGATATCTGCGGAGATTACCCAGCAGGTTGGTATTATGGCCGACTTTCGCCTCGATCTCACGGACTGGTAGTTGAGACCTACAAAGAGATGGGAATTCCTCTTCTTTATATGAGTGACTACTATGGTGATGATGTACCTCTGTGGGTTGATGTTCCAGCAGAGAAAGATCTACCTGAAGATAAGAAGGAAGGATTACTTTTGGTTCCTTATTCTTACGACTGTAATGACATGCGAATATTAACTTCAAATGGTTTCCGATCAGCAGAAGGATTTTTCCAACATATGAAAAACGCATTTGATGTCCTCTATGCCGAAGGAGGAAAGATGATGACAGTTGGATTGCATTGTCGAATAATTGGAAAGCCGGGAAATATTGTGGCTCTTCAACGGTTTGTTGATTATGTGTCTCAGCATTCTGACGTTTGGGTTACTACTAGAACAGAAATTGCTAAACATTTCCGAAAGGAGTTTCCATACAAGCCTTAGACATTAGTTAAGCTGAAATGAAGATCTGCCACTTTAAATGTTTTGCAAGTATAGATAAGCTAATCAAGAGTAGTTCGAATCTATAGCCACCAGAATATGCATGTTAGACGGAATGTTGCCCCGATGTAGCACATACAAAGGACTTCCTTATTCTGCCAACACTTTCCCTATTCATAACTATTGATAGCGATCATCGGAAATGCCGAGATGTCGGACGTACAAAGATAATGCACGATAGTGACAGATAATCAAAGATGGCAACTTTGCATGATATCGTACATATCAAGGCAGGTGTGGCTAAGAAAGGGTTACCCGCGGTTAAATGTGAGATAGGGGGATGAAAATCTAACATATATATATATTTACGATGAACGATCGAAGCTCTAAAGCAAAGCGATGTCCGACCTAGAGCGTGAATCTGACACTGATATTGCCAAGCCAAAAAGTTTCCTAAGAAAGATTGACGATTTTATATCATTGAAAAATGTGAAGGATCGCGGAAACCTTTACACAAACAAAGACCTTGACCAAGTAAATAGCTGAACATATATAAGACAATTCTCACACAGACCCCTATTAGCGGCCGTACCTGGAGACACTATAATTACGTTCTGGTGTGGTTTCAGGCAGCTTTTAATGTCACTGACTGGAATACTGGAGCTACTTTAGTTCAACTGGGCTTGAAGTGGTATGTTGCAGTAATTGCTGCAATTTGTGGAATTATCATTGGTGCTCTGGCGTGTGTTGCAGCGTAAGTATAAGGCCATAAAATATATATGTGTGATTTCTAATTGAAGTGCTAGGCCAGGCGCTGTTTATCATATTGGCTACCCAACTCTAGCCCGATCTACATTTGGAATATATGGAAGTAGGTTTTATATCGCACTTCGTGGCGCTGTTGCGATTATCTGGTTTGCAGTTCAAACCTTCTATGGAAGTCAATTGCTTGACGTTTTCATGAGATGCATGTTTGGTCACAAATGGACAGATATCCCTAACTATCTTCCTGAATCCGCAGATATTACAACGAGAGGGATGTTATCATTTTTCCTCTATTGGTTGCTACAATTTCCTCTAATGTTTGTCCATCCTCGGTCAATTCGACACTTATTCACTGTCAAGACAGTGTTTACACCTGCTGCTACACTTGGGCTGTTTCTGTTTTGTGTGATTAAGGGAAAGGGACCAGGATCATTTAATCTTGGACTGGAACAAGCAGAAAGTGCAACAGCTCAAGGTTGGGCCTTTATGACCGCAATTAATTCAGTGCTGGGTACCGTATCACCCATGTTGATCAACCAACCAGATTTTGCAAGGTACGCGATGAAACCTCACTATACTACATATTCACAAGGATTGGGATTCTTTACTTCCAAGTGCATTATGTTTGTTCTCGGTATTGTCGCAACGGCATCCATATATAGAGCGTATGGTGTGGTATATTGGGACATGCCAAGTTTGCTCGACGCTATACTTGACCACAGTTGGACTACTGGAGCCAGAGTGGGTGTGTGGTTCGTCGCGGTCTCTTTTTCGTTAGCCACATTTGGTATTAATATCTTTGCAAACAGTACCCCAGCTGCAATCGATATTGGTGGACTTTTCCCAAAATATTTCAATATAGTCAGGGGTCAGGTATTCATCGGTGTCATTTCATGGGCTATTGTTCCGTGGAAACTCGTGGTCAATGCTGCAAAGTTCATTACTTTTCTTGGCAGTTATACAATCTTTGTAGGGCCTTTACTGGGAGCTATTATTGGTGATTACTTTTTTGTTCGTAAAGGGAATCTTCACATCTCATCATTATATGACAAATCTCCTTCTGGGTTATACTATTTTTACAAAGGTTGGAACGTTGCTACTAGTATATCATGGCTTTCTTCGGTTATATTCTGTCTTCCGGGATTATACCAACAATACTATCCCGACAAGCTTTCACCCGGTGCCGGTAGGCTGTATAGTCTGGGTTGGCTGTTGACATTTACTTGCGGAATGCTATTCACCTATCTAACCAATCATTTTATTTACAAGCCTAAGATATATCCTGTTGGTCATGAAGATGAATCGTTATCGTTTGAACATATGGCAAGGACCGAAGGACATTTCCCCGGTGAGGGTCCATACGAGATGATTGAAGCATATGAAACAACAAGCTACGACGCTACAGATGAGAAAGCAGTAGCAACTGCAAATTTAAAACCTCTGTGACTTGAAGAGCAGTGGAAGTTTTAGGTATAATATGGGATATGTATTAATTGAGTTGAGTAAAGGTAAAATATGCCGGTAGCCGTACAAGGAGCCCAATAGCTGTAATTACTAAACAGCAATGCTTCTGTGATTACGCCATCAGGCTTATTACATTCCTCTCGGATGTCGAGATCCATCTGACTAATTTTTTAAGCCGTTATAGTCATATGCCGGAAATAGATTGTTGTATAGGGGCTACACCGCGGAGAGCCTCATGAAGGTCGAGTCATCCATTCTAAGACTCGAGTAAGAGATTATTTACAATATATAAATGCAATTCCCATTTAAAAGAAACAACGTATCCTGCAGCTCTTCACGTAATCATGAAACCTGAAAATTCAGAAGCTGTTGTTATTCTATTGGGTTTCGAGCCAGGTGATCCCAATGACCCAAAAAATTTCACTTTCAAGAGGAAATTGTATCAGACTCTGACTCTAGTCTTCTCCAATCTTACGTGCAGTTTCTCGTCTTCCATAATGTCACCAGGAATACCCCATATCATGTCCAAATACAATGTCAGTAATGAAGTTGCTTTACTAATGACAGGGATGGTACTTTTGGGATTCTCGACGGGACCTATTGTCTGGGCTGCATGCAGTGAAGCATTTGGTAGAAACTACACATGGAGATTGGGAATATTCATGTTCACAATTTTCCAGATACCTACAGGTCTTGACCCAAACCTTCACACTTTGTTGATAGGTCGCTTTTTTCAAGGCTTCGCAGGTGTCGCATGCCTTGTTACTTTCGGGGCTTCCATGGGAGATATGTGGAGTTTAAAACAGAGAAATTTCAGCGGCTCTCTGGCAATTATTTGCATCTTTGCTGCACCAGCTCTGGGTCCCCTTATAGGGTCTTTTTTCATTGAATGGGTCAATTTTGGTTGGTTGTCGTGGCTTCCGATGATAATGGGCTCGGTAGCTTTTGTTCTGAACCTATTTCTCAAGGAAACCTATGCTCCGATTATTCTTATGCACCAGGCAAAGCTGTTGCGTGCCGATGGAATAAATGCGAAGGCACCAATTGAGGATATACCACCTACCTTTTCTAACTTGACTTTAAAGTACTGTGTCCGGCCATTTATCATGTACTTTGAAGAAAGAGCATTAGCGTTTCTTTGCACATATGCAGGAATATCGTATGGCCTTCTTTACGTTTTTATTGGTGCATTTTCCATTGAATTTAGAAACAGTCGCCATAGCTCTCTAATAACCTCCTACTTGCCGGGCCTTTCAATATTTGTTGGGGTTGTCATTGCTGCTACCCAGCTTCTTATATCTACTAGATATTATGTTCGGGCTTCGAGAAAAGCAGGGAGATACTTAGCAGAGTTCAGGCTCGTAAACATGTTCCCAGGTGCCATCGCACTTCCAGTGGGACTGTTTCTTTTTGCGTGGACATGTTCGGACAATAGCATTCACTGGATAGCTCCGGCAATTTCTGGTGTCCTGGTTGGATTCTCAGGATCAATAATTTTCATATCCACTATTCTTTATATTTCCGAAGTTCACGGCATCTTTGCTGCATCCGGAATGTCTATTAATGCTGTCTTACGTTCTGCCATCGCTCTTCTCTTAACAATGGTGGAAGCAAAGATGGTTTCTTCAATGAGCTTTCCTGGAGCATTCTCCCTTTTCGGAGCAGTAGCAGTAATCACTATGCCTGGGCCATTTGTGCTATATAAGAAAGGCGAAGAATGGAGATCAGAATCTAAATGGAAGTGACAATATGAGATAGATGCAATATAGGTAAGCCCTTTTCAAGAATGGATATGACTGGAAGGGAATATCTAATTTTCAGCCAATCGTATGCTACGCATTTAAGTCGTCACACCAATTACTAGTGACCTTAGCGGTTGCAGATAACCGTAACGGTACAGCTGCAAGTGGCTGCAAAATTCCCTGATTAGGCATTTTACAAAAGATACATGTATAAATAGGCTAGTAGAAGATAAATTTAATATTGTTTCTTTTCATCTGCTTCAAATGATTGACAATTTAACTGAAAAGACAATCCCAACCGAGCCTTTGCGTGTAACGCTATTGTCAGGATTTCTGGTAAGCTTAAAGAACCTCAGCAACCTAACTTTAAGGGTGCGGGCAAAACCACTTTGTTGGAGCATATACTAAAGTCGGAGCACGGATTGAAAATTGCGGTTATCATAAATGACATGTCCAGGTATGTTTCCGAGAATTTTAAAGTATTAACCCAGTGTGAATATTGATGGCGCTTTCATTGCGAATCGACAGGTTACCAAAAAGAAGGAGAAATTAATCCAACTTCAGAATGGATGCATTTGTTGTACACTAAGAGGAGATTTACTAGAGGAATTGGCTGATCTGGCTATGAGTGATATGTTTCAGTATATTGTAATTGAAAGCACTGGAATTAGTGAACCAATGCAGGTCGCTGAGACGTTCACAAGCGAGTTCTCTCAAGCGTTGATGGACTCAGATTTGCCCACCAGTGACGATAATCGAATTTTGAAAGAAATAGTGGATTTGGGAGGATTGAAGAAGTTGGCTGTTCTAGACACATGTGTCACGGTTGTAGATAGCTTGAATTTTCTGTCCAACTTCGAAACGACTGATTACCTCTCTGATAGGTGGGGTAAAGAGGAAGTTGGTGAAGATGAGCGTACGATCACGGATCTACTTGTTGATCAAATCGAATTTGCCGATATCATTCTAATCAATAAATTGGACATGGTTCAGAGTGAAGAAAATAGATCCAAAATTAGGGCTATTGTTGACCAACTTAATCCTTTGGCAACAAAAATTGAAACCACTTATTGCAAAGTTGATGTGGCAAAGATTGTCAACACGCATTCCTTCGATTTCATAAAAGCCACAACGAGTGCAGGATGGTTACAAAGTCTGAAGGAAATGACTGAAAGAGACGGTTACGGACAAGATGGCTCAGGAGCACGACTTGCACCGAAGCCAGAGACTGAGGAATACAACATTCGAAACTTCGTTTATCGATCACGTCGGCCATTCCATCCAGAGAGACTATATGCTCTCGTTTATGATAAGTTTATCTTGCTTCAAAATTCCCCAGAATCGGCAGAAGAAGATGAAAACAACGAAGAAGCGGACGATGCCAGCGAGGATGACAATAGTTCCACCTCTTCCGAAGACGAATGGGAGGATGAAGGAGCTTATAAAGAGGTTTCAAACGAAGAGATTATAAGGAACAAGAGGGGATCTTGTTTTGACACTGTCGTGAGATCAAAAGGATATTTCTGGCTGTCGACAAGGCCCATTCAAAGGGGTCAATGGAGTCAGGCAGGTCTGATGCTTACAATTAGTGATGGTGGCCCGTGGTTTTGTGTTATGGAGGATGGTAAGTTGAGTTCGAGCTCTGATATGTACTTTAGTAATCTAACTTTAGATGCATTGCCAGATGATTCGGAGGTTTTATCTTTCATTAAGCAGGATATGGTGGGAGAATGGGGTGACAGACGTCAGGAAATGGTTTTCATTGGAGAGAATATCGATAAACAGGCAATAACTGATGCACTCGACTCATGCCTTCTGAATGACATCGAAATGAAAAAGTTCAACCGAATCATGCGAAACAAACGACTGGATATTTTTGAAATTGAGAATCGGCTTGCTGGGATATTCGATGGTATGAATCACACACGCTTTATATTAGCTAACATAGATGGATTCGAGGACTGGCCTCTTCTTCCTGAGAGCGAAGATCAAGAAGAGAAACATGAAGACGACAAAATTGTTGCTACATCTCAAGTACCGAAGAATTCGGAACAAGCCTCAGATATTTCAAGTCGAAATGAACATGCTGGCCACAAACATGTGGAACAGGTCCATCTCAGATTGATCAAATCTTAGTCGAATGTGAATCCATAGTTACGAACTGGATCTGGAACCCTCTCGGTGTTCTAGCTCCTTCTACCACAATTGCTGAATTGCTCATTTTTTCAGCGTTAAAATATAGTCATAACATAATGCTGGACCAACAAAACTTTTCCAGAAAAACCATTTGTACGCTTTGAGAACAGAATCTTACCCTGAGATGATCAAGTACCAATGGCCGTAGATCATTACGACTTATAGTCTCCGCGGACCCACATTACACCCTTACCTTGCTCCAATATGAAACCTGTTGAGGAAGGCTAGGATTGCAGCAGAAGTAAACAAGCTTGCCAGATCTATTCTAACCGAAACCATGAAGAATGTCCGAAATAGTGACTACAAAGTCTTGAATTAGGTATTTTTGCTAACTGCAGTTCTCGTACTGGATTTTTTGTAAAGAAATTGATTAATGGTTGCCTTTATTGGAGCCATGTGACAAGGTGACATTTAGAGCATTTGATAGCCTAGCTGCAACATGACATCAGAATCAGTGCGATGCAGGTAAGCCGCACATCGACAGCAACCCTGGTGATATAGCTAATCGATCTAACAACATACTCTAAATATCATTATACTTAATTAACATACACTTAGTTCATGCTTTGACCCTGACCATCAAGTTATGAGCTTATGTCATTGGTTCATTAGGTAGCAAATTATATATTTGAGCCGCGATTTATGTATTCAGCAACGCTCGTATAGCAGTTATCGTATAGTGCCGCCGTCACAACGTTCTGCGGCATTAAACAGGAGGATAATTGAGACACCATCACAATACTCAGTTATTACGAGGGTAAAGGAACATTATAAGTAACATGAAAAGCTCTCACGTGTGGATTCTGTTTGTGCTGATTCAAGACTGATTGAAAATAATACTTCTACGATTGACAGTGCCTGCTATTAGAGAAACGAAAATAACCTCTCTGTGCAGCATGATCGACCCCCTAACCTTGAAGTCTTACAAGGATCGACCCGCCATATGCATAAGCCCAAGGCTGATAACACCAGCTGTGTAGAGAGAGCCGGCGCTCGCGTGACCCTGCAGTTCCGGTTTTTGTCACCTTGTCTTGTTGCTGTCTTTTACTCAGGCGCGACTGTCTCGAGCTTACCTTCTGTCAACACTTTCTTTTATTATTTTCCTGCCATGCCGTTAATTGCGGGGTTGCAGAGAAGATTTACAGCAATCTTAACTTCGGGTTTGTTTCTTGTTCTTCTCCCTAGCTTTGTAGCCAACGCACTGCAGCCAGGACGACAGAGACCGTCAAAATTGCACACGACATCCTATCTCGATGGCCTTCGAGGATTAGCATCATTTGCTGTGTTTATCTACCATTATACTGACTACAACCACAAGTATCTTCTGGATCCCTATGGTAATGATCCTAACAAGAGCTCGTCTTTTCTTCAGCTGCCCTATGTTCGTATTTTGTACGCGGGTACGCCAATGGTGCACATATTCTTTGTTATATCTGGATTCGCTTTAGCTTTCAGACCACTGCAATGCCTTTATAATTATAATGTTCACCAGCGGCCTTCAGCTAGCGCGATTGCAAAATGCCATTCGCTTCTTGCGTCTTCGGCATTCCGGCGTCCGTTCCGTCTCTTCGGACCACCTATTGTCATAACCATGTGCTATATCCCACTTATACCGTATAATCTATTTCCTGGTCTTTTGGTGCCTAAGCCCACTCGAACTGAACAAATTTCTGACTGGTTTGCGGACGCTATAAATGCTGTTTCGTGGCCTTGGGGATGGGACGACAATGCACCACACTCGCGTTACAACACTCATTTGTGGACGATTCCGATTGAATTTGCTCACTCCATGCTGCTGTTTCTAGCCGTTTTAGCAGTGTCGAGGATGCGTACTGCCAGATTACGTCAACTCGCGCTAGCAATGATGTCTATATATGCGCTGTGGATGTATTCGCATTGGGCTGCTTTTGAGTTCCTAATTGGCGCCGTTCTAGCTGATCAACACTTGGGTCGTGAGCATAAACGTATAGAGAGTGGTCAAGACGAAAAGCAGAGTCAGTCTATCGGTTTGGTCCAGCGAGTAATCATGTTCATCATTGTAGCCCTTGTCTTCGCGGGTGCAGGTTACATAATATCCTGGCCTGTTAAGAATACCCCAAGTTACGAATGGCTCAATAACCATGCGCCCCATGCATTCAAATCTGGCAAGAACTTCTGGTTTGCTGTTGCCGCGGTTGGCATTGTATGGGGATGTGGCCGTACGGCCACTCTGAAGCGTATCCTTGAAACTGGACCGGCTCAATACTCGGGGCGGATCAGTTTTGCATTCTATATCCTTCAACACTCTCTACTGACGATTGTCGAACACCCTGTATTGGGAGATTTTGGCAGGCCAGCAACTGATCAGGCTCCGGCATACATAGGATGGGGCGTGAGAGGACTGACTGGGAAGGGTACTACTCTGCAGGGAAATCTTTGTTGGTTTTTGGGCCTGGTCATCTTAGCAGCATTAAACATCTGGCTAGCTGATTTATTCTGGAGGTTTATAGATATGCCTTTTGTGCGGATTGCAAAAAGGTTAGAAAACTGGGTTTTCATAGAGGAAGAGGCGGAAGAGAGTCCTCTCCGATCGTGAAGTAAATCAATACATGAGCATAGATTAAGGCAGTTAGGCCAAGTTAAAACAACTTGTAAAGTCCATAAGCGGCATATAAAAACACCACTGTGACTGGGTAAGAAACAACAAATAAAGCGTGTCTCCAACCAACAAACTCATGTTTCATATTTGCTAGTACCCATTTCTCAATTACAGTGGCAGGAGCTCCTTTTGTGAAAAAAAGATATGTCATTACGTCCATTGTCAGCTTCTGTATTGTTGTGGCTCTGTGATTCATGTTTTTCTCGAATTCAACAACTTGGTTGTCAACCACTTCTTCAAACGAGCCGTGGTCTTTCGATTTGAAAGCATTAGAAAGAGCTTCTTCTAACTTCATTGCATCTTCAAGTGCCAAATTAACACCTCTGCCAGCAAAAGGTCCCATTAAATGAGCTGCATCTCCAATAGCAGTTACCCCAGGCTTGTGTGACCATTTGAATCCGACTGGCAGCATGTATATTGAGCGATAAATCACTTGATTGTCATCTGATTTGCGGATGAAACTCTGCAACCTGGGATCCCAGTAGTCAAACTCTTTGTCTATAAGATGTGGTTTCAATTGACTTGCATTCAAGTTGCTCTCTCTTGTTTCATCCTCGGGTAGTACCATGTAGACACTGACTTGGATGCTTCCATCACCAAGCTGCTGACTCAGAATTCCCCGACCCTGGTGAGCACTATCTCCACCGTCATAGGCAAAACAATTTCCTCGATTAACAATCTTGTACTGCTCTGGTGCAGTGCTTTCTGCGTCCGGTATTGTAAAGACATATGCGCCAATACCTGTGTACGATGGTTTGACATCAGACAACACAGATGCCCTAACTTGGCTCCATGCACCGTCGGCGCCGACAACTAAGTCAAACCCATTTGCAACATTCCCGTCTGAGAACTTTAGCTGCCAATGATTATCGAGTCTCTGCATATCAGATAGCTTTTTGTTCCATTGGATGATCTCCTGCGGCAGAGAGTCTACTAAGAGTTTTCGCAAATCCGCCCTATCTATCTCAGGACGCTTCAAGCCATCTTCTCCTTCAAGTTTAAAATATGTTTTCAATTTATTATCGCAAATCAGAAGATACTGGCTGTCGTAACGACTAAATCCGAGGAACTGCTCGTACAATCCAGCACGACGCACTGCAGCGAGACCAGTGTTGACGTGTAGATCCAGCGTGCCTCCCTGCGAACGATAATCAATTGAAAGTTCGCTTTCAAAGATAGTTATTCTTATGGACTCTTTGAGCAGCTCATTGTTTAGAATCAATCGAGCAAGCATACAACCGGCTGGGCCAGCCCCAATTATAGCGAGATTTAACTCCGGCATACGAAGAGGAGGGTTGGCATTCGCGGCAGAGGGTGGCGTAACTTATGCAAGATGTGCATCTGCGGCAGTCTCGAAACAGTATTGAGCAGCTCAGTGGCTGGAGATGTGGCTTGATATTACTGAGGCAAAAACCTATTTCACTATTACATAGTCAGGCCATAGGTTGCAATTGCTTTGTTTAGGGCAAAACAGTGTTTCGTGAATCATCCGTGGCCCAGGCGACAAGTGGAAGAGCCCGAACACGCTCTGGCCCTTTTGTGGAGTCCCTTCTAATCTGGCATATGTGACCTCTAGAAATACGTTAAACGACTTAAACGACTTGCCTATGTTTTATTATTTGAATCCATAAAGCCAACATGGCCATTGTGAAATTGTCATGGGCAAAACAGGAGTCACTATTACTCAAGGTTAAGGGATGTGGTCGCTAAACGCGGAAGTGATCTCCACGGATCAAGGTACAGCTAACTGCCGGGAAATAGTTATGCTATTCGCTCAGTATACAAAATCGACATTTCTGTACACGAGTTGAATAGTCTATTGAAGATTGCTGGAGATTCTGATGAAAGGCCTGGACGATCCTGCTGGAGAAGTATCAAACTCCTTTACCGTGGTATATGAGTTGAGCTTTCTCGATCATGTATAAAAAAAGCTTTGTAGTATTCATTTATCTGTTTTGATAGAAATCGATAGAGGAGGGCAACTTTCATCGGTCATTGTCAACTTTAGGAGTGCTCCAGCAGTGGATACATTGCAGTTATTCGTATTGTTTGTACATTATATTGTTGGTGTGCGAACGAAATTTCCCGCACCCGGAGAAACATTCAGGATCCGAGCCATGGCTGTAGAATTGCCAATCCGGAGATACGCATATGATAGACAATAGTCTGATGAAGTGGGTATTGGCTCAGCATGACATAATACTACGACTACCTAGCCAAGCCAAATATAAGACTTATTGATTTTTTTTCTGTAGAGGCGTCAGCGACTTGCACCTGCCCGGAACTTGGGGTTTCGATAGCTGATTGATTGTGTCTATATCAGAGCTAGAAGATTGGCAGTTCTGAATAACTCGTCATTTGAACGGCCAACCAGAGATTTGAAGTATTAATCGTGGTTTTGGTAGGGTTGCGGCTACGCAAACCGCGTTGTACACAAATGGGGCTACGTCTGTTATTATAAATCTTGTATATCTCATCACTCGGATTAACTTTTACATCTTTTGTCTCACAACAACACTTCCAAGCATTTTATGAAGCGGAAGATAAATGTTAGCAATAAGTCTAGTCTTGGAATGAGAACAGTGCCATATAGTTGGCGCCATGTTTTTCAGTAGTGTAGCCACACAGTACGGCTGACAGGCTCTAGCGTGTTGCATTGTAAGCGGCACCGTCAAACGGAGTTATTCATGAGTTGAGGAAGCCAAAGTTGCGTAAAATCTTTTGGCCACACAGTTTTTCTATGACGATTTATTGGTTGAAGATGACCTGTGTTTACCTTTGCTAGCGTGAGTCCTGAATTATTTGTTTATATATGACTTTAGGTTTATAACACAGGTATACGGTACCAATCTGAACCAATACCCAGACTCAAGATTATGCGATGAGCGCCCTCAGTCAGCATCTTCAGCCAGGAGATATCACTCGTATCAGTGAAATGCCAATAACAATTATGATCATGCGAAGACGTACCAGCGGGAAGAATCGGATTGTTCTCGTGTTGCTCGAGATTCCAGTAAAAGGTGGGCATGATATACTGCACCATTACCACTGCGGTACGACGAGAGCTCGTAGAATTCTTGAATCCCGCCAGTTTTTGATACAGGCTGACTTGCTTATAAATAAAAATACACGAAGAGTGAAATATAGTCTCATTTACTGCCTTCTCTTAATGTCAGAGGACTCACCTGGCGAGGCATCATGCTCACCGTTCCGCAGTCGTAATAATTCTGCTTCCAATTACTTGATATCTTCTTGTGCTCTCTCTGCGGTTTCTTTTATCTTCTCTTTCAATCGCTCCTCCTCACTCACAGCATAAGAAGACTCAGACGATTCTTCATCATCCCTAATCTGTTGGAGATACGCACTAAAAGATGGTCTAGGTGTTGAAGCTCGATACTCATGTTAAACCAACCCCCGATTGACTACCTCTTGATCATCCAGCACCATTCTATACTCCATGAAATTTTCAGCCCACCCCAACTTAGGAGTTATGCGGAACAATTCCTATTCTTTTCTGGGATTACATAAGCCACACTTGGCTGACGCGTGCATGTGACAGCAGTTAAGGCTATATCCAATGCATCTACCTTTTTTTCCCCAGCTACGACTGGCAACTGCAAAGATTATCAAAATCTCCCAGCGATCAAAGAAGACGATACCTGTCAAGCACTTTGTTCTCTATTTAAAAATTCCAACAATAATACCATTTTGGCATCTCCACTGGAATATTTAAAAAATATATTATTTAGCCTTTATATTTCGAGTTCTTGCCTGCACATAATCACATCTCTTAGGGATGTGATTATTTAGATGTGATTACCTAAGAGATGTGATTATGTGCATATCGCGTTACGCAATCAGTATGCTAACTAACCCCCGTATCTTGGATGTATGTATTCAGTGCGGCTCTTACCCTCGCCCAGAACGTATGTCCGTCACTGCGGTGTCGGAGTAGCGAGAAATGCAGCAGGCGCCGTACCACTACTAGATCGTATGGTGGAAAACTCCAAAACTTCTCGTCAAAATGGATGCATTGTCTTTTATTGAAGGTGCAGTCGATTTCCTCTACCCGACGGCCGGAAACCTTGGCAAAACATGGTATAAGCTCTACGGCTCCCTCAACAGCACCCGTACCCCACTAATAATCCTCCATGGCGGCCCTGGCCTCGGACATAACGTCATGAAGCCCCTCATTGCCCTTACTCAGCATTATTCCATCCCAACCATATTGTATGATCAATTCGGTTGCGGGAACTCAACCCATCTTCCAGAGAAATCGGGCGACCTATTGTTTTGGACCACTGACTTATTTGTTGCGGAGCTGGAAAATCTCGTGACCCAATTAGGGTTCAACGAGTACGATGTACTGGGCCACTCTTTCGGAGGAATGATTGCTTCACAATTCGCTTCTAGGAAACCTACTGGATTGAGAAGGCTAGTCCTAGCTGATGCCCCGGCGGATATGAATCTGCGGTATAAGGCCAGTGATGAACTACTGCTCGAGATGCCGGGAGAGATGCAAGATATCGTCAAAGTTGCAAGCAAAACGGGAGATTTCGACACGCCAGAGTACGATGCAGTGTGGGGAGAGTTTGCAAATAAATATATGTGTACGGTGTCTCCTCCACCGGACGTACTTCTTGAGTCCATAGAAGTTCTGATGAAGGATCCCACAGTGTCGATGACCATGGATGGACCTGATCAGTTTAATTGTTTGGGAACGTTGAAGAATTGGAGCATGATCGGCAAGGCAAAGAGTATTACTGCTAGAACGCTCCTGATTAACGGTAATAAGGAGATTGCGAGCGATGAAGCAGTGGCTCCGTTCTTTAATGAGATTGAAAAGGTAAAGTGGGTGAAATTCCTCGGCAGCTCGCATAGTCCTCATTTGGAGGAGCCGGAGAGATTCATCAAAGTTGTCGGCGAGTTTTTGATCGCTTTTTGATTATATTTGAAGTTTGGAGCGTTACTCAGAATAATTTTGCTTTTTTTTGTTGTCCCGTCATGAATGATGATCATGAAAACAGTGCCGCTATACGTCGTGGCAAATGTCATCACATGTGAGGTCACTGCTGCATATGTGATCATCGGGAGAAGGTAGAGCGAGGAGAACTGCGAACAAAACTAGTTTATGTCGCCCCAGTTCTCCATTATATCGTTCTTGACAGAATTAACGTTATGAACTTAGATAGATAATAGATCCGAAATAAACTACAACTAGAATGGTAATCCAGACAGGAAGGCATATTATTATTAACATTGTTAACTTTTGGAACGCGAGAACCCGAGTATCCCTGTCTCTTATAAGTGAGATTCCTATCATTTCTAGTACCATGTTATGTTCACTATCCGCTGCATGTCTAGCAGAATCAATTCAATAGTCGAGGTTTGGGTGGAGTGCTAAAATTACCGTAAAATGAGGTTCCAACTAAGCATGAAATCTTTTTTTTTTCGAGACGGATGCAAATGACATTGTCTAATCGAATAGAGTTAAGGAATGAACACATGATACGAGAAATCCCGTGTTGTATTGTTCCTAGCCGTATTTATTTATAGAGTTCTCAAAGCTTAGCCGCCGCTTCCATAAACGATTGAGCTATTATTATAAGCTCAATCTTTATTATCAACCACTACCCTTACTGATAGTCCTATCTGCTGATTATCGATACACCTCATGAGCTACCGGTTCAGTGTGCTTATACTGCTCGTGACAGCGGTATTTCTTGACATATGTTGCTGACAGAGATCTAAATGACATTTGTCGTACCGGAAAATCTAATCTAAGAAAGCTTTACTTACAACAGTATACCATATTATGTGGATTTCGTTGAACTGCTTCACTGCAACTCAAGAAAATGCCTACTCTACTAATGCTATGAGAACACTTGTTAATTGTGCGGACTATGAGGACGAGTATCTCTGACAAGCAATAGTGATCAAATCTTAGCAGTATATTCATGCGATCCTCGTTTAGAGTGTCTGTGATTTCAAATCCCGATGCAACTCTTCTTATTCTCAAGATTATCATATCCGTTGCGGGGTTTATGGGCTATTTAGGTCGAGGCGTGATGCACCTGAACTTACTTATTTCGCTGAAGCCTCTACGGTGCCTTGCGGTCTTACCATAGAGTACTAATAGGTGATACGATATAGATTTGTGTTCGTGAACTAAAACAGGTCACTATTCTCATGCCGTGTAACATATGATAAGACTTAATTATTAATTATAATAGCTCAGATTATGCGTCGAAGGCCATTGAGCTACGGCACTGATGTCTTGTGAGAGATGAATTGGGGGGAAGTAGTAGATGATAGAAGGCTTTTGACTTAATAATCGATGAAATATGTTAAATATAGCATGGCAATTACTGATAATTATTTACTTTTTACAACAATCCGCCGTTACGCTATATATTGAAATTTAGTAGAAGGTCTAAGCCGTGAGAACGGCTCAATGCTTACATAGAAAAAGAAATGTGGAAAGATGAATATTTAAAGACCCCTGTTGCCTTGATAAAATCGTGCTTTCTTTCTCACTTGAAGTTTTCATTTATCCAGTCACAGGGTATTAATTTGTGACAACTCATATGATATTCAAAAAGCGCAACGTAATAATATTTACTACTACATACTTGACGATCGGTTACATTTTACACAATCGCAACTATGCATGGTACCATTCTATTGTTTGGCATCATATTGACAATGCTTACTATGATAAGTGCCGCGCCTGTGAAGTGCGAGGCTATTATAAGAGCTGAGTGCACTGAATATGCCGAAGGGTGTAACTGCTATCTCAATCTAGATACTCTACCAGTGCCAGACTGGCTGGAAAGCTATGACTCCTTGAGTTACTATAGTAGCAGACCGTTAGATTTACTACACCACACCAATCGTATAATGACACATAGGCACAGATGATGGCATTATATGAATTTACTGCTGGAAATACTATTTGGTTTCAATTTGGCGAAAACTACGATGAACAGACTGTAGCTAATGTTATTGAAGACAACTATTGGGATGACATTAGTGCATGTGTTGGCGATGAGCTAGAAACAAGGTTAAGTTTTGGCTCCTTCATCAATAGAGGGTGGAAGAAAAGCACATCTCATGGCATCCTGGCGGCGGCATTCGCGACACTAGGTGATGTCATTGAAGGTACAGTTGGTGTTGGTGCATCAATCAACCTCGGGAGGCAAGCATGGTGTGAGAATAATGGTCAGCAAGCATGTTTAAGCTGGGCCTTACCATTAAAAGAGATCAAAATATCCATTGCTCGTTCTATTATTCAAAGTGCGCAAGGAGAGTTCGGTAACGAAGCGCTTAGTCTTGAGAACTAAGATTCAGCATATCCATCTAGCAGCAAGCGATCAGAGATGATGGAGCTGTTTCTGCGAGACAAAGGATATGATACATGTATAAGCAACAGGCCAAATGGCTGTACATAGTGTAAGTATTATTGAGTTTCAGAAGATACTGTACCTCATGGCGAGATCGTGGGCTGCCTTGGGGTACGATGGGTTACGTCTAGGGTGCGAACAAGAGAAGGATACCGTTTAGCAATCTGTAATGACTTCGAGATCAATCTGATGAAGAGTATAACAATTATCAAAGATGAGTCTTGGGTATGATCGCTTGCACTGTTGGGCTAGCCACACAGCACGGCTGTCACTGCCTTACCCTTTCATTTACAACTGCATATACAGATGAGCGATGCCCAGGGAACATAACATTAAGTGACTGGCTCATGAGCTTAAATGACGCCGTTCGAACAATCATCCCGACAGAACTAAACTATGCTTGAACCATTTATTGAAAGTGCTGTAGGGGTATACAACCTCCCCAGATCTATGTTCATGCTTAGTACATCGCGCCGACTTAGCCAACCGGTTCACTATCTCCACGCATGCTGATGCGATACCAGAGAAGTGGGAGCAAGATATGTTTGACAACACCCCTAGTTTCTCTCATCTGCATATCATCATTGGATCCATTGGAGGTCTGCCGGGCAACCTCGTTGTATAGAGAGCCGACCGGCAGGTATGGCAGGTGACTTTCTGCCGCCGATGCTGGGCGATCTCATATGGAGCCTAGTGTATACACCCACCCCTGACTGGTATGTACGAGGTGCCACCGCGGCAAGGAGCATCTCGACGAAGTAAACTTGTTATGAGGGTGGTCAATACTTTCCAATAACTCAAATAAGCAGTGGCCTATGTAGTCCTCGTCACGGAAATAACCCCCAGAGTTGTGTAGAAGCTTTACCGCAAGCTGCTACTCATTAGTGAAATAGCTCTTAGGTAAAGCTCTTTTTAGTAATACCCCCCAATATCAAAGAATGTCAAGTCTGTGAGTTAAGACGCTTTACATGTTTCTGTTAAGATGAACGATTTCTGCACAAAACTACCAAAGCAATTACGTTAGGTCGTTAAGTAAATGGCGGTGCTTGCCATGCTGTTTTACCTTCAGCTTGGAGAAGCTTTGTAAAGTTCGGCTAAGATATGCATAGATGTCTAAAAGTAATATGTGCGTAGTTCTGTTCAATCGCTGCATTAGATTCTCCTCATTCCGTCAAAATTCTAGAGTAGGAACCGAGTCCAATTTAACTACAGGTTTAGTTTATCTAGTTCACCAATCGTACACCTGGAACTCTGATGTCCATATCTCGCTATAGAGATTAAAAGTTTACCATTTCTTACATAACACAAGATAATATATATGCCGCTAACCGCTTATTTACATACCTTCACTAGGAAAGTTAGCGCCTAGTTTAAGAAACCAAATAAATTGGATTGATTTTCACTGATATACCACGCCTAGTAGAAGATTATTTTCAGATGGAGAAATTGTCATAAGATAGATCATTCAAAGCGTGGGAGCAAACTTGGACTTCCTTCGTAGAGTCTCCCCATACTTAATCAGAACAAATGGAATCGGAATCATCGGGAGCATTAAAAAGCCGATTAAAGAACTGGCCCAATGGATATTCAACTTCACTACCATTTGTGTCGCAAATAATGGGAACCCAGCTCCAAATGCACTTCGAACAATGGTGTTAACTGATAGGGCAGATGCAGCTGCAAAAAGATATGCTTCAATAATGTATATCAGCAGTGGTAAAAAGATAGACATCAATCCAAAACCGATTAGCAATATTGAAAATATGCAAGACCAATAAGAAACGGTCTGGTAAGCTGACCATCCGAACCAAAAGAATCCAACCACCATGAGAGGGCCACCAATGCATGCTATCTCCAGACGCATTTCAGGTGGGGGTGATGAAGGTGCTAGCTTCTTTGCCGCTGTAGTGTAACGCTTGTCAAAAATGAAAATAAAACTGAAAGCACAGACAAGACTTCCTAAAAAGAAGGGTATAAAAGCAAGTCCACTTTCGCCCTGGTTGAAGCCGTAAATATCGATAAACACTAGGGGAAAGAACTCAAACAACAGATAAAGCAATCCATATACGTATGAGATGTAAAGAGTGATGACCTGTAACATGGGTTCCTGCACAAACATTACAAAAGGTTTCACGAGAATGTTTCTTGCTGTTTGAAAAAAGCCTATCTTTTCCCTTAAATCGAATTTTGAACTCCATCGGTTATCACCTGTATCTTTTCTTAGCTTCATGGCTTTCCTTGATAGTAAAACTGGAACATAGGACTCCTTCAGAGTGAACACACAAAGAACCAAACATACTCCAGAGAATATAACTGAAACCCAATATGCCCACCTGAAATCTGTTCCAGTGGTAGAGATAAAGCCAGATACAATAGGACCCAGTACAGGGCCACACAATGGTGCTAAAGCAAAAACACACATAGCCGTGCCACGATATTTTGCTGGCCAAATGTCAGCGATCACGCCCCCTGAGTTTGTTAGTGGTGAAGCAGCGAAAATTCCACTCAGGAAACGAAACACAAGTATAGAAGCTGTGTTTTTTGATAAAGCACACCCTATATCGAAACCGACGTAAAAGCACATTGCACTGATAAATACGATCCGGCGACCAATTACCTCAGATAGTGGGCCCCACAGTATTGGTCCCACACAGTATCCCACAATAAACAAGCTGATAGTTAAGATGGCTACTTCTTCGCTCATTGAATACGCTTCTATCGTGTTACCCACTATACCAGATGGTAGGGAGCTTGCAAAGGTAGAATTGAGCACAAGGCATCCTACTAGAATAGTTAGATATGACCTATACCACAATGACCAATTCTTTGGATCGACCTCATCATCTGGACCAGTCAGCTCAACCAGGAAATTCTCTTCCTGAGGATCCCCTTCCTGAAGACCCTCATCCTTGTCAACGGGATTATCGCTTATCACGCTTGACCTTTCGTCTATCACGCTCGACCTTTCGTCTTTCATCGTGTTGAGCAGAAAAGAAAAAGTGTCTCAATCGAAAAGTGAGTTCTTTTATTGACACTTGCTATCGGGATGAACTAAGTCCGATGTCCGGCTGATCGCTGCAAGGTTTTGGTTTCGCAGGGTCGAATCGTTCTCATCGTGTTGTAAGAAATCCTTCTTTCGTGTCATTATATACTGCCTGGACGTTACAATTCAGAGGCCATCTGACTCCTGAAGAGGCGCAGAGCAGTCGGGTGGAAGCTGGATATGTTTCTATAGCATCATTGAGTATGGCTACGACATGCTCGTATCAAACTCGGAATGTTTTTTTTGTTGCATATTTGGCAGCAGCCTATCGGGATGCCGACTATGACACATCTGCTAACATGTTCCGGCGATGACACATACACCGCGGATGATGTAATCTGCAGCGAACTTTGGTGGGTACGTCGTCGGCATGACCGGAACACATTGGAGCAAAGGGCGATTGTTACCTGAAACGTCAACTGCAATGACACATGGCATCTTTCATCTATGCTCACCGCGACTCGTTGTTATCGATCAGTGCAATCTGCAACTGCAACTCGGACAAGACTTTCCAGCACTCTTTAGATAATCATAAACAATCTAACTGGATCTCGTCGTCTACCGGAAACGATCCGCGCTCCGCTTGAGCTGATAAATGTCGTTACCCGGTTCCACATTCTCTAGGCGCGAAGCACATACGGCTTTTAGTGACTAGAGCCTTAAGTCCGATTATCACCGTTAATTCCGGGGCACAGAAGACCATATGTCCCCTATCTTTCAGGAAGCTGCGGCTTGGGTAGAGTGGAGATAGAGCGTTAGTAATAGGAGAAAGATCTGGATTCAGTCCCCAGTAGTAGTACTAGACCTCTTGCAAGAATAGGGAACTAAAAATAATTGAAATCGAATATAGCTCTTTAATGTTACATCCGAAAGAGAATTGAAGATGTTTTTATTTCAACTGCTTCATATTATTACACTCCCGAATTCCATATTCTGCATCGGAAATTCAAATTACGGAAGTTCGATGATTCCTTACCCTTAAAGGTTGGACTCGCTTGAGCATCTGGGTACAACAACTTCATTTCCGCCATGAACGGCCTGTTTCACGACCAAATCCGCCTCAGGAGATGCGTTGGTGGGTACCAACACATCGTAATCAGTGCAGTCAGTAGTCACAGTGCTGTCCTGTTCTTACAATGAAGTGTCATAATCCGACTCATTCTCGGCCGGATCGTTGCTGGCGTACCTGCTGCTGGCGAGGATATGAAAGCAGCGCCGCTAGACGCCGCTCTACGCCAACTGTGAACTAATAACGATCGGCTTAAAACGACTGCTAAAAAGTGGCAGAGATGCAATTGTCCGAAAATGTTGCTGATACTGAGATGAGGGATCGGATTTCCCTGTCACAGTTAGACCAGATTGCTCCTTACTACTACATTCAAGGAGTTCTTTCATTTCGCCATTCAACTAACCAGACAGCGACAGAATGGGAAGCGAGATGTACAACAATAATCCAAAGAGCTCTCATGGCGTTGTCCTCCCAACTGCCACTGCTTGCTTGTAAGATTGTCCAGACTGAAAAATTTGCGACTGATGGACGAATTGAGCTGGAATTACCTGCAACAACAGGTGTGCCAGCTTTGCGGGTTGAACGTTTTCCAGATATCACTCAGTGTTATGACACGCTTCATTCTCAAGGCATCCCAATTGAACAACTTCCAGCAGAACTCTCACCAGTTCATGGGGTAAATGGCTCATCATTCCCTTTAGATGTCTGTCGCGTTCAACTCAACTTTGTCCAAGGGGGACTTTTCATCTGCCTCGCTGTGCATCATACTGTTTTTGACGGTGTCGGATATGGCTTTATTATTTCTCAGCTGGCTAAAAACTGTAATGCAATAAGCAATGGCTCTAAGATTCCTCTAGAAGTCTTGTCTGCAAGACAGTTTATCTCGGTTGACCCGTCTACATCAACAGGACAGCCACTGTTCTGCTACAATCCAGATGTACCTCCAGATGTCAAGTCTACATTTGGTACCGAGAGTAAGATCAAAGATTGCTCCGTTAAAACCTTCATTGTGACAAAGCCTAAGCTGGCCAAGCTACGGGATGTGATATCACAACATTTGGACCTCTCAGACAACTACCTATCAACACTGGACATTATCTCAGCCCTCGTATGGTGTGAAATTACACGTGCCCGAAATTCAATTTTCTTATCTCACACTAACGAATCAGAAACAACAAGATTCGGTCTTCCAATTTCCAGCCGATCTGCTTTGGATCTACCTTCTAATTACGTCTACAATTCAGTCGTTCGCGCAGCAACACCACCTGTGTCCGTCTCTTTCATTACCGGAACTGACCAAAGCGAAATCAGCATCCACACAATCATAGCACACTTGGCTCGCCAGATCCGTGATGTCATTTTGTTAACCGATACCGCATATATCCACGACGTAATTAATGTGTCGAGTTCAGCAAAAGACGTCCGCGTATTTCAGGGCCGACCTGGAGATAACTTTATATCTGGTCGCTATGATGTGGTGATATCTAGTTGGATGCGCCTGCCCATTTACGAGACCAGTTTTGGCCAAGAGCTTGGGAATGTGGATTTTCTGAGGCCAAGCCCCCGGGAGGAATTTGACGGATTGTGCTATGTCCTACCAATACGACCGGATGGAGATCTTGAAATTGTTGTTGGGCTGGAAGAGAGTGTTATGGCGAGATTCAGCAGTTCGAGCGAGTGGTTAGCATGGACAAATCTTTTGGCTTAAAATATGAATTAGAAAATATCTCAAAAACTATTTAACAATATCGTTAAGAATGTCGGGTTAGATAATTGCTAGAGGCTAGGAACCATGGTCTGTCTGTTTAGATCTGTATGTGTCAACAGGAGAATACCTGGAAGACACATATCAGATGCAAAGTTGACCTAGAAGCTACTGCAGCGGCACTGTTGACTTTTAGTAGACTGTATATCACAAACAAAGGTGACGCCTATTCATATCAGAAGCAATGCTCTAGTTTCTGTTTTGATCCTTTTTCATAAAGGTTTCTCTGTAGCAGTAGGGAACAAGGAATTTTAATGGCCACAGACACAAATATACAAGGCAGCGAGGTCTTTAGTTATCAATTGAAGTGCATGCCGAGTTGCTGTAAATAAAGTGAATGAGGTTTACTGAAATATTGTAGGAATCTGACTTATTGTAATTTCCGATCATGCGGCGAGCACTCTCTGAATAGGATTTTCGCTTCTATAGAGATGCTTATACTTATTAGGGACGAAAGCATTTCCTCCGGTGCTGTGCGCACTTGTAAACTTACATTACGAGATAGTCGTAGGTAGTACAGGGTCGCGTATACCACTTTTCTTTTCTGGTTTTGTGCATTTGTTTATAACTTCCAGCAACATGTTTGAATCTGCATCATCAGTAAACGCGATGACTTGACAATTGTTTTCCCAATTGACTCTGCCAACATCAGAAAGTATTTCCAACAATATAACAGATGGGAGCAGGCCTTCTTTACTTCAGTACGACCGCTCGTACACCAACCCTAGGGTATTTTCCACTTCAGAGTGTATGCAGTCTTTAATGGACTCCTTTCAAACACAGTGGTTCGACCGAAGCTTGTGGAAATTATCCAGCCTATTCTATTAAAACATGCTTGAGGAAAATATCTGTGTCACAATTCTGCAAAAAAATGGAAAATCACGAAATAGATTCACCTGTTCCAGCCAGATACATAGGATCTTCGAATTTATTGTGAGATGCTTCAGTACGTGGAAACGTGCTCAACCGTGGCTGTTCAGGAACAAATTTCGATAATTAGTGAAACTAAGATCATTGTATTCATTCACAATAAGCCCTGAATGATAGAAAAACAGATTTATGACTTGATATTATATCATTTTATTAGGATGTAATCGAAGATTTTGGCTCATTTGGGCGTTGACCTAAACACGGAATCATGCGTTTGTACCCTCTTTCCCGCAAAGTATCGCTACAGTTTGAAACATACATGTCACAGCATGTCTAAGCTATCTCCTGATTTATGGAGTATCATTATGGATAATGTCACCATTCACGACCTCGGTTCACTACAAGTATCGTCAGAGTTCTATGAAATTTCACGCTAAAAGCTAACGGTTGAGCTGGAAGACTGGGTGCAAAGCACCCCGCACGGACATATCGAATAAAGACTCTTGAATTTAATTTATATCATGGAAGGGAGCATCATACTGTTGAACTCGAAAACTATGGAAGCGAAATGAGCTCTGAAATACTTGATTATATTTCCAGTGGACAGTACGATGGACTTCTTCGTATGACATCTCGCTTGGAAGGTAACTTTGGTTTCATGTCCTCTTGCCTGCTAGAAATGCTTCAAATCACGAAAAAGCGAGATTGTCTTAAATCTTTGACATCAAGGTCAGAGTCCAGATACCATATCTAAAGATCTGGAATGGATTTACCAAGAAATGCCACATGTGTCTATCTCCGTGCAGGTGATGTGCTACTCGTTTTCGGGCCCCTTGGAACTCTTGATTGTTCCATATGTTCGCAAACTAGATATATGGGTCGAGAAAGGCCAGCAGCTTAACGCACATCTGCCTTATATTAAAATTCCTAAAGAAAATACGCTAGAATCAATTGATTTTGGCGTACTTAGTGAAGAACGCAACTTACTATACGAGAAATTAACAGTTAGAGACGAAATCATCAAGAGATTTCTTCATGGTGTAACTCTGAAAAGGATATCGGGGGTACATATAACCGGATTGGACTCTTAAGTAGAGGTATTTGAAGAGTACAATGGGTTTGGAGATTCCTATTCTCTTGGATGGAGTGAGTTTTATTAAATATATATATATATATGAGCAATAGGAAAAACAATATTTCTTTTCGAAATTTGAATATGGCCTTCCGATCTACTATTTCTATCGCGAATTGTAAATATCCAGATCCTCTAATAATTTGACTTTAATTCAATATAGATCAAAAGATTTGACAGATATTTACCTGACAGCATTGGGGACCGCGAGCCCATTTTAAGCCCTAGTCAATGGTTAGAGCGTCTTCAATATCCCAACCATTATAATTGGCGATACCCAGCATTCCGTGCTGCACCAGTGTCGAGCCCCGTCATCATAGAAGATTAGGATAATCTTTACTGGGTTATTACACAACAATGACATCCCAACTGACTCGGAGACTAGTGTTCGAGCAACTACATTTGAGAGAGCTGCTGGAAATAAAATGGGTGTTCAAGACATTTCTGTCAATTATCGGAGACATGATATACACCACTTTTAACCGCAGGAATCCAAAAGTTTTGGTTGGAACCTCTCATGGTTCTAAATTTCTAGCAGAAGTTGCAGTTCCCAGATATTTGCGCAACTAAGTTTGAATTACAGCTTATGGATCCTGTATGTACATCTGCGCTCTTAAGATGTCCGTTCAGAAACAACACAACACACACTCTTAAATGTATATCCGAAAAGTATCCCAGTGCTGACGTCCATATTTACTGTAACGACTGTTCGAAAGTAAGGAACACACGATCAAAAAGTCTGACGATAATTCTAGCTGTTGTATGGTTGTTGATACATCACAGAGGTAAACAAGTTCAGGGTCAACTGGGAAAGCAACTGTGTCAAGTGGTTGTATTTACTGCTAAAGTAGACTCAAAGACATTATTAGTTCTGATAGATAAATGTCCAAAGCTAGAAAAGATTTGTGGTGTAAGTGACTCTCGTATTGCAAGTATTTAGCGTGAACAGCATCGGAAATCACACTTGCGAGTACTGATAAGATACTACAACCAAGGAAATTCTTTATTAGTAATAAATGGATTGCAATCTATAGTACTACTCACACTTTGAATGCTCCTCCGACAACATTCCCATTCGAGAGCTGGAACTCTAGCTTTTCAGTAAGAACTGCTATATACTTTGATTTTTCTTTCCATTTGACAAAAAAACAAAAGACATATAGTTACTTCACCTTTTGTAGCACTTACGGGCTAAAACCTGGATACAACTATTCCGGAGAACGATTGGCCTATGATCAAGTCAGAAATTTTTGATAACGATGCATTTGCATACAGTGCATTCAAAAGTATGTCTAAAAAGCGGCCTGGTATTCATCAACACTGAGAATCGCAACTCAACTCTTAACCTTCTAAGCTCACGAATTTTTGGAGTCCTGCTATTCACTATTTTCCTACAAATAATTAAATACTCTTACTTGATTAGTGGAAGCTACAGGTCTAACCACAACTGGAAGTTTTGTTACACAATAGGATTGCTTTGTTACGAAAAGTTTTCCCAAAATGCTTCTAAAGTTCCAAATGTAACTCATGATGCTACCGAAATGATGGAGAACGTTTACAGAGTAGACAGCTCTACATCTATCGATGAGCCATCGGACACATTGAGCACCGCCGTCGACAATACTGAAAATCTGAGAAGCACATTTGGATCTTTCTGGTAATTGTAAAAAGAATGGATTAATCAATACTGGACCTATTACCACCATGCTTGATGGGTAGCAGGAGTATCAGTCCTCGTCATTGACATGTCTATAACGCCATCTAATTAAATAGTTGAGCACAATGCCTTATTTCAACTTAGTTATGTTGTACCTATAAATCATCAAACACTAATTCAATTTTGCTATTCACATATTTAACTTTTTTTTTTCTGTAATAAAGCGGTAACTTCGCTACAACTTTTACGAAGACTTCCAGGTCTAGAAACATAGAGCTTATCCTTCATCAAGTAGTCTACGCAAGAGCCTTCAGTACAGCTCCTGCTTTGGCAGCTCCAGGAACTTCGACAAGTTTTCCTGTCTTTACATCATAAATGTAGCCATATATGGGAATGTGTGGAGCTACCAGTCGGCTCCGGCGGATCTTGGTGATATCATCAACAACGCTCTTATTGGCATCACTGATAGTATGCCACTTCACGTACTGACCGTTAGAAGAACCACCGCCGTGTCTCGGATTTGACCATTTAGATCCATCAAAATGTGCGGTCTCGAGGTTGTCATCCAGCAGATCGCTGATGATATCGTCCGTGAACAGTTCCATACCACAGTTACTGTGATGGATCACAAACCACTCTTTTGTACCTAGCAGCTTGTGAGAGATCACCAGCGACCGAATCGCATCATCGGTGGCTCTACCTCCAGCATTGCGAATGACATGAGCATCACCCTCAGCCAAACCAGCGTACTTAGCGGGATCCAACCTTGCATCCATACAGGTTAGAATCGCAAAGCCACGAGCAGGGGGAAGTGCAAGCTCGCTTTTGTCGCCAAAGGTTTTTACATAGTCTCCATTGGAAGCGAGAACTTCATTGAGTATTGCGGACATAGTTAACAGTTGAGAATTCAGATTTTAGACCGGGGGTACTGTACCATTATAAAGCCATCTGTATCTAGTCTCTCCAATCACGTCATATGTCGTGATAGGACCGTATGTACAAACACGAATTCTGGTGACTCACAGAAACAGGGGTAAGCGACTGACAACCCTGTGAAACTGACGTGCTACAACTCATGATTAATAACGGATAAAACTATTAGCAATGTGTATCTTATTGGCGTTGTGATGGAGCGATTCAAAAATTCAACTTGTGCAACAGATGCATGTTAGATGTATTCTACATTTTTTTATGTATATAGTTTCTTTGACTGCACTAGTAGAAGCTGCGACTAATTCACGAATATTTTTCTTAGCATCTAATTGTTTGATGCCGACACTGATATGTCACATCAATTGGCAAGGCTGCCAAGTTAAGCTTTACTACATTGGGTGGCTTCACGGTCGATCCTTACGTCTGATGCGGTCATCCCGCTTCTCCACACGCATGGGCCATATTGATTCAGTGCCAATGCTTTGGTAAAGCGTGCATGATGGCGTCAGGTATGCGCATATAGCTATGTTAAATCAACGCTCTGTTGTTATTGTCAGACTCAACCTACTTTGGTAGCATTAGACAACGTGGTCAAATTCGAGAGAGAATCTGAAAAAGTTTTACCTGCGCTAGACGGATTAAGGCCCACAGCTGCGTACGACGGGGTTTTTTGAAATGGTGCACCGTCACCCAAGCTACCACCCACCTGAGATGGGTCGCTCCTCACTATTTTAGCAGGGGCTCCCATTTGGCGAGGGATGGAGCCGCACATATTATACCTCGGAGCGGAGTTAGCTGTCACATCACAGGCGTCTTGGAACTTTGATGCACTTCCGAGAAAATATTTTGTTTAATTTGCTTAATGGGAACAGTCCTACAGACGCAAGGCGACACTTCCATATTATGGTATATCCTTGAGTTTGAGAATCCCACACAACAAAGCTTTATGAAGCATCTATTTATC
This sequence comes from Sugiyamaella chiloensis, assembly GCA_030578775.1. Classification (NCBI taxonomy): domain Eukaryota; kingdom Fungi; phylum Ascomycota; class Dipodascomycetes; order Dipodascales; family Trichomonascaceae; genus Sugiyamaella; species Sugiyamaella chiloensis. Next base: position 6,289 of record JAKTZE010000034.1, on the reverse strand, counting down.
TGCAAAGTTGTGAGCATATTTGTGAGCATATCAATCCCGATCAGAATACGAGACGAATTTCAAAATACTCTAGGTTGCATAATGCCGTTGCATAACGCCCTTATGATCCCCGACGATGACCGTGTGTATGAGCATTGTGTTCTCAAAGGCAGGGTAACTCATTAATTTGCCATTAATCACGTGAACTATTAGTATAGCTCCAGTCCAAAACTATCTCATTTCGTCCAATGCAATGCGATCCAATCAATCTAATCTTATCTTATCTGATGAGGAGATCAGATAATCCAAATCAGGATATTCGCCTTGCAGCTCGGCGCATTCTGAAACGAAAGGTTAGCTTGGAGAACGGAAACGTGGGGAACGGCCCACCATACTATCCGTTGTGATCATTGTAACATAACGCTTCAACCCCGCTAGCCCACGCTGTTATGGCAAGGCAAAGGCTACTGCCCTAACCTGCACCACTTGCTGAATAACAATGCACGGCAGTGAATTATGAGTCGACTTCCTACTTGGGCTAAAATTCGACCACTGCATGACTAATCGTATATAACGTAACGTAGAAAAAAGAAAATATCTACAGAAAGAATCACAGATACCATACAGTGTTATAAATAACGATCTTAAGTACTGTAGAATCGTCGAAAAAGGGTTCCGAATAATTTAATTTGCTTGAACAATATGACTGAAGAAGCTACCAGTTCACAAAAGAGAGGCATGTCAGAACAACCCCAAGTATACCAGCCCGAGGAAGACATGAACGATGAGGTCGCTATAGAAAAAATGACGTCAGCCTCTGACAAAGATGCTGGAGATGGAACTCGAGCATCTGACCAGCTTCTTCATGGAGCTCCTCTTCTACTTTGTGCCACCTCTCTTTTGCTGTGTATGTTTTTGGTGGCATTGGATCAGACTATTATCGTTACTTTACTGTCTACTGTTGGAAACAAATTTGGAGATTTTGGTAAAATTTCTTGGATCTCGGCTGGTTTCTTACTCCCTACTGCTGTTTTGGCTCTGAGTTGGGGGAAGATTTCGCTTATTTTTGGCCGAAAGTATACCATGCTGGTAGCCATTGTATTTTTCGAAGCTGGTAGTTTGATGTGTGCGCTTGCTAGCAGTATGAACATGCTCATTGGAGGTCGAGTACTGGCTGGTTTTGGTGGCGGTGGTATTCAAGTCATGGTGTTCGTAATTCTAACTGAAATTGTAACTATAGACAAGCGGGGAATGGTCCAGGGACTGATAGGAGTGGCATTTGGAGTTGCCAGTGTAGCTGGTCCTCTTGTAGGAGGTGCTCTCACCCAGCATGTAACCTGGAGGTGGGCCTTTTACATCAATCTCCCTGTTGGTGGTATCGCATTTGCTTGTATATTCTGGTTGTTCAATCCTCCTGCTCCAGATGGCAGTTTGAGAGAAAAGCTTCTTAAGGTTGACTACATTGGGACATTTTTGCTGGCAGGAGGTCTTGTGCTTGTCCTTTTGGCACTGACTTTCGGAAGTATCTCTAATCCTCCATGGAATTCACCTCTGATAATCTCATTCTTCGTGGTTGGAGGGATTGTGATTTTGGTGTTCCTTGCGTACAACTTCACTCTTTCAAAGAACCCTATCTTGCCTTGGCACGTATGCCGGGTCCCAGCTGTCGTCCTTGTGTGTTGCTCGTATTTCACAATGTTTGGTGCTTTTATATCATCAGTACTTTATCTTTCTACCTATTTCCAGGTTGTACTGAATGCAGACGCTATGCACTCTGGTATCGATTTGCTTCCCATAATTATTCCCGTCGTTCTGTTCTCGATTGCAGGAGGAATATTCATTTCAACGACTGGAATCACTAAGCCTATCGCTTTAGTAGGTGCCGTTTTTGCATGCCTTGGATTTGGATTGTGCACACTTTTAGACGAGCATTCTTCGGCTAGTAGACGAATTGGATCCCTTATCATTCCTGGTATTGGAATAGGGTTGTCGCTTCAGTCTCATACTTTGAACTGTCAGGTAGCTGCTCCCAAGAGCAACGATGGCGTGTTGATTGCCACCTCAATGCTTGCATTTGGACGATCTCTTGGTGGTGTATTTGGTAGTACTCTGGGCCAGACTATTCAGTCAGTCGTTTTTCGAACTCAGCTCATTTCCAGAGGACTTTCATCATCTATTGATATTGATCAGCTTGTTAATTCGCCAGAGGTCATCCGTCAGCTTCCTGTGCATATCCAAGGAATCGTCCTTGAGTGTTTCGTTATTGCATTCAAACGTGTTATGTATTTTGCATTGGCTTTAGGGTTAGTATCTTTTATTCTCGAGTTGTTTTTCACCAACAAGCTAATCGAATCTCCACTAAAGGCTGAATCCAAACCAGACGTCAAAGGTGACGAAAAGGTCTGAAAAGCAATTTAACGTCCTCGGGATTACTTATTTTCCTTATGACATTATATTAGAACTACTCAAATAATGGAAGTTAAAGTTTTGAGTATAATTTTTACCTGAGCATCTGCAAACGGGTTAAGTTTCATTAACTATAAAATTGAAAAATCAAGCAAACTGCTTAAAGCAATAAAATAGAAGAATAAATATCGAAATAACTATTAACTTATAATAAAAATATTCAAAAACGGAATAACTTATAAATAAATAGAATCAAAGGCGTAGCTTCAGTGGACGTAGTATCGTAACTTTCTGAAAGTACCGAAGAGATTATTCTTTGAGTTCAAGCTACATGATAACTCGACAAGATTCAACAGTATGTACAGTCCGAATGGAGCTTCCATCGCGAAACTGATGTCCAAATTTGCACCGGAATGCCAATGAACTTTCAATACTCATTTACATTTGTCATCGGTAGATCCCAAATTCGCACCGCATCTCCATCTAAGCCTCCGACGGTTCAGGTCCTCCTAGACCCCCATAGAATAGCCACCATGTTGCTGTCTCTTATCAGCATGGGCATCAGCACCACCATTTTCCTCGCCATTTTCAATATCCTCTTCAAAGCCCGGATCAATACCAGGTCTCACAAATCGCCACTTCTGCCACGACTCTAGATCATAAGTTTCGATCCCACCATCGCCCGAAGTCAGGACAACAACTTTTCTTCCCCCATCTACGAACCGAACTGCACAGCATTCAAGGATAATACCCGCAAAGCTTCGGTACTATAGTCCCACTTTGAAAGCTTCCGTGCTAAGTACTCTTTCTTGGATGATTTTCTTCCCAACAACATCGTACAAAAGAAACCTCCCAGCGCAGTCTCTAACCCTTGCACCGACTGCATTACCATACTGTCATCAGACCAGCTTAAAGCACGCATGGAGCCGAAATGTACGGGGTTATAATACACCAGAATGGCTCCATCACTTATCGAGTAGACATATTAAAACCCATCTCCACATGTCCCTACAAATTTCTGAGAATCAGGTGAAAAGCAACCAGTCCAATTCTGACCATTGGTATCAGATTTATACTTCAGCTCCCCATTTTCGGCATCCCAGATACGCATGCTATTGTTCCACGCTACAGTGCCGATCATAGTTTCATTTGGGCTGTATCCTGTCCACATTAGTGCTTCAGTATGTCCAGTCAGGGTGAGGATGTCTCGGTGACTTGACATTGAATAGATCTTGACGTCCCATACTTCACTGTACTTTGAGTCTGGTCGTTTGCCAGGCAGGTAGATCAAGTGATCGCCAAATGGGCTGAATATCTCAGACTGGAAGTTATCTTGCAGTCGGGCGTACATGGGTTTTTGGTTGGTAGAATTGTATTTCCTGACAATGCGCGATATGATGGGTTCGATTGCTGAGGTCAGGACTTCCTCATCTGCGACAGATAGCCTAATCCCGGGCAGAGTCTCGCGCAGGTTCTTGGCGACGGCCTCACTGGCTGCAATTGCAATATTCCAGAAACTGCTTTCCTCAATTATGGGAAGTATCCGCAACTCATCGAGATCCCATAGTACAATCATAGGTTCATTGGCAGCTGAACCGCCATAATCATTCTGTGAAGAAGAAACCAAGACCTTCGGGTTGCCAGGTTGAAAGTTAATAGTATCGACCTCGGATACATGACCTTTACAGGCCATAACTTGAGCAAAGTTGACAGTATTGTAAATGAATATCTCGTCCTTTGTTGCTATGGCTATGAGACTACCATCGCAGTTCACGGATGCTCTGACTGGAGGATTGGAAAATGGGATTGAGCATCTTACACTATAGCATATTCTGTCACGTTTAATATATTATCCTATATACTAGAAACTTATTGTCAACCATACAAAACAATGTCAACCACTTCAACTGGACAATCAGATCAGAATAACCCTTAACTTTCGAATGGCATATTGCCCCCAGAATATGCACCGCTTTAGAGAACAGGGAGCCAGTGCACCATAAAATGAAGCTACTACCTACGCCTTGACGACCTGATTGTATCTTCAGGTAAGCCATTCCATGAAGACGACAAAACCAATGTTGGCTGAATGAAGTCCTGAGGACCTAGTGGTAGTTTCAGGTCATTTGAGAGCCAAAACACATATGCACATGCAACTGCCGAACAAGCAACAATTACGTCTTTTGCTTGGCTTAGCAAGAGTCTGAGTACGACTTTGATCCACCAAACTATATTATGCTAATAAATAAAGTACAGAAAGAGCGAAATATATAATCACATTACTGTTTCACTACAGCTTTTCCTTTGTTTCCCTTTCGTTTCTTAGTAACAGTTTTGCTAGAGGATTCTGCTGGCGTGGTTTCATGCTCATCCTTCCGTAGTCTTAACAATTCTGCTTCCAATAGCTTGATATTTTCACTTGCCGCTTGTATCTTCTCTTTCAATCGCTCCTCCTCACTCACAGCATAAGAAGACTCAGACGACTCATCATCTCCTATCTGTTGGAGATACGCACTAAAAGATGGTCTAGGAGTTGAAGCTCGATAATCATTTTGAACCAAACCACGGTTGACTACCTCTTCATCATCCAACACCATTCTATACTCCATATAATTTCCAGCCCACCCCAACTTAGGAGTTACACGGAACAATTCCCTGTTCTTCTTTGGGATTATGTAAACAATAGGAACGTGTCCCTTGTATCCTCCACGTCCTACCTTTCTTAGAACCTCCTCGACAAACTTCCCATCGGATTTGTGTGTCGCCTTAACAGTCATTTGAAAAAATACTGGAACGTCCAGTTTATTGATTCCATAAATACCAAATGAATCATAAGTGCCTTGGTTTAAATTCTGTGGAGAGTAGTAGCCGGGCTTTGAAGCTTTCAGGTTACCCTTGACATCATCAACAGACCTAAAGATGAACCTATCCTTACGAGCCGAAAGAGTAAGATTTTTCTCACCCTCTACGACAGCTACCGCAGTTGCCCGGTTGTTTTGAAGGAAGGCGTGTCCTGCCCTCTCAAATGTTTTACCCCATATCGATTCTGATCCAGATGCATCATGCAAGCTTGAATAAAATAACGATATAGAATCCGCTCTACTCCCGGTAAACTTGTCGAAAATCAACTGTTTAATGTGGTTGGAAACATAATCAATGTTAGGAGGTGCAAACCCACCACCTTTAATAACAAATATGGAATGAGAAACAAACGAAAATTCGTTGCTTTCAGGTCGTGGCAAGACAAGTCTACCAGTCGAAAATAAGCTATCAATACGACCTATGACGCTTGAGTAATAATGATCGCATATTACTTCAAATTTTGCTTCTGTTACTTGTTCCTTTATAATTCTAGGAGACGGTGAAAGATAGTCGTAAACATATGTTGCCCGATTGATCTGATCTTTATCGGAAAGTTTAGTACCTTTCACCGAATCTAAGAATCTAGCAAGACTTGCCATTTGGATGACCTCATATCTAGTGGGAAGTTCCATATAATAAAGCCTGGCGCTACAATACTTGAGGAAGAAATGGTAATTTTCGTTCTTAGGTGAGGATGCTTGTATATGCAATGCTGCAAGACCATCAGCCCTCTTTTTTGTAATATCCTTGGCAAGTATCAGATCTATAGCACAATCATGTAGATACCAAACGAGATCATCAGTCCCGACTTCTTCCTTGAGCGTAGGTATATCATTCCACTTGAAATAGATCTCTTTAACATCGGCCAGGTCATTGTCATCTGAGTTTTCTTTGATAGCGAACCAACCTATATCATCACGATAAACAGTAGGCTTGCCTTCAGTCATCCGTTTGATCAGCACATATAACAGGAAGACACTTTTGCCGATCCCTGGCTGTCCAGTAACAACGTATGCCCCTTTTGACTGATTTTCCTCATAAT
>JAKTZE010000033.1:0-83292 GCA_030578775.1 Sugiyamaella chiloensis | reverse complement strand
TTGACTTTTGACTATCAGGACGATTAGTTCTAAGCTCGAGGTCAGCCTGGCAAATCTGATTCTTTGGCTTATTGACACCGGGGCCGGAAGATATCCGGGGTTCCTCAGTTCTCAATGGGATTCTTTGGGTTTTAGCGGACTCTTTGAAACTTTGAGAGGGCTCATTGGGCTCAAGGCTCTTGCGATAACCTACAAGCGCTAAGAGTAAATGACACCCGTTTGGTTGATCACTTAAGGTCGATACTCAAGTACTAAAAAACAGCATCGATACACCGATGTAAGGACTGCTTACAGGTTCACTGATAGTCAAGTCAAGTAAACAAAAGGTGCAATGGCAAGAGAATGCAATACCCGAATAGTCTTATAAATCTGATTTATTTGGCCGCGAGGGGGGAAGCTTTTGTTTCCCAGCGACTTACTCAATAGACTAATTTATTAGTCCGCTTGGTGCTGAGGGGCTCTCCAGTTTCGGCTGGGGACCCCTTTTCTGCGTTCAGTAAAAGTTAGGGTTAGGGTGTTTTAATACTAAACAGCTGAATGTATGCTTATCAGGTATATTTGGCGCGTTTTTCCCAGTAAATTCCATCACTTTAGGGTCTCATTAGGTAGATTATCTTGACCTCGTTCTGAATTCTGTGCTTGGCTGTGCAATTTCGAAGAAATCATTTAGGTTTTTGACAATTGCTATTGGTTTTGTCAAGAGATCGATGTTAAGCTGTCAGAGAGAACTCGAACTCCGCATTGACATTATCGAAATCATTTCTAATGGTGATTATATCGAAATTCAATCTGTGTTGGTGAAGGCAAATGATAACCCCGACTATAGGAATATTTGCAGAACGAGGTCTGTACTTGTGATTACGTCACACGGTGTATGCGTTACTCCCGAATGTTTTTGGGCGTACGTTGACCTCCAAGTATTCGATTGTCAGATATCGTGTTGACTTTCAATTGATTCAATACTTAGATTTCTCAAGAAGTATCTCTGTAAGCTTTTTGAATCTTTCAGAAAATGTACACTATTCGGTTTTATGTAGTCAGTAACTTACTAAGTGGGCAACTGTGAATGTTAAATGCATGCCATATATCAGCCCCAAACCAACACAGCAAAAGTAACACTACTTAGTGATAACTTTGACAGAGTACATTCACCATTCGCTCAATTAAAGAAGAATATGAAGCAACGAAGAACAACAGAGACGAAAACCAAAATGTCACATTGAATCGGTCCTTGTCTTATTATTGTAGACGACAAGTTATTTCACGTAAGCCCAGAGGCCAGTCAGGCTAGGCTACTTGCTGCATTCATTTTACTTAGGCATATAAGGGTTCCTACCTTACACTAAATGACGACAAATATTGATCTCTACGGAGGTGCACTCAAGTCACAGATACCAAGAGGATTCAAGGATGCAAGCTTGTTCAGACAAATCCCAGATACTCAAGAAGTTTTTGTGGGCGACGATGAGAGTTTAGTGGATAATTCCATCATCTTTGACTTGCTAGAAATGGTCCAATCCGATACAGTTGAAGAAGCTGTCAACATTCATCTGAAAGAAGTCAGCGAGCTGAATGGTTCAGGAGTCTACACCATAATAGAAACCAACCAAGCAACATTACAAGGAAGCCAGTAAGTAATATCAACAAGTATACTTTGTTAACCAAAGGTTTGTTAGTCCTACAAGCATCCTTATAGCAGTCGAGCAACCTCATAAATGGGGCAGGCCAGAGGAAGCCAACAAGCTACTGTGTATCATCATTGGATTAGCACGACTTCCAAAAGTCACTACGGACATTGTCGTCTCATATAATATATCAGTGACGTTATCGGAACCAATGACTGGTATTGACCCTCTAGCATTGGCATCTAGTACATCCTTTCAATCTCAGATTCAGCCTGCATACAAGCACCTCAAAACTGCCCTAACGAACTTGCAAGTTGTGGACTGGGATCTTTTCGCATAGGCTGCACGAATTGATCCATTGATTCGATTGATATTGATCGACAACCGACATGTCGTCAATCTCACTGGTTTGACCCGACCCGAGGATGGCGGGCGTACCTGAAGCGTGATGTTATGTCGTTGGATCTGTACCTGAAAATCGTTAGATCGTCGCACGTCTTGCTACTTTGAAGTACCCCTTAGCAACTACGAGGCGAGGCGGCGGTGCTACACAAGGCGCTAAACCAATAGGCCAACAGGTGTTTGCAGACCATTTCAAGCTATTCATCGTCTAATGTATATAAAGAAAACCAATTCGAAATGTTTATTAGATTAAAGTTCGATATAGAACTTTATCGCTATCAGCTCGCGTACTGACGGGTGGTGCGTAATCTATTTTTACCAGTTTTGCCATGTTGCATCCATCGCCTGTAACTCAACTCTGATGTGGCCGCATATGCGCGTTTGCAAGGCAAAACGCCAATCTTCCTCTTTAAGACAATAATAGTAGGGGTTGTTGCTAGTGGGTTATTTGTTGGTCGACAGCTCCTTACTTTTGACACATCATCAAACAGTGGGTAAAACTAGCCAAAACAGGTCAAAGAGTGTTTGTAATTATTGATCTCTCAGGTGGTCAACACAAGACGCGGTTGAACCTTGAAACCAATAACAAGAATAAGGTCGCTGATACTGATAGTGGAAGGGAAAGAAAAAAAAAGCCATTTGTTTTTTTCTCTGCAATCATATTGATGTCAAAAGCCAAAGTAGGGCATTAATCAAGGAATTCACAGCAAAATCACACACAAATAGTCAGGCAATGCTCACATTCCGTAGATCGTTGCTCGTAGCTACGACGGTGCTGGTGTTATTTTTCCTGTTTTTCGGTGGAAGTAAGAACCTTTCAGCCACGGACTTGCTACGAGACGGCGACCTGGAGAGTCAACTTTCACGAACACGACAGGAGATTGAATCCGCTATAAGGGAACTGCAACAGAGCACTAATAGGAAGGCAGAACAACAAGAAAAGAAGATAGAGCTTCTTGAGGTTGAAAGGAAAGCGTTGGAACGTCAGCTTCAACAGCTTCGACGTCTTCCGGCCGATGCTCCAATTCGAACTCAATTGTCGTTCCAGTTCCCCTACGACATGCACAGCAAGTTTCCTGCTTTCATTTGGCAGACCTGGAAGCATGAATTGGAAGACCCTCGTTTTGATTCCAAACTACGACAAACGGTAACATCGTGGTCTGATAAGAACAATGGATTTGTCCACGAGGTCTTGTCAGATCATACCGCAAATGCACTAATACGACATCTTTACATGAACATACCAAAAGTCATAGATGCTTATGAGTCTATGCCCGAGACCATTCTCAAGGCAGACTTCTTTCGATATTTGATTCTTCTTGCAAGGGGAGGCACTTACTCGGATGTAGATACTGAAGCACTTAAACCAATCCCCAATTGGATTCCCGATGCTGCTGACCCTACCAAGCTTGGGCTTATTGTCGGAATTGAAGCAGATCCTGATAGACCTGATTGGAATGATTGGTACGCGAGGCGTATCCAGTTTTGTCAATGGACAATTCAAGCCAAGCCTGGCCATCCGGTGCTGAGGGAGATAGTCGCCAAGATCACCGAGACCACTTTACAGAAGAAGAGAGAGGGAAAATTAGAGCTCCCAACCACTAAAGCAAGAGGCTCAGAAGTGATGGATTGGACTGGACCAGGCATTTGGACCGATTCGGTGTTTGGATACTTCAATGACGCTGTGAAAAGCGGGTTATATTATCCAGTTACTTGGCAAAATTTCACTGGCCTTGAAGCTCCAAGAATTGTTTCCGATGTCTTGGTGTTACCAATTACCAGTTTCAGTCCTGGAATTGGCCAGATGGGTGCTGGAATTGAATCTGATCCCTTGGCATATGTGAAGCATCACTTCAGTGGATCATGGAAGCCTGCCGACGAACGCATATTTTAGGCATTACTTATACATTTACGACATATATTGTATAAACAGGCCTTGTATAAAGCTTTCTTTTTTGTCTCGAAAATATAGATTGACTTAATTTAGCTTTTAATAATAGCTTTTGACAGCTTTGACAGTTTTGACAGTTTTGACCGTTTTGACAGCTTCTGATAATGTAAACTTACGACACCGCGGGCCGATGCTAGGTTACATCCACACGAGCCATGCATGCATGAATGATACAGTCCCAGTGTAACCACACAAGTTGTGGTAGAAAGATAAAGCAGTGGTACAAGTGGAAAACCCCAATACTAGAACTCTCTTTCCTATTAGATACTCGGGATATTTTCACGAAGTCAAGAGTTAGACGGCGGACGTTTCCATTCGAAGCACTATGACGGGCCCAGCAACAATACAACAAGAAGCTCCAGTGATAAGCAACAAGGATCAGAGAATAATCGATCTTGGAGACGAGAACTTTACTAGCTTTTCTTGGCAGGCACTTTCTGAGATTGTTGGTAGGTACTAATACAAAATTGACAAGTAATAACACAAGACAAAAATGATTTGTCAAGTCTAAGCCGAAGTCCATCCATGCAACTGCACTATGCTCAATCTAAAGAGAGAATCAACAAGCAATATGGAAGCATTCTTCACTACATCATTCAAGAGAGACTGCAATGGTCAGATTCACCCAACTATACCATAGTGCCCGAGTCCCCTAATTACTTGACTGCTCCCAGTGATGTCAAGATTCTTTTGAACGATTTCCCTTATGGGGTTGAAGATGGTATTGTACATATGGTTGTATGGTCGAAGGCCAAGATCCCGGCAGATGAGTCTGGACATATCACTGATTCAGCGAGACTCAAAATAGAGCAATATGTCAAGAGAACATTCCAGGACAAGTTTGGTATTCCTCGTCAACACATTCTTTGGTTTAAAAACTGGTCTGCTATTCAGAGCGTACGCGCATTAGAGCATTTCCATGTGTTCCTCAAGGATCCTCCAAGAGAGGTGTATCAGCTCGTTGCAACCTCGGGGGTTTTATAGATTTAGAGTGTTTTTTGTATTGGAAATAGATTAAATATATGGTTGTACACTACCCGAGAAATGGCTATTCAAGAATTATCTTGTAGACAGACAGGTACGGTACGACTACGTTGTAGATCTTTAGTCCTGAGCCTCCTGTGTCATCTCCCCCTGACTACAACTCTGACACCTGCATGAACCATCAAGTGCCACAGGCAGATGATCCCAGCTCGTTTAAATCTTCTTCAGAGTTTTATCCATGGTTTGACAGAGTTAAAAATGGTATGTATATAAATAATAAATACCCATTGGCTAACTATCCAGAGATCAAGGCCAGTATAGCAGACAGTGCTGCAGATCCGTCGCGAAGAGATGCGTGCTTGCGAGCCATTTCCGAGCTTTCTTCTGCTTGTCGAAATTCCCGTTACTACCTGCCATTACATGACCAGAAATACTATTCAGAACAAATCGACAAGTTGTCGTCAGCCATCGATTTACCTATTCAGTCAAAGCCTAAATTCTCGTTTTCTAAAAAGCTACGGGTCACACCTGAACACGCGAATCAACCGGCCAAGAAACTACCGAGCCATGCTGATACCACAGCAAATTCGAGCATTTCAAATATGAATATGGAATTATTGTCGACTACAGATGAAATTTCTGATGTGTATAAAAGCTGTAAGGTTGCAACACCACCTTTCCAGTCTACTTTTCGACTGAAGAGCATTAGAGAGTCAATAGTTGTCGTCAGGGGATCTTGTTATCAAAGTGCTATATTGAATTGCATATCCAATTCAATAATACTACTAGATCAAGTTGAAGGACCAATCCATGCTTATGACATAACCAATTCGATCCTTATAATTCGATGCCATCAATTGCGGTTACATCGATCTAACAGTTCGAGGATCCTCGTTAGCTGCAGCTCCAAAAGACCAGTCATAGAGGATTGTCACGGCCTCACATTTTCACAATTCCCACTCAACATGGTATGATTTGTTCTCTTTGTCAAGTGGAATGAATAACTACTAACCCAGAATGTCCCTTATAAAGATAACCATGACTGGATTACTGTCGATGATTTTAACTTTATCCACTCAGGAGCAAATAACCCCCATTGGACCACAGCAGTGCTTGATGTGAACGATGCTAATGACGAATTCTCATGGCTATTTGATTTACATAACGGATCCGACATTACGAAACTTGGCCAATACATTAATCCTTTGTAAAAAAATAATACGGAATGGAGATTCTGAGATCAAATAAATAAACTAATCATCATTAATTCCGCTCCACTCTTGCTCACTTTCATCACCTGCTTCATTATCTTGAGCATCTTCAGAGTTTGACTCTTCAACCTGCTCATCATCCTTACTGCTATCATTAACAACAGTCGAAGACTCTTCAGGGGTTCGGAATTTCCTCATTTCTCCTAATCGGCCAGTTCTACCTGGTAACCCTTGTCCTTCAGTATCATCATCAAAAGGAGGTGGTACAAACCAAGGGATCTTTCCACGATTAAAGTCATTAAGAACCAACTTTGCAACACCGCTTTCGTCGGGTTCACCACCCTTTAACAGTCGTCCGTGCTTTCGTGCAATCAACTCAAGGAACTCGGCCGAATTGGTCCAACCTGATACTTCATATGTTCTTTCCAAATGCTGAGGTTTACATTTCTCCAGTAGCACTGGAATAAATTGTTCTGGATGTGAAACATGCTCTACTCGAACCACTCCTCGGAACAAAATGTCTGCTTCTGTATCTTTGGCATTTGGCGGCACGATACCTGGGCAATCAATCAAAAAGATTCGTTTCATTAATGTGATGTACTGCCATACCTTGGTCTCACCTGGAATAGGGGCCACAGTGCACACCTTTTTCTTTCTCAGAGTGTTAATGATGGATGATTTTCCAGTATTTGGATAACCTATGAAACCAACCGAAATCTGCTTTCGGTCCGAATGCAAAGAAGAAAATTGTCTCAGGATATGGATCAAGCTACCTTTACCAAACGAGTTGGTAATAGAAGCATGAAATGCAAGAGTTGGATATTCCTTCGATAATCTTTTAACCCACGCAGCCTTGAACGTTAGTAATGTTTCAAAAACAAACAACAAAAAAAAAACAAAAACTAAAACAAAAACTAAAACAAAAAAAGGTGTGTCACCCATAACTAAGAGTAGAGACATTAACAAAAATCTCAACTCAACTCTTAACAGGCGACTATTCTTCCAGAAGCCTTCCCAGAACGGGCATGACTGTTAGTTGGTAGAAAGCTTATTTCCCAAAGTTGTAACAGGCATCTACTCATTGTACATTTGCCATGAGGCAAGAGAAGAGTCTTGACTTAACAGTGGAATGGCTTTGACACATGCCGTGGCCAATAATGACAGAAAACAAAAAGCAAAACGAAAAAAAAACAAAACCAAAAAAACAGAACCAAAAAAACAGAACCAAAAAAACAGAACCAAAAAACAAACCAAAATAACTTACCGAAACCCAATTTGGGACCAAATCACATTTGTTGAGAACAAATATCAGATGCTTGTGTGCCGCTTCCTTCTTTATATACTGTTCAACAGAGTTGCATCGAGTACCCATAGGATCTCTTGCATCGAGAACATGAATGACAACATCAGATGAATCAATCACCTTGTACAACTCGTTCCAAATTCTCTTGGACTGTCCTTTGCTGAAGATATGTTCCTTGGCCTCAACAGAGTAATCTCCCTCTTCAGCATTTCCTAAAGCAGCTTTAAGCATATTATCATGCTCAACCCGCTCTGAATACTTTTCTAAATCGGTGTCCAACCCAGCTGCCAAGTCCTCCAGACTAGATACTGCCATTCTAGGTCTTTTTCGCTGAGCTTTAGGCCCAAAAGTGGTCTCGAAAGACTCAGTCTCAAGAATATTGACAGTCTTTTCGTCATGAGATGGTTCTTCAAGAAGAGACATTGGGAGTTTGTTTCTTCTCAATAAAACTTGATACGAATCGTGCGACTTAGCCCCTAGAGACTCTCGGAAATGATTCAAAGCATCCTGGGCAATCACTCGAGTATTACCAAACCAACGACGGTTAGGATCGACTCGGGCATTAGGAATTTCTGTAGACTGGAAGGTGGCTTCCTTTGTGACTTCTCCTTTGGCATTGTGTTGAGCTTTACCTTCTTTATACATGTTCAGTCTCTTTACTTTCTTGGCATCTCGGTAAAAGTTTTCACCTTTAACCCGAAGGTTGCCGTGAGTAGACAGTTCTGACCCTTCACGGGTTCTTCTACTTTTTTCCTTCTTTGCAGTTCCCATGCTGATAAATATTCAAGGAATGAATTCAAATTGTATGAATGTTCAACAGGGAGAAAAAAAAATAATATAATAATTTGTGTGAAGACGTTACCCCTGCCCCGGATCCGAAAATGCACTGTAGATCACACGGCTGAAGTTGCCTTGGTGATTGTCAGAGTGCAGTAGTGTTTACACCCTCAGTATTGTATGATCTCGTTTTAGAATGGATGGAGTATGATTACAGAAAGCTCTCTGTTAGATGGTTTAAGCTCCTTCACGCTGGAGAAGTTGAAGGTGGTAAAGAGGGAGCTCGTTGCGGAATCGAAGAGACATAAACTATCGCCAGTCCCGAGCTGTACCTCTGTTCCACCCTCAATTGAGCGCGAAGTGCTACCACAACGTCCACTTTTCGCAATGAGACTCTTGAAAAGAGTAATAGATATACTTGAATCTAGAAAGAAAGATGCTACTACGAAAGGGTGGCAGAGACAGGCTAAGCTTCTTGCCCAGGCAGGTGCTTGTGGCCTCAGTGCTATTTATTCAAGAAGCGAAAGCGTTGTTTCGGACGAAGTAACTAGGATTCACGCCCAGTTTGCGCTCAAACTGATAGAGTCAGACATGGTAAGTACAAGTGAATTATTTTTTCTAATTTGCAGGCAGAAGAGGCATCAATTCAAATAAAGGACTTTTATTTGCGTTTACCAAATTGTATTATGAAATCTGCCAAGGATCCAAGTCTCGAGGATTTCCTCCTTTTGGAAATCTGCAAAGATGTGGACGAGTCAATGGCTTCTAACGTCCTTGTTGGACAGGTACTTGTGTTAAAACTGTTACAAGTGAACCCGAAGGGGCAGCGGTGGACGGTTCCTGCAGAGGTAAGTTAAACACAAATGAGCACAGGTTTGGCTAACATTAGACTCTTATAAGGACGTTGACTGATCATTCCTGTGGAGTATCTGCTTGGAGTCAGATGTGTACATTACAAGTGAGGACAGAAAGGCTTACGGTTATTGGCAAGTTGATATACTCAATTGCGTTGAAATACAATTGGGACACAGCCACGCGGTTGAGATGCTCTGTACTTTCGGTAGCTCCTGAGGTATCAGATAACCACATTACTACGTTGATCAAAGGAGTGGATGTCACCAAGGTTCAAATGGACAAAATTGTACAGGCACTTCTTTTGGAAGTAACTAACAAGTTCTCAAATAGATTCCCACAGCTGTCCTCACTGAGAAAAATTCTGCAAAGCTCTTCAAAACCTAAAAAGGAGCAGCCCAACAAGCTGAAGCATCAAAATGAATTCTTATTCAACGTCAAAAACAGCCTAGCTGAAGACGATATTATAGGACTGGACAAACAAGCATCGCTATATTTCAAGGCAGCCGAGGATGACTGTATTGGTGCTGTCAAAGCATTAGAGCTATTCTCCTCTTGGCTGAAACAAAAGCATAACAAACTTCCTTTTGTGGATATTCTAAGTTTCTTGGGAGTTTTGGGTAATGTTTTCCCTCCGTCATCTCACAGTAGAGAATTGACTTATATTTCGAATTCGTTGTTTAACTTGGGCAGCAGGGAAGTGTCAAAAAGGGAAGACTCGCTAGCATTGCTTTCGAAATCATTCGACATCCAAGTTTCCATCACCACAGTGGAGGAGACTGCTGATCATAAACTTCAGACGTTATGCCTCAAGGCCCAGAAGCTGGCTATGGAGCTTTTGACATTTAAAAAGTATAAAGTTGCTGCTGTTACTCTTGTACAGACCCTCAATTCAGTGCTGTCTATTGTCAAAGTTCCAGATTCTCCCTTTCAAGTTATGAGGATAGATTTTGTGAGAGAACCGATTTCTCTATTGGCCAAGATATTTGTGCGTGGTGCTATTGAACTTCATGACATCACCAGTAACCTGAAAAGAGACTATACGCCCTTAGTGTTGGAACTAATATTAATCGAAATAAGGAACAGCACCAGTTCAAAAAAGCATGTTGCTTGTTCCAGCCTGGTGGACTATATGACAAGCTTGGTAGCCACTGGTGAATTGATTAACCGACTTCGGTTAGCCGCGATTGCTTATTCGATAACTGGTACTTTGAAGGTTACCGCTGAACTCAGCCATCTCGTTCATTCTAGGATTACGAAGAAATTATCAAGCCATTATGATTTTCCTTTCAGCTTTGGGTTCATTTCATTCGCATTTGCGTTACAAGAAAAAAAGTCACAGATGAAGCTGGCATTGTGCAAGAGAGCAGTTGAAGAATTCAGTCTTGCAATTTCCAACAAGTGTATCACTAAGGTGGAACTTGATAGCATTTGCTCATTTTTAGATTTGCATGGCTTCTATGACCTTGAACTCAAGCTTCTGCACCGTTCGGTTGAAACCTTTGTCGATTATTGGAATGACATTCAGGTGAGAATCGCCCGATTGTATTTAAATGACGACCAAATATCAAACTTGGAATCACAGCTGAAGTTGCTACAAAAGAATGAACAGTATGAGAGATCTCATATTGACGAGGTTAACATTCTTGCATTGGAAGTAGAACATGCAGTTGCCAGAGGTGATCAAGAATCTGCTGGTGATTGGGCAACGATACTAGTCGAAGATTTCAGTATCTCCTCTAATTTCGAAAGCAGAAGTGAAGGTGAGACATGCGAAGTGTTTCATAACCGTCTGATAGCGTATTGTCATGCTATGAGGAGCTATTCAAGTCTGAGTGTTCTGAATCATGATCATGCCCATGCTATTTCATTATTGGCTAAGGTAATACACTTGGCGGCTTCTTATATTAATAATTCAGTCGCAGGGGACACAACAGCAGTGTTATCATTACTGATAGATTATCATTTCAGATCTGCCAGGATTTTAGAATCAGTGGGATTAGCGAAGAGCTCACTTTATCATATCCGTGAAGCCACTAAGCTTGCTCTAGCAACTGAATGCCCTAAAAAATTATTCCAACTGCATGCGTTTGAAGCCAAACTTCACGTACATATGAATAATGATGAGAAAGCAGAGCCATTGTTGTTGGAATGTGATACATATGCCAATACTATTATTGTCAAGGATACCTCATATCTGGAATGGACTTTACACCAGTCAGAACTGTCTCGCAAGAACTTGCTGTTTGACCTGCAGCAGAAATATTACGATTCTGGTTGGAAGGCTTATCATGATCTGTTAAAATCAGAACGGGATAGTAACGATGGTGATATCAACGATAAATTTGCAAGACTGTCCATTTTGGATGGTGGCGACATAAAGACAAACCAATTGATAGACGATCTTTACAATGCGCTAGTGATATCTATGGCTTACGGCCTGGGCCAACAAGGTCTCACCGAGAAGGCAAGGCTACTATTAGAAGCCTCAAAACCCACAGGGGACTATGATGTGATACGCAAGAAAAGCAATTTGAGATGGTTAATGGCAACTGCCAGAAATAATTATTTGGAGTTGTGCCAGACAATTAATATTGATCCTATTTACGGTGTACTTCAGGATTCTGCAATATCTGTACCATCCTTGGAATATGGCATCAGTGTCGAGCATCTCATGAAAAAATCAGGATATGCCGATTCGCTTGATCGGCTGAAAATTTCCTTATCGATGCTGTCAAAAATAACAGTTCAAAATGCTATGCGGATTCTACCTGCGACAGAGATCACGGAATTGACCAGCCTAATTAGTAACACAACCATCATCTTGTCGGCCATATCTTCTCCAGTGCGAGATCAATGCATGACCAACGTGTCATATCTTGAGATGGCGAAGATTCCTACCATTATCAGGGACAGGGAGATCACAAGGATGAAGAGACTAGAAAATATCCCCTTCTTCCCTTCTGAGAAGTTGTTTGTTGATGTTCAGAGTGGAGTGCGTACTATGGACAAGATACCGCAAAACTGGCTTGTGATTTCTATAAACATACTGCCATCTGGTAACCTTGTTGTGTCCAGATATGAGAAAGGCAAGGAACCATTCTTGATAAACTTGCCACTCAACCGTCATAACATACGTGATGCAGACGAGGAATCTTTTTCTTTTGAAGATGGCATTGCAAAATTAAAAGACATTATTGCCCGCAACAACGCATCGGCAAGTGTAGAGAGGACTTCACAAATCAAAACATCAGATGATCGAAGACAGTGGTGGCAAGAGCGATTTGAACTCGATAAGGAACTTGAGCAACTTTTGCAAGATGTTGAGTACTGCTGGCTGGGAGGATTCCGGGGCCTATTTGGCACCAGGCGATTGGACCCAAAATCGGCAGATAAGTTTGCTGCTGATATGACAGAGATTCTGAATAGGAATCTCCCATCGCGGTCTATGTCAAAAGCTAAGCAGTCGCGACGAGCAGCCAAGGATACATCAAAAACGAAGAAGTGCTTATCAATAAATCGATCCGTTTTTGATTTATTCCTGGGACTCGGCTCTCCAGATGATTTATCGGATCCTGGGCTATTGGAGGACCTTGTGTACTTCTTGTTAGACATACTACAATTTCACGGAGAACAGAATGCTTACGATGAAATTGATATCGACAGGATGATTGTCGAAATCGAGGAATGCTTAAGAGCCTACCATTCAAAAGCTTTTGATGGTAACTATGATGTTTACAGCCACGTTGTCTTAGTAGCTGATAAGAAATGTCAAATGTTCCCATGGGAATCTATCCCACTACTACGGAACAAGTCAACTTCTAGAGTACCTTCTCTTGATGTGCTCGATGAACTTATTTCCCGTCATGAAGATAACTCATCACCCGCAAATAATGTATATTACGTGCTGAATCCTGAGGGAGATCTTACCAACACACAAACACGATTTGAAGGTCACTTAAAGACTCAGTCTAGTTGGAAAGGGATAGTCGCGCATCGGCCATGTGAGCAAGATATAGCGTCCGCTCTCCAAGACAACGAACTATTTATCTACATTGGGCATGGGGGATGTGAACAATATATCCGATCGGACGTGTTAAAATCATTACCGAAAAGAGCCTGTCCAACACTCTTATTGGGTTGTAGCTCAGGAGTACTCAATGACGCTGGTGACTATGATCCCTGGGGAACACCAATTAATTTTATGATCGCTGGATGTCCAATGCTTCTCGCCAACTTGTGGGATGTGACTGACAAGGATATTGATAAGTTCACCTACTCGGTTATCAACAAATCAGGTCTGTTTGGTGGGCACGCATCCGACATTGGATCAGCTGTAGCATCCTCAAGAGACGAGTGTATATTAAAATTCCTGAATGGAGCAGCACCTGTTGTATTTGGTTTACCCTTGATGCTTAACAGGGAGCCAAAGCAAGACAAAAAGATCACATAGACATGGGCACTGCCTAAACTTATTTATAGTCTTCATCCCATTTGGATGGAATATAATTTATAACGAAGAATTGCCAATTGAAAAGCACCAGACAGCACTAAAGGCACAGCAAACTCAGTTGGAGACTGCCAATGCTCTTGATCTTGAAGCTTTAATCGTAGTTGACTAGCTAAATCGGTGCCTAATATTTGCATAACATTGAGCTTGCGAGTTTCATTATAAAGAAGATCTTTTGAAGCTTTGGTGCTCTCTCCAGTCGCTTCCCAGGAGATAATAAGGCGTTCCTCATCAGTACATGCTTCTAACGATTTCAATTTCTCCAGAAGATTATTTACAGCATTCTCAATATCTAGCCACAGAATATATCGAGTGAAATTGCAAGCATCCTTTTGCCATTTCGCATTTTTCAGACCATTATCAATACTCTGAATGGCATCCTTAGAGCTTGGCTGTAGAGATGCAAGGAATGCCTTATATCTACCTGTGGTCAACTCGTCAACAGATTTTGCATGACATAGCACATATCCCTTTGGTCCAGCAGTGCTATTGTTTGCCAATAAAGGCGTCAGCAGATACTCGCTATCATCGTCAACGTTCCTATGTACAATTCCCAGTCTTAGCATCAGATCACGAGGTAATATGGATTTTGAAAGATTGTCTTGTCTACATCCTCGGCCAAGAACCCTTGCATAGACATTCCCATTCAACTGTTTTAACGAATCTTGGGCTTTATCTGAAGCAAATGGAGCCTTTGGATTTTTTTTGCCTGACCATCTCTCGAAATGCGTTAATAGTACTGACTTCCTCAAAGTATCTGGAGACTCAGGCGTATAGTGGGTTCTTTTAGGATTCTTTAGCCGCCAAACAGTAGGAGGCCATTGACTATACCTTGTTAACTCAAATGGATCAGCCAACAGTTTCAAGGTAGCTTTAGCCAGTGATGGCGAGTTTTTGCTTGTGACTATCTTCTTCCTCATCTTGACAGTAGAGACTGAATGATCTAAAGCCGCTCATTATTTCAAGTGTGCAGGCAGAGAGCATAGATATAGGGTTGAAATATTCAAGTAATCCGCCAATTGTTTTTTTATTCTATTCGAGAAGCCAATTCAGTATCATTTCTGGTAAATACGAAATGTGTATGGTAGATAAATGTTAAGCTCGGTAGTTGTTACATGTCGCCGGATATCGGCCTGTAGGGCCAGAACGATGACAACTTCATGCCTGGACGATCAGTATCGAAGAGCCATGAGTGGAGTAGCTAATCCAGTAATGGTCATTACGACTAGCCTTGTAGGAGATAAAGGTGAAGAACCTCGGGGCTTGACGGTATCATCAGTCACCTCGCTTTCAGTCAAGCCTTATCCTACTATTTCATTTAATATTCAAGTGCCTTCTCGGACATCGCAGGTGCTTCATGAAGCACAACATTTTGCAGTTAATGTTCTGCCTGCATCTATAGAATCAGTAGAATTATGCAAAGCATTCAGTGGGGCATTGGGTGCGGGGAATAATCCATTTGATGCAGAGAAAGCATTAGTGCGATTCAATAGAGGTCTTCCGGTATTGGCCAATGCTAGTGCTGTCCTATATTGCAAAGCTTTAGACATTCTACGATACCAAGACCATGAAATATGGATAGCGAGAGTTGACGAGGTTGACCAAACTGAGAACAACCCATCCAATTTACTTTACCTGAACAAAAAGTTTTACTGTGTAGGAAACGAAGTTCTCGAGTCAGGCAGTACTGTTGAGGATACATCGTCATGTAAATAGAAATTATGCAATAATAATATTATTTAACTAGTCAACAATTTCACATTGGCTTTTTTCACCAAAGCTGCTGGCATGACAATTATTGGAAAGTTGTCAGTCAGAAAGCTAGACCATCAGCCTGGCCTGTTAGTGGCTGTGAAGTTGAAGTAAGGTCCACAACTTGGCGGTTTGTAGCTGCTGCAACATTTTCAAGCTTCGTAATGTTGAGCGAGAACTCATCCTCTAACTTTTGTCTGCGTTCCAGCTTGTCTTTTCGACCAGTATCACGGCGATCCAACTCTTTACTGATGGCTGTCTCACATTCTAAATCCAGCTTATCCATATCCTGTGTCAAGCGCTGAATTTTTGATTCCAACTTATCGCACTTGGCGCCAAGCGAAGCCAGCTCTGCCTCCAGAATCCCCGCTTCAGAATTCCACCGTTTCTTGATTTGTTGAATATCCTCCTGGCGCTTTTTCAATTCGTCCATTTGAACCTCCCATTCCTTACGCTGTCCATCATGCGCGGTAATATTTTCGGATTCTTGAGACATCAACCGCTCAGTGGCAGATACTATATGATTGATTTCATCCTCCAACTGACGTACCGACTCTCTCATAGAGAGTACTTTTCTATTATTACGTTCATCGCCTTTATCAGAGGTATCAATCCTGCCTCTGAGAGCGTCCACTTCAGATCGAAGAGACGCCAACCTTTTTGAATTTTCCTTTTTGCTCTTCTTCAGTCTTGATTTTTCTTCAGACAGAGTCATTTGCGTCGTCGTCAATGTCTCCAACAAGGTGGTTACTGGTGACACCGGCCTCGTAGGCTGTACAGATAAGCCACCAATGGATGAATTCCGTTTAGCTGACGTTGAGACATGAACTCTCCTTAAAGATATGCTTACTGGTGCGTCAACTGTTCCAGAATTATAGGAGATTTCCATATCATATTGGGCCATGGGCGACAGACCGTATACCACAATAAGGAATGGACAGCTGCTTTGATCTGTAGTGGCATTACTTGATTGATCTCCAAATGTCTCTGCGTGGTCGCTGTCGACAGGTTGTAACGAAACCTGAGGCCATTGGATACCATTGACCCGGACTAATAGCCTGGATGCCATAGAGGGTTCAAAGCTTTGTAAATGGAACGCTACCAAATTCTCAAAGATATAACGAACAAAGCATGGACCAAAAGCTCGCTTGCTTGGTATACTGCTGACACTCGAAGATTCGGTTTGTTCAATCTGATCAGGAATACTGACCTCTCCATTGGTGTCTTCATCATTTTCCTGCCGAGCTGCCAAAACTATACTGCTTGCTAGAACCGACCACAACGGCTGATTAGCCCTGACCGTTGCGAGACGTTTATTTTTCTTAATTGACGGAGCATACAGAAAATCAAAATCTGTATGATAGCCAGAATAAGACGTATTATGAGAATGTCCAGACATTAGTTGTGGATCTGGAACCGATATCACAGTGGCATTCCCATTCAAAGAAGAAAGCTCCACACTTGACGAGTCGTGAGAGAACGCAAATGAGCTGGTACCGGGAGTCTCCACAAACGCATCACTTCCCAATGAGTCAATACTAGATGTGTCCGTGTTAGCGGCGGAATCAAGAACCCCTCTATCGGGAAAGGCGGGAAAGGCCCTTCTAACAAATGGAATCAAGCCTAAACCGGCAACATGGACAGCAACGGTCTGAAAAAAAATAAGCGGAAGCTCATTTGTCCAGTCAAGGTGCCTCATGAATCGAACTGCAGATGGCACCAATGCCCATGTACTGGTGAGAGTGTTGAAACTAGACTGAGCATTGGTGGAAGGATCCAGGAAGTGATGATTGAAATGATGATGATGACGGTGAGAATCGAGAAGCATCGGATCCATGATATTGTCTGACGATAGGTAGAAAAAAAGCCTGTCCCATACGAAATTTAACACTTCAACAAATGTTGTGGAATATATGGCATTGGTGTAAACACGGTGACCACCTCCACCTAGAGTTGCTGCTACCATTGCATGAGCAAACGCCATTACCACATGTCTCAGCATTGGAATCACATATAACGTTGCAAGTGCTATTGTTGTATCTATAATTAAAATCTTCACCACAACTATTGTCAAAGATTGTTTAGTGTATCCCATAGACAAGGAAGAGGACGATGAAGAAGATGCCGATACTGGAACCCATCCAAAGACTGATCTCGTATTCAACGTTGATAGACTCAATGTCGAAGAGAAAAAAGAAAACAAAAACAAGATATGAACAACCGCCATAAGCAATGACGGTACATGATCAAATATTGATAATATGGCCAATGTGTCTATAAAGGATGCAGGTTGTATAATGTTTGTAGGAAGCTTTGAGCTTTTTGCGGTCTTGGCTACACTTCCCTTCCGCTGTTCTCGAGTCAGGCCAGGAGATGAACCTATCTGCTGTATACTCTGGGAATCAGAGTGTGTCACGCTTGCAGCAGCGTCATTTACGTGATCCATTCTTAATGTCAGTCCATAACCAGATCGTACAGTAGTTTATTAGAAGAGGTTAGATCAAGCAGGTTACTACGAGCTATATAGTGGTAAGGGTATCACCGAAGTAGTGAAATTTCATTTAAGCTACAGATAGAAAATACTAGATCGATTGACATATATCCTTCAAAGCTAATAATTAATTAGTATTCGCACTTCAATGCTATAATTGCAATGCTATAATTAATTAGTTTTCGCACCATATCGGGACACAGATTTACCATCGGGAACAGTGAAGAAAACAGCCTTCGAGCCCGACTTGTATGCAACATCAAGTCTGTAGTAACCCTTTCTTTCGAATTGAATAACATCCCCAACCTTCAAGTCTCGAACGCTAGAATCAGCAATTGCATCAGTTTCAAATACAGTCTCCTTTGTGAGGAAGTCTTCAAAGTTTTCACCTTCCTCGATCTTGTCCTTGGTGATAAGATGGTCGAAATCAACCAATTGGACAGGAATGAGATCCTCAGTATCAGCGAGCCAAGTAACCTTCTTTTCGGTCTTCTTGAAGTCTCCCTCCAAATGTAATCTGGCATTGATACTGACAACATCTTCACCATCCTTAATAATTTTATCAATGATAGCATTTCCCCAACTCATTAATGTGATCTCTTCGCCCTCTTTGAAAGTTCTGGCATCATCTTGATCAACGAGAACCTTGGATGACAAAATCAACTCCTTATCACCAAGATCAAGATTCTTTTTATGCTTTGGTCTAGACTCTTTTACAGGCTTGTCAGGGCCACCAGCCAAGTTAATGAGTACCTTCTTTTCAGAATAAACAGCAGTGTGTCGAGGAGCAATAGGATCAATAAACTTCTTATTAACAGCCCAGATAAGATTCCATTCCAAGTTGATAATATTTTTAGATGGACCCTGGTCAATGACGAACTGTTTGAGTCCCTCGACAGTCATTCCTCGACGTCTGACACCTCGCACAGTTGGGAATCGTGGATCATCCCATCCTCCAACCTTGCCTTGATCGACAAACCATTGTAGCTTTCTCTTTGAGAGCAGAGTTCGGACAAAATTGACTCTGCTGAAATCCCAGATATGAACCTTACGTAAACCTAGAGCCTTGAGCATCCAGTCGTATTGGGCATTCCTATCTCTGTACTCGATTGTTCTCAGAGCATGAGTGACACCTTCAATCGCATCCACGATAGGCACACAAAAGTCATAGGTAGGATAAACCTTCCATGTGGCACCAGTTCGATGATGGGGAGTCAGATTGCATCTAAAGATAACAGGATCTCGTAGAGTTTTGTTTGGAGCATCAACAGAAATCTTTGCTCGCAAACAATTCTTCAATCCTTCCTCTGTGCCTTGCTTCATAGACTCGAATACGGCCAAGTTTTCTTCCACAGTTCGACTTCGTCGACCACTTGCAATGCCTTCACCTCGCTCCTCTCGCATCTTTTCTTGAGGTGTATCATCACAATACGCTTTATCATCCTTGATGAGCTGAATTGCATAGTCATGCATCTCCTGGAAATAATCCGAAGAGTGAGTAACCTTGTCTGCCTTGATTCCTAGCAAATCAAGGTCTTCCATGATAGATTGAGTGAATTCAACCTTCTCTTTACTTGGGTTGGTATCGTCGAATCGAATAATCAGTTTACCGTGATACATCTGAGCAAAGTACTGATTCAGGATAGCGGCCTTTGCGTGTCCAATGTGAAGGTATCCACTTGGCTCTGGAGGGAATCTTGTGACAACCTCTCCATCCTTCGCATCAACGAGGTCAATATTATACGAGGCCTTGCTCTCCTTCTTTTGTCCCTGTTTTCCCTGCTTTCGAATCTCCTGAACATCTTGGATCATAGCATTGACAGACGCTCCAAAGAAGAAATTCGAGTCCAGGTATTTGTACCATCGAGCAATATTGACAAACAATCCACTCTTACAGGCTGAAGCCACAACTGCATTTGATCTCAAAACACCCCACACTGTGATATCTGCGGTAGAAGGAGTATATCCTAGAATAAACGATCTGAAATTAAGTCGACTCTCGAGCTTCTCCAGTGCAGGAGTCAAGATCTTGAAATCCTTAAGGGTCAACTGAGAGAAAGCAATCTCAGTCCATTCTGCGGACTCGTCAGCGTACAAGAACGATTTTGGATAGGTTTTGATCAAAAATTTGAGCACTTCGAGAGATCCTTCCACAACGGTACTGGAAGTAGTATCCTCCAATGAGACCTCACTGGAACCAACCTTTGCAGCATCAACATAGGACAGGTCAATTGGAGATAAAGGCTCGTTATGATTAACTACAAAAGCACCAATGAGACAGCTATAAGCTACCAATGGAGCCTTGGCTGCCAATGTAAGCTTGTATTGAGACATGATGAAAAATGAATCCCGCCGCTCGCGGACAATGAGTCCTCTATATGTTGATGCGGCGTCACAACTTTGGTCATATATCAACCCACACATTTTGGTAAGCAATTACAACAATTTATGCCGAAGTCTATTCATTACTATACAGGATCTACACGAGTCACTTCCTAGATGATTCCCAAGCCCAACCTTCAATATTATCTCCTCGAGTCAAAAACGGCCTGTCGAGATCCTCAACGCCGACAACGTCACTCAACCAAGGATGGCTCACTAGTCCACCAGCATCTGCTCTCTTTTCAGGAGCTAGATCCAGCATTGGTAACAAAAAATTTGAAATTACAGAAGCATCTGCTTCATTGTAGCGATATTTTTCTCGCAAAACGTCATTAAGGGCCCATCTTCTCAACTTCTGGATATTTCGTAACTTTCCGGAGCTTGTGAAGAACTCCATGCTCCATCTACCCGACACCAACAGGTCAACGGGAACATCTCCCAGCAGCTCAATGATTTGTGCTATATGGTCATCATCCTTTGCATACTTATTACCACTGTGAGGATCAAACAGATAATCTCCAGTTAATAATTCGAATACCATGGCAGCCATGCTCCAAACATCGGCACTTGCACCCCATGTTGATCCCAGTAACACCTCGGGTGCCCTATACTGACGAGTCTGGATATCATTAGTAAAATGATGGTTTACCCAACAGGCGTTGCCCAAATCAACTATCTTTACAGAGATAAGATTCTCTTCTAATGCAGTGATGCTTCGGTTAACTACCGATCTTCGTCTAGGCGTCTTTCTTCCATCATCAGAAGCGGGTGAAATCTGTGCCTGCTCATCATCATTCGATAAAGAAAATAATGACATTTTACCTTCTACGGCAGCAGCAAAGTATTCTGCCGAGTTCGACCCATTTGGTTTCATTGGGCTGGGCAACGGTTCGGATCCTGTTATCACCGACTTTCTTCGGACAGGACGTCGACCCTGCCTGGATCCACTTAGTTCCGACTTTAGCGATACTGTAGAAGAACTAATGCTCTCCAAATGCTGACGACGCTGAGCCTCCTTTTCTTCTTGAAGCTTCCGCATCACTGCCTCAACATCCCCGATTTCGATTAAAACGTTTTCAGGCTTGAGGTCAGTATGCACTATGCCGCATTCACGGTGTAGGTAATCGAGTCCAAGTAAAACCTGTTTAGTAATCTGCTTCACAAGCGGTACTGGAATACCCTTATGCGAGTACCTCTTTATAAGTCCTAGCAAATTCTCGCCCAAGACCTCGAAAACCATGCAAACATGAGTCCCATTTGGACCTTTGTGTTTAAAACTATCCAACAAACCCACCACATACTTCCT
Source organism: Sugiyamaella chiloensis (assembly GCA_030578775.1). Lineage (NCBI taxonomy): Eukaryota > Fungi > Ascomycota > Dipodascomycetes > Dipodascales > Trichomonascaceae > Sugiyamaella > Sugiyamaella chiloensis. The sequence goes on along the minus strand of JAKTZE010000033.1, from coordinate 61,746 downwards.
CCCGGGGTGTTCATCATTGGCAGAAACCACTTTGCGTAATAGACTAATTTCGTCTAGTGCGGTCTCTGTGTAATGCTGAGCAGACCGCACAATTTTCAGTGCAACATGGGGCTTTGTGGCAATACTTTGATCTTTTGCCAACCATACAGTGGAAAAATGACCCCAACCAAGTTTCCTCACAATCTCGTATCGGCCGTTCTTATAAAGGTCACCAACTGCAACGGGATGATAGCCCCCTTTGCAATAGTCGGCTAGATCTTCTTCATCTTGATGAAGCTTATCATCATCGCCTTCTGCATAATCACTACTTCCACTGTCGTTGCCGTTGTCGGCATCATCCGCTATAGGAGACTCCGATGGCGCTTTTCCTTCCGCTACACTGGTGTCGATTTTCAAGTTTCCAGACTCTGAATATTTAGGCAACTTGGATTTGTCGTAACTAGGAGGAAGAAGCACCTCTGCATGACCCTCATGGTTTTCATGGACATGACTGGCGGACTGCAAATGATGGTTATCTTTTTTGCTGTGATGGACATGGCCATAATGCACTTTGTGATGAACATGATGTATTCCCGAAGTCGGCTTAACTTTATGGTGCAGCTTGTGGGACTGACTTGTCGGCATAGTGGTAGACGTCAGCCTGTGTTAGTTTGAGGTCAAAACCAAACAAGACAACGGCTCTTGTCGAGTTCAAACTGTTATGGGCGGAGTTAGAAACGAGACAGCTTGATGGAACAAACGTTGAAGTTCGTCCGTCAAGCCGCTCGGGGCAAGGATGTGCTTCAAACCAAACAGGGAGCTTAGTGCAGCAGACAAGCTTCGCTGAATCGCCTGGAGCCAGCAAACTGCAGAAACATAGCTTACTGTATCTGTATTTAAACAAAAACACCCAAGCCAAAATCTTTCAACGATCTCCTGTCAATATGGATGAATTCCATTGAAGATATCAAAGAGACTAATCCGGTTCTCGTTGCATCAGCTCTACCTGTTTTTTCATGCACATTATTACCCCATCTAACGCCCAACAACATCAAACACAAACATAACAGCAATCTTTACTTACCTTGAAGGCGATATAGACTCGTCAGACCGAGAAGGCTGGTGAGTATCAGGTGGAGCTGCTACTGTAGCCATGTTCAAAGCATCTAATCTGAAAGCTCTCGTTATACAATGCCCAGATAGGACCGAATCAAAATCCGGAAAATGTCATACACCAATTAACCTATATATAGGTTAGGCAAGTTGACAAAAACTAAAGATCTGATCTGTAGACTGGTGTTGTTGTTGGTAACAGAGTTTCAATCTCGTTCAATCAATTAACTTTGTGGAATGTATCTTGTTAAATGGGCAGAAATGGTAACTGACTAAAGTGACCCGGCCCGATCTTTAGGCATCCTAGCGCGGCCATGGGTACGGGTTGTAAGTCTGTTATCATTTATCCGCCCTCCCCACCGTACATGTCGGAATGGTCGGCATGGTTCACACTAACACTAGAACGGGGTCAACGGTATAGGTTTCAGGTAAAACAAACCAATTCTCGACCGCGGAATCGTCAAAAGCACCATGATTGGCTGTTATCATATCTACTTTAGCTTGCACAATACGGACAAGCATATATTGTATGTTACTTGTCTTGCTATGTACATCACAGATGTTCCATACGTCACCTATCGCATTAAACTCAATATTATTTGATCTTACCGCAATAAGTTAGTAATCGCCGATTAACGTTACGGCCCGCATGGTCTATACCCGCTGTGCAACCACCACATGACAGACATATGATATCATTTCCATGTCGGATATCGGATCTTGTATTTGCAAGTACACAAGACTTTTGAAACTGGAAAGTTTAGCCAGCAAAGTTTCAGTTTAACAGTGTAGAGACCTTGCTGTATGTTCTACTGGTGATGTTTTGCTAAATACGCAAGCACCTGCAGCTTGACCGTCATCCCCACGGACTTGCACGGTTGTACGAGTCTTGTAGAAAAGCTTGTTTATTGTTACCGTTCAACTTTATTTGCATGAAAAATTCACTAGTACTAGTGCAAATGATAAGCATCACTGCCCCAGTTAGTCGGGTGGACCACGCAATGTTGCTTCACCATACGAGCTTTTAACCTCCACCCCACCCTACATGGGATCATCCGCTCTTCCTTATCACACAATCATGACCATACCCTGCGATAAGATATCGTATTAATATCGACATGACAATAATAATGTGGTTATAACCACTGTCTATAATCATAATCCCCAACAGAAATGGCCGGTTCTATAACATGTCTCCCAGATCTGTACCCCACACATTGGGATTGATAGCCAGGGCAAAGTTTATGCACGATAATGCAGTTGGGGCTATTTACGCTCGTTTAGTCGGGTTAGGCAAGCTTCTGACGAAGGATTTGAACACTGTGTCAAGGACCGGTTCCATCCTTCTATAAATAAAAGCCAATCCACAATTCTGTACCATACTTGTTATTAAATGTGAAATTATATTTCAAAGCCAGTTTTTCTGTTGTTTATTCACAAGACTGCCTGCTGACAAGAATGACAGAACTTGACTGCACCTTGGAACCAGTACTAATTGACGAACCACGCTATATTATCTGCGTTCAATCGGCCTGCAAACAACTTGATATAATTGGCAGAGTCGTTAGTGGATTTGCGCACATGGGAATAACAAGTCCACCATATATATATATATATATATATGTGGAATTCTACGTGATCTGGCTATTCTCCCGTAGTCCATTGCTATCCCCATATGTTGCAGGCTGGCAGTACTCCATGTACTCTTGCGTAGACACCAGCACCGTTCCGCCACGCTGCCACAACTGTCGTGTACGGCCACTTCTACTTCCCTTCTATCATTAGCCATCTGGCAAGTAAACAGCCATTGAAGATTTTCGGGCATTAGCTAGAAGTCAGCATATTAATTGTTTGTTACTAGCCTTTTGAGAATCTGGGAATCATGGCGGATATTCCTATCAAGTTCCAAGAGCACTTGGTGCTTTCTGCCGTCCAGGTTCCGGACCAATCGATTGCTTTCAATACTTGTACCCTGGAGAGTGACCAATATGTCTGGTGAGTATATTTTGTATAATGAAACAACTGGAAAGGGTCAATTGCAGTCATACAACAGTTGTGGATGCTTGGATGTGACTGGGATTGATGTCAGCTATTGTTGTCCGCGGTAAACAACCCAGAGACTTGTACTAACCATAGTGTCCGAGAAACTTCGGATTCAGGCAACATGGTTGCAATTATCAACTTGAAGGATAACAATGCTGTAGTCCGTAAGAATATGACTGCGGATTCTGCAATTATGCACCCTTCTGAGTTTATAATTGCTCTTCGGGCTCAAGGAAGAACCGTTCAGGTAGTTAACCTTGGAACAAAGCAGCGTCTCAAGTCGGCAAACTTGGCCGAAGACATTGTTTACTGGAAATGGGTATCCAATTCAAAGTTGGGTCTTATTTCAGACAAGAGTATTTACCATTGGGATGTGATGGATCCATCTCAAGATGCTCCGGTGAAAATCACTGACCGACACCCATCACTGGCGGGATCTCAAATCATCGGCTACACCGTAAATGCGGCAGAAAAATGGTCGGCTCTTACTGGTATCAGTCAGCAACAAGGACGAATTGTTGGTAATATCCAATTGTACTCTGTCGACAGAAATGTTTCACAGGCAATTGAGGGACATTCTGCCGCGTTTGGTACATTGCGGTTGGAAGGTGCTACTGTCGACACGCAACTTTTCACTTTTGCAAATAGGACCACAACCGGAGCTAAACTCCATATCGTTGAAATTGACCACCAAGAAGGTGCGCCTGTATATCAGAAGAAGGCAGTAGATGTTTTCTTCCCGGCCGAGGCTTCCAATGACTTCCCTGTGTCGATTCAAGTCTCGCCAAAGTATGGCATTATTTATATCATAACGAAATATGGTTTCATCCATTTGTACGACCTCGAATCTGGTGTATGCATCTATATGAACAGAATTTCATCGGAGTCGATCTTTGTTGCAGCTCCCATGGGTGACACTGGTATCGTGGCCATTAACCGAAAGGGTCAAGTTCTTTCTGTTACCCTCAACGAAGAGGTTGCTGTGCCCTACATCCTTAACAACCTTGGAAATACTTCTTTGGCTCTTGGACTAGCGTCTAGAGGTGGTCTTCAAGGTGCTGATGGTCTGTATAGTCAGCAGTTCAACCAGCTCCTGAACGCCGGAAACTACCTGGAAGCTGCTAAAGTTGCTGCTGCATCTCCAAGGGGTCTTCTCAGAACCCAGGAAACAATTCAACGTCTCAAGAACGTCCAGGCTCCTCCTGGTCAAATCTCTCCTATTTTGCAGTACTTCAGTACTTTGCTTGACAAGGGGTCCCTTAACAAGTTTGAGTCAATTGAACTTGCGTTGCCTGTTCTTCAGCAGGACAGGAAACCATTGTTTGAAAAGTGGCTTAAGGAAAACAAATTGGAATGCTCTGAGGAACTAGGTGATATTGTGAGAGGCTTTGATCTCACATTGGCCCTTAGTGTTTACTTGCGTGCTAATGTGCCGCTAAAAGTCGTTGCTGCCTTTGCTGAGTTGGGTGAATTTGATAAGATTCTGCCTTACTGCCAAAAAGTTAATTATTCTCCTGACTATGCTGTCCTGCTCCAGAACATTGTACGAGTCAACCCGGATAAAGCAACCGAGTTTGCAACACAATTGGTAAACACAGGTACGTCAGGCCTGAACCTTGATAGAATTGTAGATGTCTTCTTGTCCCAGAACCTTATTCAACAGGCTACTGCATTCTTATTGGATGCTCTCAAGGATAACGAGCCGGATCAGGGACATCTTCAGACTCGACTCCTTGAAGTTAATTTGATCAATGCACCCCAAGTTGCAGACGCAATTCTTGGCAATAATATGTTCAGCCATTACGACCGACCTAGAATTGCTCAGCTGTGTGAAAAGGCAGGGCTTTACCAAAGAGCATTGGAACATTATGACGATCTTAAAGATATAAAGCGAGTCGTTGTGCACACCAATGTTTTGAATCCGGAATGGCTTGTTGGCTTCTTTGGCAAGTTGACAGTTGAACAGTCTCTTGAATCACTGCGAGAAATGCTGAACGTAAATATTCGTCAGAATCTTCAAGTTGTTATCCAAGTGGCAACAAAATATTCCGAGCTTGTCGGTCCATTGAACTTGATTAAGCTATTTGAGGAGTTCAAGACACCAGAAGGTCTGTACTACTATTTGCAGAGTATTGTCAATCTGTCACAGGATCCTGATGTCATCTTGAAGTACGTCCAGGCTGCTGCTGCTATTGGACAATTCTCTGAAATCGAAAGAATTGCTCGAGACAACAACTATTACAATCCTGAGAAACTCAAGAATTTCTTGAAAGACGCAAAGCTCGCTGATCAATTACCTCTTATCATTGTTTGTAACAGGCACAACTTTGTTCACGATTTGGTGCTCTACCTCTACCAGAACCAGCAATTCAAGTTCATTGAGGTGTATGTCCAGCGGGTGAACCCTGCAAAGACCCCTGAAGTTGTTGGTGGGCTCCTTGATGTTGATTGTGATGAAGCAATCATTAAAAACTTGTTGCAAACTGTTGTAGGCCAGGTACCTATTGAGCCTCTTGTAACTGAGGTCGAGAAGCGAAACAGACTCAAGTTGTTGTTGCCATTTTTGGAGGCTGTTCTTAACGGTGGATCTCAAGAACCTGCTTTATACGATGCTCTTGCTAAGATTTACATCGATAGCAACAACAACCCTGAGAAGTTCCTGAAGGAGAATGAACAGTATAACTCTTTGGTTGTGGGAAAGTATTGTGAGAGCAGAGATCCATACCTTGCTTTCATTGCCTACGAGCGTGGTAAGAACGACCACGAGCTCATCAATATCACTAATGAGAACTCAATGTACAAGCACCAGGCTCGATATTTGGTTGCAAGGGCTGATGCAGACTTGTGGTCGTATGTTCTTTCCGAGGATAATCTTCACAGACGGTCCATGATTGATCAGGTTGTTGGTACTGCTGTACCCGAGTCTAGCAACCCTGAGGATGTTTCTGTAGCTGTTAAATCATTTATGGCTGCTGACCTTCCTGGAGAGCTCATTGAGCTTTTGGAGAAAATCATTCTTGAGCCTTCACCTTTCAGTGATAACCAGAACTTGCAGAACCTTTTGATTTTGACAGCAATCAAGGCTGACAAGTCAAAGGTCAGCGAATACATTGAGCGTCTTGACAATTTCGATGTTGATGATATTTCCCAGATCTGTATCGAAAATGGTCTTTATGAGGAGGCTTTCGAGGTTCACAAGAAGCACGATAAGCATGATAAGGCCATGGAGGTACTTGTTGATCATGTAATGTCTCTTGACCGAGCAGAGGACTATGCTGAGAGAGTTGACCAGCCAGCCATCTGGAGCCAGCTTGGTAAGGCACAGCTCAATGGTCTCCGTATCACTGATGCTTTGGACTCGTATAAAAAGGCAAAGGACCCATCCAATTTTGCAGAGACAATTGAGATTGCTACTCGTGCTGGTAAGGATGAGGAGCTCATCAGTTACCTGGAAATGGCGAGGACAACCCTGCGGGAACCCCTTGTTGATGGTCAACTGATGATCAGCTATGCCAATGCTGATAGGTTACAAGATCTACAAACTGTTCTGAACTCGCCTAATGCTGCAGACCTTGAGTCTGTGGGAGACAAATTATATGAACAGAAGCAGTACCCTGCAGCAAAGATTGTTTTCACGTCTATTCACAATTGGGCCAAACTTGCAAGTACGCTGGTGTTCTTGAATGATTATCAGAGTGCTGTTGACTGTGCCCGAAAGGCCAGCAACATCAAGGTTTGGAAGCAAGTTAATGAAGCCTGTATCGAGCATAAGGAATTCCGTCTGGCACAGATTTGTGGTTTGAACCTTATTGTACACGCCGAGGAGCTTCGTGACTTGGTGGATAGATATGAGTACATTGGATGTTTTGATGAATTGATTTCGTTATTCGAGCAGGGTCTTGGCTTGGAGAGAGCTCACATGGGTATGTTCACCGAGCTTGCTATCCTGTACTCGAAATACCACCCCGAAAAGTTGATGGAACACCTCAAGCTCTTCTGGTCTAGGATCAATATTCCCAAGGTTATTCGGGCTTGTGAGCAAGCCCATCTATGGCCTGAGCTTGTATTCTTGTACTGCCATTACGACGAATGGGACAATGCCTCTTTGGCTATGATTGAGCATGCGTCTGATGCATTTGATCATAATTCGTTTAAGGAGATCATTGTTAAGGTTGCCAACCTTGAGATTTACTATAAAGCTATTAACTTTTATATGGCTGAGCAGCCACAGTTAATCACCGACCTTCTTGCGGCATTGACAGCCCGAATTGATATTTCCCGTGTCGTACGGATGTTCCAAAAGAGCGACAATTTACCTATGATTAAACCATTCCTTGTGAACGTCCAATCGCACAATCTGATGGCAGTCAATAATGCATACCACGACTTATTGGTCGAGGAAGAAGACCACAAGTCTTTACGCGACTCTGTCGATAACTTTGACCGGTATGATCCTATTGATCTTGCCCAGCGATTGGAGAAGCATAACTTAGTATTTTTCCGACAACTTGCTGCACATTTGTACAAGAAGAACAAGAAGTGGAGCAAGAGCATTGCTCTCTCTAAGGAAGACAAATTGTGGAAGGATGTGATTGATACAGCAGCTGCTTCGGAAAAGACTGATGTTGCAGAGGAAGTATTGCGATACTTTGTAGATATCGGAAACAAGGAGTGCTATGTGGCTACACTTTACACTTGCTATCACTTGATTCGTCGAGATGTGGTTAGTGAGGTCTCATGGAGACATGGCCTGACTGATTACACTATGCCATACAATATTAATGTTGAAAGAGAGCAGGCCGATATTCTTGGCCAGTTGGTCAAGGACAATGAAGAGCGAAAGGAGAAAGAGAAGGCTCAAGCAACTCATGAGGAGCAGACACCGATTTTGGGTGGTGGCCGTTTGCTGATTACTCAAGGTACTGGCTACTCTAACGGAGTTGGGTTTTAAAACCTATAGAGCTGTAACAACATAAATATATCTATCTATATTTTGACCTCAAACCAAAAAAAAAGACAACTTTTCTCACTACAGTAGCAAATTGAAATTGTGGTGCCCAGGTGGTGGTTGATATTAAAAGGCTCATCGCATATGTGTGCCGCATCATCCTCACAATGTTTAAGAAGTAGGCCAGAAATCTAGATGAAATTTCGAAAAATGAAGTACTAACGGTAGATTCACTAAACAGGATATCAACTCTCGAAGTAATATCAAGTCTTCAGTTCAGAGATCTCTTAAATCAAAGCTCACGAGCCAGTTCCCTGTGTTGGAGGCTACAATCGACGAGATCGTTCCCAAGAAAGCTCAGTTAACCCAAGTAAAATGTGCAGAGAAGATCTCACTTTACACCATAGATAATGAGGTTCTATTCACTCAACACTTTGACGACGACCTAGTTCCTTCCCTACGTTTGGTACACAAGCTTCCAAAGGATACTTTCCCCAATGTTAGTGTGGATCGTGGTGCAATAAAATTCATTCTTGGGGGTGCTAATATAATGTGTCCTGGACTGTCATCCAAAGGCGCATCACTTCCCGATGCACCAGGTTATGAAGCTGGTCAAGTTGTAACGATTTATGCTGAAGGAAAGGAACATGCTCTTGCAGTAGGTGTGCTGATGATGTCAACGGAGGATATCAAGTCTGTAAATAAGGGAATTGGCGTGGAAGTAGCAACCTATCTTGGAGATGGATTGGTAAGTGATATCACAGAATAGTCGAAATATCTAACGCAGTGGAATGTTGATGTAGCATAAAACCTTTGTAAAAGTTATTTTTCTATATGAATTAGTATGACATTGTCATTATCTTCAAGGACTCTTGAGACGAGCATTGGAGGGTCGAGCTCCTCTCCCAGATCATTTTTCAAGCCAACATTAAACGGAGACAGATTAAACTTCTTTGCTGCTGCTACCTTCAGCTTTTGAATAGGAGCTGTTTTAAGAACTTTGATAGCGAAGGATGTGTCCTGATAATTCACATTAACTGACATTAGCCTAGTGTTGATCGTATTGGAATCAATCGTAGAAGGCATTATCGGTTCGCCATGAATCTTGCAGAGTTCTATCCATCTATTACAAGAAGTGTCGTATTCATGGGCTTTTAAGCTCACCTTGGACATAAAAAAAAGCTCTGCTTCCCGTCGCTCTTTAGGGCCAATGATTGAACCATTCAGTTTCGTCAAGGAACCACATCTAGCTACAATGAATAGTTCAGAATCAGGAACATCAACCAGCGGGTTTCCCTTGATATGCAAAGAAACAGTGTTTGACAACGAGTCCATATTGGACCAAGAACTGATCGAGTTATAGCCCAGGTTTATGTCAGCACACTCAAGTCGTGACACTCTTGATAAGTTATTATTCATCAAATTAAGTTGGTCCACTTTCAATTGAGACAGATTTCCCAATTCTGTCAGGACATTGAATGACAGATCTAGTAATTCGAGTTGAACTTTTATTTCCGGCCATGATGATATCCGATTACTAGACAGGTTTAGATGCTTGACATTAGGAAAACATCTAAAGATTTCTGGAATCTCACTTTCTTTAATAAGGGTGGATGCCATTGACAGATCAATAACAGATAACACAGGAATCACGCTTTTCGAGTGTACTTGTAGAAACCGATTCCCGTTAAGTACCAGACTCTCCACTGTTGGCAGATTAGCCACAATTCTGCAAACGGATTCAAGATCTGGAAAAGTATTGTAACTAATATCAAGTCTCTGAAGAGATTTCAAATTGAAAATAGTCATTAAATCATTCGGACTCTTAGAGCCAGTAACCATACATCTGCTTAAAGACACAGTCTGAAGAGCAGACAGTTGTGTCTTATAGCTAGCAGCCTTGTCAACTCCAATCATCTCAATTACTTTCGACTGGCTGACATGAATGACATTAACGCTCTTATCATAATTGACATAGCGTTCAGTCAATGCATCTTCAATGGATTGACAAATATCTGGTTTCTTCGTCTCTCTCAAGAACGATCCAGCACCATTTACCTGACATGTAAAATATTCAACACCATCCAAGGAACCATCGTTTTTGCCTCTTGCCGGATTATCCCATTCAACTCCAACAGCCGTAACATTGAGCCACTGTGGAATTCTTCCTTTAAATTTGACTGTACACAACTCACCACCATACGATCTCCTTTCCATCGTGGTTTATAATACACCTTAGTGGAGCATCTATCTACCAATTGGCCTTGTATTATTCCAATCAGGAATGTATACAAATAAATATATAGAAATTTCAAGTACCCAAATAACTGAGAACTTGAGCTTTAGGAAAAATAAATAAGGCAAGTGTTTTAACTATTAAAACACAAGTGGAACGGCGATGATCTGATCTCGTCACTGTCAGTACTATCTAATCGGGCAACTCATAATCCATCCCTACAGCCGCGTGAAGTTGATTTTTGCACCCACTCATATGTTGAGACTGAAAAATGGCTTGGCTCCATTGAAATGGACCAAACCAGCAGGAATCACGTATCAAGGACAAACCAGAAGTTTCCATAGCTCTCTTAATAGTCTGGTGTACAAAAAAAAGTCGTCTAAGGACCTTGGATCGAACAATCTGTTCAAACGAGGTACTCCAAGGAAGACTGCGGGCTCAATTTACGATTTTAAAACAACTGCTGCTCATACAAAACTTTCCAAATTTGCAACAAAAATCGATGCAAGTGAACCTGGATCAAAAGCTTTAACTCTTTCACGGATCAGTGAACCAGGTGTATACCGATATCCTGACCAAATAAGATCTTCATTGTCAGCGTTTGGGGCTTTTAAGAGAGATCAAAGAGCAGAGCTGTTCAAGGAACGATCCCTGCTTATACGAGAAGCAGAAAGTGCTGCCATATTAGACATTTTGACTAAGGGTGAGAATAATTCCTCGAAGGATAACCGACATTGCTTAATTGGTGATAGAGGAGTTGGTAAATCAACTTTGATTGCCCAGGCTCAAGCATTTGCTGTTATGAAGGGCTATGTGGTTATTCCGGTGCCAAATGCCGAGGAAATCATATCTGGACGTAATGATGCATTGTATAACCAGACCCATGATTTCTTTGCACAGCCAATGTACGTTCGTGGATGGATGAAGAGAATTGCTCAAGGAAACAAAAAGGCTTTGAAAGCCATTCCCGTGTCACAAGATTTCGCCAACGGAACTGGCGCATTTCTAAAGCATTCCTCAAAAGCTCTAGGCTCATTATATGATTTTCTAGTGGAGGGTAGAAAGCGTCGAGATGCTTTTGCTATTATGGGCGAGTTCCTGGAAGAGCTTTCCTTGCAGAAACAGGCGCCAGTCTTATTCACATTAGATGACATTAATGTCTTTTCTGAGCGAGTTGTATCTCAGAATAGAGATACTAAAAACAAGCCTATTTACCATGGTAGACTTCAAGTACCCAAGTACTTTTTCCAGTACTTGTCTGGAGAGAAGGAGTTTGCCCATGGTGCTGTCATTGCTTCGACCTCTGGAAAGTTTCGAGTGAACGACACCATCAACTGTGGTCTTGGTTTAGAAAAGCCACTGTCATATAGAAAGATTTCCGAATACGACCCTCAGTTGGCGGCACAATTTGAAGGTGTCAACCCTATTATGGTGAATCGATTATCCATGGATGAGGTTAGAGAAATGCTGAAATTTCTAAAGGCAGGTGAGGTTGTAGGTTTCGAGGTAACGGATCAAGTTGTGGCCGAACGTTACATGCTCTCTGCTGGAAATCCCAGGGATTTGATCCGAACCTGCATAGAGCCTAGCTTTTGATGTAAATATATACTTTATCACATTATTGTTACATAACTGCAGCAGACTAGTGCCAATCAGTTTTCACCCGTTTGGAATCGGGAGCACCAGCCACAGATGATCGCCGTGACATATTCTCATCATAAGACCCATGTGTTCGGGTTCTCATCCTTTCCTTCCATCTATCTCTAATCTGTGAGCATAGTGAAAGAAGCTCTTCACGCGAGACAGCGTCACGGATACTCTCTAGAACCTTTTCCACTACAGTAACATGATTGCCAGCTTCCTTATCATCTCTGAATCTCAGGTACCTCCAGCGGCCCTGATCATCCTTGTACGCTTCGACAATCCTTTCATCAAGAGGCTCTCCCAATGCTTTGAGCTTTTCCCATTCTTCATCGCTAATATACATCTCATCAAAAGGTTTATGAATCTTACCACCATGCCATACGTATAATTTACATATAGGTTTACTGTCATAGTCCGGATATGACGAATCCGGTGGTGGCACTGATGGGTCTGTAAACACGGGAAACTCAAGATTCAGCTGGAAATCAACAGTGTTTTCCTCAGAGGGTTTCCATTTAAGTCTAAAGTTAGTCAAGAAAAAAGAAACATAAAAAGAAACATAAAAAGAAACAAAAAAACATACATCTTCTCATCAGTCCCAAAAACATAAGGTCGTTCACTTGATGTGAAAATCAATCCATCAGAAATGTGCTTCAACTTTGGAATCAATTCGTTGAAAAGCTTAGGAAGCCCATAAGACCTCTCAACATGCTTCACATTTACCCGAAACGGAAACATTTTGATATCGTCTGGAAACTGCGTACATAAATTGGCATATGGCTCATAAACTTCGGCTCTTAGAAACCCCAGCCGTTTGTCAAGAGTCCTCGAAACCAACGACTTTCCTTCGATCGCAAGGCAATCAAACATATAATATACAAGCTCTTCTCCACCGTCCTCAGTTTTGCTGACCACAAGCTCACCATCAATGAGGGTTCCAACATGGAAGCTGGATGGACTTTCTCGCTTTGGGAAATGAAGGTTGGGTACCCAATAGTAGTCATTCGATCTTGTTATTATATAAATGGTTTCCTCATTATTATCACCAGTCAAGAAAAGCAAACACCGTATACCGTCCGACTTTTCGCACACAAAGTAGCTATATATTAGACATTATTCAACCATTGCACTTCCGCAATCACGAATATCTGCTGAATCTTTCGTGTCATACTTACTCTTCCTGAAGAAGCTCGCTGTCAATATGCCTCCGAGAGAACGATACAGGCTGAGCACCAGGAAACCCACTGCTTGTACGATGCAAGATCCCCGAAACTTGACGGTGAAGTTGCTGTGCTACATGGCCCGGTACTTGCTGCCCAGGTATATCAGGAACCGGTGCCCCCATTTGGTAGTATGGTTAGAACTTCACGAGGCTCACAATTATTAGTCTTAACATTACGACTTGAGCTTCATGAGGCTGACCTCATCAATGAGGGGGGCCAGATTACATCAAAACCCATGTAGATCTATCTACGTGTATAATACAGTTACAGCAAGTAAAAAGTAAAATGCATCTTTTAGCTTTTATTTAGTTAAGTTTAGTTCCTTTTGGAACAGACAAATTTGGGCATCCCTTGGAATCGCAGCCGTTATTCTGAATAGAATTACCCCACCAAGAAAGTGCTGCACCGGGCAACGTAACACAAAAGTAGATGACAATTGAAGCAATATCAGTTCCAGAATCCATAGCAGCCGATAACGCAAAGTTATATCTTCTCCACCATGCATTATGCTTTTTGTGAATCCGATAATTAAATACATAGCCTACAAGTCCCCAAGTGGTGTAGTTGAGACCTGTCACGGCCGGAATGTTAGAAGCTCCGGTAAAAAACAAAGTTGGCGAAAACTCATCGAGTAATCGGTGCCCAGGGAACTTCCTTTTCAACAAATAAATGGGAATGGGAACAAAAGCTCCTATCAGAAAGAACCAGAGAATGATATGGTAATCTTGATTTTCCAAAAGTCTTTTAGGCCCTACCAGACCGTAGACGACGTTGGAATTGTACTGGGTATTGTTATACCTGCACACTAAATCATCAGACGCATCCGCCGTACAGATGCCTTTAATATGGCCTAAAGCCCAGTCAACGACACCAACATTAGTAAGGGCACCCAAACAGGCCGACACAAGTTGGATCGCAAAAACAACCCGAGGGGGGATTTTGAAATAATGGCCAAGTTTCATATCTGTTGAGTAATGGAGGGATTTTTCCACAGACACAGAACCGAATGACATACATTGAGATAGTGCAAGTGGCTTTCCAGAAAACCAATACCCAGCCATGATTTGAACGACAGCATCATAGTTAATTTTAAACGTTGATAATGACTCCATGATACCCACTGGAAGAGTGAATACAAAACCCGTTAACATAAACGCAATCAATCCATACCAGGGAATTTGAAGTGGGTATACTTGGGTCATAACCATCGATAGCATGAATCCGATGGCAAGAATAATACCATACCACCATGTCGGTGCTGTTTTGTAGCTTTTAATCAGAATATTATGTATATCCTGGGCTTCAGTCATACGCCTATTCTTCAATGCGTTCCACATATCTTGGTGATATAATAATCCGAATTCGACAAAAATAGCCGTAATTGAAGCAAAGTTCAGGCTATACTGCATCAAATAAGCCACTGGCAAGAAAACCTTGGAATAATTGTTATACGCCGTAATATTTAGTTCAGTCTTTCCATTAAGGATTCGAGTAACATTGTAACTCTTTCCAGTATCATCATAGATTGAATTACTCATAATGGGAAAGTAACCAGTTTTCCATTTGTTTGTGTAATACAATGCAGGAATAATGATTAGAACCCAAAAAGCGTAGGAGAACAAGATATTCCAAGTCGCCCACCAAGGACTAATCAGAGGTGAAATAAGAGAACCCACTTGAGTCCAATCAAGGGTCAGAGGAAATATTCCAAGACCAGTTTTCACACCAAATACCTGAGACAACGTAGCATTCGCAGGCTTTATCCAGCTTATCCATGCCCCTAAGTCACTGGTACAAGTAAACACTAAACCAGGCACCCAGTACCATACAAACGCACAAGAGAATGCTATTGTAAAAAATCTAAACACGCTCATGTTCCATCGTCTATTCGGTGCTTGCTCCGCAGCCAATCCATTATCAAAAAATGCCTTTACCAGAGCAGCATTAGAGAACGCTTCTGGCCAGATCATAGCTGGATTGTGTATCAAAATGGATCTGGTCATACCTGCCATCCCCATGGACCAAAGGAAAATACCCAACATCCAAAATACCTGATACACACCACCAACATCCAAATCATAATAGTGACGCTGTTGGATCAATTCATTATTAGAAGTTTTGGTAGTGATTCCGACGTTTGCAAACATTAAAATGCAGATGTTTTCCTTCTTCGTAAACGGTCCTGGGTTGACAGCTATTTTCTTTCCAAATCCACATGGAATACTGATGTCCGGCATAACATGATACCAAGCTTTTCCTAGAGGAAATGCAAGAAACTGTACGACAAGAGACCCGATGATGATAGTTGGAAATCGGAATTGGAAAAAAGCATTAACACCTCCAACTAGTATTGATAGCGAACATCCCAACACCCACATTCTCAAGGCTATGTTAGTGATTGATAAACTCAAACAAGAATAATCACATACTGTTACAAAGCTCATCTTTCTCGTCAGATATAGGGATAACTGAAGATATATCTTTTCGAGAGAACTTGTCGTATGAAGCAGATGTTGTTGAACTACTGTCATCAAACACCGCTATTTCATCAGACGATTTTTCAGCCGAGTCATCTCCAACACTCATGATTATCTGATCTTGGTCCGATCAGGATAAATCTGATATCCAACATCAGATAATCTGCGGTATTTATCAGATTATCTAGAATTTTAGTTCGGTATAATTGCCGCTCCCAATTTGGACACTTGCAGGCCACGTCCAAAGATTTACACACATGCATGCATGCCAAGTAGGGACGGACATCGGCTGGTATCTCCAGAGGGCCGTGCCGAGAACACTGGCTTTAATGACCATTATTATTGACCGTTGCAGCCTGAATTAGTCGCAAAATCAGCCATCCCGTATCGGTGTTAGATATCGGACCATAAGCTATGCATCAAAAATACACGAAGTTCATCACTAGTGAATTCACAACGATGGTCGGAAAGTCATGATAGGCGGGATTTACAGCACAAAAAACAAATGTCGCGCACATAACAATTTGTCACAGAGCTCTTTGCTGACTACACGTTGTTGCAAATCATGGTAAGCCGGATCTTCACAGACTCGCCCATGCAAAGGAAAAACAAATGTTACAACGCATCACGTTGCATATACGGCGATTCGTCTTAGAGTTCTTTCTTATATGACGACATATGTTTATCCGAGCATTAACTCTATGTCAGAAACAGTATAATTTTTAAACCTTGGAATTGCTGGCATTCTATAGTAGATGTTCTAAGTATAGCGTCTGTGAGATAGGCAATTCCAACTAGAGCCGTAATAATATATAGTCCTCTTAATATTGTCAACATGCATCTCGTATTTTGTGACCTCGTTATTAGTCGCTCAGACACAAGACTGTGTGATGACGAATTTCATCAAATAGATCACAGCCACGCCAGTGTGGGTTAACCGAGCAGTTTAAATTGCTCATATCGACCGAAAGGCCGAGCCGGATAAACGAAAGGATTACTGGCACTAGATAGAGGCAACGCACAGAGCTACCTCGTCAACTTCACTTGATCAAATCCTGTACCATTCAATACCACATCACATTAAAAGTTATGATAGTTATAACCATTAAACAAGTTGTCAATAAACGCACTCGGAATATAATTCATATTCTGTTCGCATTGGTCATTTATTCAATGCTAGGAAGTTAATTGAAATGCTTCAATTACTAGTATCAGTGAAGTCTACCTCTATATAAGAATATCTCTATAGTACGAAGACTAGCACTTCATCTTCAGCGTCAAGAGTCTTGCATTACAACACAATGGATGAAGACGACGATGAATTTTTGTACGGAGAAGAACCGTCAGCAAAGAAGCTGAAAACTAGCGAAGACAACAACAAGCCAGCATTAGAAGACGAGTTACCTGCTACTCAGGATACTGGTGCCAATGATGAAGGCGATGAGATCGAAGATGATGAAGATGAAGAAGATGACGAAGACGACGATTCCGACATTGAATTTGTTATTTCATCAAACTCGGGTCAAAAAGTTGAAGCACCTGCTAAGCCAGCTCCCTATAGTCAAAAGGAGACTGATGAAACTACACAGGAAGAGAAGGTTTCCAGCGAACGAACTCCATTGGACATAAACGCGGTTGCTGAACACAACGGTGTGCCGTTAACACAAGTGGTTCTCGAGGATCTAGAAGACAAGCCATGGAGAAAACCTGGTGCTGATATAACTGACTATTTCAATTACGGATTTGATGAATTCACTTGGACTGCTTACTGTTCAAAGCAAGATAACTTGCGAGAATCCTTTACACCTCAAAAATTGATGTCAATGATGATGCCTATGTTTCCTGGTATGCCTGGATTTCCTGGAGGCGATATGATGCAGATGCCACAAATGCCACAAATGCCACAAATGCCGCCTATGTTTGGAGGGTTTCCAAATATGTCAGATATACCGAATGGTGGCCCAGGGGGCCCTGGCGATAGTATGGGTGGATCTAGAAAGAAATAGTCCACCTGCCTTGTATGTATGATTTAATGACTACTCCTCGCATGCCAAAATCCTTTACCGTAGTTTGTACAGAGCTCCTCATTAGCGTTTATGGGCTTGTCCAAAACAAATATAGCTATTCTAAGCTGGCCCTCTACAGTGCGATCATCGAATTGGACATTTGGACGGTCCCGAATCCCTCGATAGTCATTAATCATTCTTGCTTCACCACCCTGCTTACTGGCATCTATGGCTATACCCCGCTCCTTATGTAATACAATATCATAATCCGAAGTGTGGTCGACATCCTGCTCATTATGAACGTATCCCAAGTAATCCACCACATGGGATCGAGGCTGAAGTTTTCTGGACGCAAAAAGTCCAAACTGCCCAAATGCAGGATGCGAACTATCAGTTATCTTCTTGATTTTTACAAGAGATGACGGAGTCTGGATCGGGCCCGGTTTCTTGAGATCATATCCAATCGCTTGAAAGTCTTCACCAGTCAGTCCCTTGGAGTAAGTGTTTTTGGTTAGAAAATGGACATTTTCAGGCCAGTTCTTCGGTTTCGACATAAAGCTATGCAGGAAGTTAAGGTACAGAGGGAGACATGATATGCAATCTCCAAAAAACTACTAGTGGTTCACTTTAGATAGCCGTTAATTAACTAATAATAATATTTACATGGCATATACTCACACTGCTGCTGAACCTAATCGTATCATAAGTTTGGCGGTAGCAACAGAGCTCCAATTTGTTGTTTTCTCTCAGTAGCTAGCAAGTCGAAGTAAGTAGCACCAGTTGGCTATGTTAGACAAAATTGTGTGGGTTACCTTTACAAAAATACTTACAGTGTTGCTCAGTTGCACTCGGATCCCTAATGATCGTATATAGGCACTGGTATCAGGTCCCAAAATACGGGACTTGGCACCTAGTCCTATCACCAGGATCTCAGGCTTGGGATGGACAGCATCTAAAATAGACACCACATCTTGGCTGATCTCGACAATTCCAGTATCGAGACCTTCGAGGCTGTTAGTTAAATCCACTTGAAACGCTTCATTACCGAGTAAAACTAAACCAGCTGGGTTTTCTATCGACTTGGAAGCAATCTGAATGCCATTGGCAAGAACAAATCCGTTTTCAGTAACCTGCTCAATGTTATTTACAGGTGGATCAAGCTCACTATAGAGGTTGTAGTCCGATAGGTTTCCTTGAGGAATCCGCTGTGACTCTTGTGCACTCAACTTTGCCCGAGGAATAGATCCATCCGGTAATCTTTTAGCAATAAAACACCTAGAACTTGTCGAAAACAGCGATCTTGATCCAGCGGACCTAATGGACAGATTCCATGCAACCTTCGCAGTCGCTAATCTGAACATGGCTGATTGACCTCCTGTTTTCAGCAGAACCAATAAAATGTTAATTGACTTACCGTAGATGTAGTGAACAATCTCTCGGTTTTATATAAGATTTTAATTACAATCTATATGATGATCTTGATTGATGGTATGAGAGTGTTGCAGGCTCCACTGAAGTTGATATGTGGGGCGCTCACAGTATTGTAGCCGCAACTTTTTTCATCTTCCACATATATCATGCCGGTTCAAGTGGTCAGACAAGTGGTTCCAAAGTCTGTGAATGGGGTGGGATCGTTCATCCTCCAGTGCCGAAAGATCACACTAAGATACTGTAACTGGGGAGGCAGTTCGAAAGGCATGAGAGAATTTTTGGTCAATGATCTCAAGAAACTAGCTGCACAGAACCCCAAAATCGAGTTTGAGGTGTTGAAAAAGTCAGGACATCCAGTATTAATTGGCGAATACGTTAATGGCAAAGATAAAGCGATCTGTGTACGAAATTATGAACCAACCAAGATTGCTGAAAAGATCAAAGTTCTGTCGACGTCTTCAGGAGCTCAACTCAGAAAGTACACAAGAAGCGTTGAAAGTAAAAACGAGTCTGTTCGAGGTATTTGGTCTCAACTTCATGTCGGCGACAAGTACAAATACCAAGTATAAATAATGTATATAGCTTGAAAAATTAATGATGCATGCCCTCCCATTTATTGGCAGAATCTGTGTTGAAGAGCGTCTTCAGGAGTGATGCGCTTCTCGGGATTCAATGCCAACATCTTTTCCAACAAGTCTATAAACCCATCAACCAATTGTGGATCTTCCTGATCATCATCCACCTTCTGTAGTAGAGATTTAATCGTATTTGAAGGTCCAAGGATTTTGACCACTCGCTGAACTGGGCGTTCGGTGACTTTATCTATCTCGTGGCTTAGAAAATCAAATTGCTCATCAAAGTGGGCGCTACAGAACTGGCCCTTCCGAAGCATCTTGTGGCTGAATTTACCTTGTACATCCATGATAAGTTTCAGCATATGATTATTCGAATTTCCTGGAAACAAGATATTGCCAGTGAACAATTCATAAAGCGAGCATCCCAGCGACCACATATCTATAGCATAGTCGTATCTAAGCCCTAAAATCAGCTCGGGTGCTCGATAGAATCTTGATACAAGATATGGAGTTATATCATTTTCAGAAACATCAGATGCACTGCCTAGATCTGCCAGCTTCACAATTGATCTTGTATCATCAACGAGAATATTATCTGGTTTGAGATCAGCATGTATGATTCGACATTTCCTCAAAAGCAGTAGACCCCTCATCAATTGGATAGTATATGTTCGTATAGCCTTGATATTGATTCCTACATCACGGCCAAACTTTTTGAGAACTTCCCTTAAGTTGGAATTCATATTTTCAAACACCAAACACAGATGGTTTTTATGGTCAAATGACCGAAGTAATCGTATCACCCCGTACTTGCTTTGGGGGTCAGCTTTATTGATTTGCTGTAACAGGCTGATTTCTTTTAAACCCGCCTTTCTCATTGTTTCATTATTTCGTATGATTTTAATAGCCACAGTCTTATCAGAAGATCGATCCTGAGCACGAACAACCTGGGCAAACATCCCCTTTCCTACTATTGTCGCAGCCTGATATGTCCCGTCAATGAGCTCACCAGAAATCACTCTATAGTATCCATCAACATCATCCCAATTATCCAGCAGATTCTGGTGTAGAGCTTTGGGGTTCGTCTCCACCTGCCCAAACATATCGTCCCAGTCATCGGAGTCTGAGTGTGACTGGCCGTCGTTGTCGTTACCATTCTGACTTTCTGGCTCTTCTGCTTTGGCCTCTTCGTCGATCAAGTTTGTTCTTCTATTTGGTTTCTTGTCATTTGGGATGAGTTTTGCCTCTTCAGACTCATCATATTTTGTACCACCTGTACCACTTACAACATCGTCTGTTGTATCAGTATTCTTGACAGGTCCAGGTTTGCTATTCAAATCTTCCTCACCTGTAGCAAGTCCACCACTAACTTCTCCAGCAGTATTCGACGAGATTTTAGATAAAATTTTCAACCGTTTCAGTCTTCTTTGTTCTATGATTTCATCCTCAGTAAGGTCTCTGTCTCTGGTGGTCATTTCATGCGTGAGGCACAAATTTCAAATGGGGCTTTACATTTATTCAACTTCAGCACCATATGTCCAGATTCGAGTTATACTCACCAGAGGGCCTCCGTATTGACGGAAGAAGATGGAACGAACTTCGTAACTTTACATGTGGATTAAACACGCATCCAAATTCTTCTGATGGCTCGTCATTTGTTGAAATGGGCTCGACTAAAGTCATTTGTATGGTGGAAGGACCTAAAGAGCCAGAATTAAGAAGCCATTCAAATACCGATTCGGTGTATATAAATGTCAACATATCAATATCTCCATTCAGCACTATCGATCGAAAAAAGAGACCGAGGAATGATCGAAGAGTTCAAGAAGCAGCCATGAATCTACAGAGAACTTTCCAAGAATCAATAATTGGCCATCTCAATCCTCGAACAGAGATTGTTATAAACTTGCATGTACTGGCTCAGGATGGTGGCTTTTTCGCTGCTTGTATGAATGCAGCTACTCTAGCACTTATTGATGCCGGTGTACCCATGTATGACTATGTTTCTGCCTGCCAATGTGCTATTTACGACTCTACAGATCCTCTACTAGATCCAAATCAGGCCGAGGAATCGGATCTTTCCTGTTTGACTGTAGGCATTATCGGTAAGTCTGACAAAATATCGATGCTCCTATTAGAAGAAAAGGTTCCACTGGATCGTCTGGAGTCTGTTTTGGCAGTGTCTGTGTCTGGGTGTCATTCTATCCGAGAGATGATGGACAGGCAAGTTCGTCTGCATGGAAAGGACAGAATATCAAAGGTATCGTTGTAAACTAATTATTGATAGAGCATGATTCTCTAAATCACTTATGGTGCTTAGAAGCTCATATTGAAAAGCCGTTTTTCATCATTGGCCGTTCTTGACAATCTAAGCTCACTTGTATTACTATTAGCATTTTTGCTACAAAATATATGCATGCATTGATTGAACAAACTTCTCTCTCAAGCAATGACCAGCTATTGCAATTATTGATAGTCTTTAGAGCACAACTAAAATAATATCATTATTTTCCGTACTATACAAACTGATATAGCGTATGGTCGTTTTTTATACGTATTTCTATTTTGTGTCAACCAGTACTGATCTATTAATATATAGTCCTATATGCGCTGCAGAGTAACTTATGCAAAGGCTGTGCATGACATCACCACCACAATAGGGTTGATCCCCTGTTTCATATTCATACCCAACACACGAAAGCAATGTCTAAAGAGGAGTAAGTTCAAACCCGACCGGTGGTATCTTGAAAGTGATAGGGATCTAATTCAGGTTACATTCGTATGCTCCTGTTGTAGGGAGAATGAAATCCAAGCGCTGGGTTCAAGCTACAAACCCTTCGTATGATGGTGACGACTGGGGCGACGACTATGAAGATGACTATGATGATGGTGATGTCGAGGAAATACCGCCAATGCCTGAACTACCAACAGTACTACCTCCCCAATCACTAGATGTACCACTACAGCTTGGTACGAGTGGGCAAAAGCTCAAGCACACGAAGTCTGACGCTTCAACAAGATCCCAACCGTTCGTGGAAGAAGGAGTCGTGAAGTACAGTCTACACGAAGGACGATCAGATTTAGACCCAGAGAACGAACCCAATTCTGATCACAATAAATCGATCGATGCTACATCGATAACTGGTACCGATAGATCCAATGATACAAAACTCAGCTCAGCTCTGGGTCAACCAGACAAACCTGCATTAAATACCGCTTCTTCTCCAGCTGCTGGACCTTCAGATTCAATGCGTGGGACTTCGAGTGATCTCTTCCCACAGCCAAGGCCTCTTAGTCCTGGAAAAGTCGGTGGCCACACTCGACAACAATCATCCATATCTGTGCATCCCATGTTAGTTCCAGGCTCTTCATTATCGGCTAATATTGCCCCTGTTTTAGAGCCTCAACATTCCCCAGTCCCCAGCACTATCCCAAAGCTCATGGTTGAAGATTTGACAACACACACTTTGACAGAGCATACGCATGATAGCATTGATGAGCCCATAACGGAGTCACAGTTCACCGACGCGGGTATCGAGTTCGCGACGTCCTCGAACTCGACGGTAACAGAGCTGCCACCGGGACTGGAGCATGATAGCTCTACCACAGTCGATAGGAGTGTTGAGCCTGCCCATGAACTGGGGTCGTATGTTAAGGATCCTGTTGCTGCACCACAAGAAACCAATTCCAAAGCGTCGGAAATGCCAGCACAAGCTCCCTCAACAGACTACTCTGATATTTATGGATACTATTATGCTGACGGTGAAGAAGATAATTCGAGATCTCAGCACCAGCAAAGTAATCTCCCGGAGCCTCTGATTCTTGGGAAGAATAGCGGGGAATATTATGAAACCGATTCGACCGCGTCCTTATCTACCGGTAGACGATCTATCGATAGCGGATCACTTGATCAAAGGCCCGGGAGACTTTCCCTTGAAACCGCGGCCCATAATAGAACTATATCAGAATCCATTCAGGAAGATGGCGATGAAGGTTCAAGCTCGTCTTCATCGGACAGTAGTGACAGCCAAGTTGGCGAAAGTGATGCCCCGCAAGGATTACCGGCAAGTGTTAATAAGCCATCTAGAGGCCACTGGAAACCTTTGGATACAAATGATAATGTCAATAAGGCGTCAGCTAGTCAACCTCTGAAAGTTACCAATAAATCTGACACACAGGACTCGGATTCTTCAGATTCCAGTGATGATGATGAGCCACCAAGGACCGCACCACAACAAGACCAGTTAACCCGTGATATTCTAACCTCGTTTGGGATGTCAGGATCAAGCTCGAATTCACCTACGGTTGCAACAGCGCCACGTATTGTTAAATCCCCAACTGTGGAATCCATTGACCAACAGCGCCCTGATGACGAGCTTTTAGCTCTATACAAAAGCTCTTCACATTTTTTGGCGCAGAGAGCTTCTATGTATGATTATGATTCGTTGGGACCAATCGAACCTTTAACTACCACAAAATCTAGGAGCAGCGTTGGATCTCCTGAGGAAGATGTATCGAATGGCCAAGATTTCAGCCATGATGACAGCAACACTCAGGACAATCGTGAAATCTTGACCGCCCAAGAGGTTAAAACTGAGGATGTCAAGACTCCCAGGACTAAGACACCAAACCAGTTTGCAGACTTTGATTCCGAGTTTGTAGATAGCCATGAGAATGAGAATGAGAATGAGAATGGGAATAGGTCCAAAGACATCACTGGTCATGAACTCGACGAACAATCGGAATCTAGGCCTGATGATACTGAATCGGTCACCGATTCTGTGAGCGTTGTCTCGGACTTTTCAGGCACGGACTCGACGGTTTCTAGGATTAAATCTTCGACAAGTGAGGCAAGTGTGACCCAAGATCGACGTCCTTCAGATACCAGCACCAACCGGACTATTGCTGAAGCGGCATCATTCAATCCCATTGCAAATAAGCTAAACCGACTACCTTATGTTGATTTCACTGGTATATTAACGAAACCTCGGTCAGAAGATCGAAAAGCAGCATTTGAAGTGGCTCGTCAGAAAGAATTAGAGTATTCTTCTGGCATTGAAACTTGGCTTGCAATTGTTTCGTCATACCATACTGGTGATGGTTTATATTCAACAGGTTTGCCAGGTCCAGCCAATGCTGGAGCTAAAGTTCCTCAACGTACGGTATCAAATACAATCATACGGCCAGCCAAGCAGGTTGTTTCTGGAAGCATTATTTCAAAGGAAGCGTTCGGAAAAGTCGGAGAAAAGTCTACAAAAAAGGCAAAGGGATTGTTTGCAAAGGGTCGTAAATTTATTCGCTCTTCCCAGTCTACTCCAACGAGTTAGCAAAGCGTAATATGACAGGATGATTAATTACGATATGTACAGCTATATATATATATATACGTATATATATTTATCAATTTTGGAAGCTCCATCATGAGAATCGATCGCCTCCCTTTCGTCCCTACTGTTAGAAGAAAGACTAGATTAACGCTACTAACGATCTACTCACCAAGAATGAACTTCCTCCTCCTTCATATTTGCTCTTACGCTCAGACGTTGGTGGGCCCACATATTCTCCAGGAGACAGATAGGCATTATCAACATCTACAAGTCGTTGAGTACTTCGGTAACTGGATTAGCCCATGTCAACACAGCTTCTATTCTATCCTTAACATACTATTTCGTAGCCACCGCTACGGTTATGGCGGAAAGAGCTATGATCTTCCACCCTCGATTCACTTTCCAAAGATCGCTATCCATTACTCTTGTTTCTCG
This sequence comes from Sugiyamaella chiloensis, assembly GCA_030578775.1. NCBI lineage: Eukaryota > Fungi > Ascomycota > Dipodascomycetes > Dipodascales > Trichomonascaceae > Sugiyamaella > Sugiyamaella chiloensis. The sequence continues at coordinate 36,309 of JAKTZE010000033.1, read as the reverse complement.
TGATCTGTTTAAATAAATAACAGTAAAATGGACTAATTCCCAAGTCTCAAGTCGCCGATCGCACTAACTTATATTGGAATAGGTTTGTGGAGACGCGATATCCACAGGTTGCGGCGGGATTTTGGTTCACCATCTAACATATACACTGTAGGTCGCTTTGTATTGTCAGTTTGTGTTGATCAAAGGCAATCTCTGTCCAGCAAGAATAGTTGCTATATTGAAATAACTTACTCGGCGGAGTTATTGGTTTGTTCTCAGCTCATATTCAGTTGCCTAGCGCTTGTTATTACGACAACCATTGGACGACGGTGTGACTAGCAGCAGTTGGTCGACCATTGCGAAGCAATCGAATTACTCTCTTATTGCATTTCTCTTTAATTATTCATTTGATATTTGTTTATCAGTCTTGGCTTTGACATGTCGAATCCTTTAGTGCGTCCTAAAAGACCCGGATCCAATCCTCTTCGAAGGTCAGGGCCCTCGCCCTTGGTGAAGCGAGAGCCGATAAGACGACCAAATTCTGCCATCAAACAGGAAGATATAAAGGCAGAACCCGGTATGAAGCAGGAAGTCAAGAATGAAGTTAAGAATGAACGTTCGAATTTCACTGATTTCACTCTTCATGCGTGCACTAGTGAAGAGATGAAGGACACTAGATACCACGTCCTCCGATTCCAATCTCGAACGCCTATCAACCCGAAAGATGATTTCACACAACCTATTCGACTACACCGAAAAGATCCCCGAAATATGCAGTATCAGCTTACTTTAAGTGAGATGAAAGATCATCAGGATGGTATCAAGTCGGAAGAAGATGCGAGCAATACGCCTAGAAATGGCGATGTTGATATGTCAATGGTGGCTCCGGATGGTGGCGCTAGAAAGTCCCTGAAGCCATTTCAAAAGAAGACGAGGCAGGTGATGTCCGGAAATGCAGCCACCCGAAAGCTGCGTTATGAAGAGCATTACCCGTGGGTAATGGAGGATTTTGATGGCAAAAACACTTGGGTTGGTAACTTTGAGGCCGCTCAAAGCGGATCTTATGCTTTATTTTTCTTTGACAAGGATGGATTCAAGATGGTTCCAGCCGAAAAATGGTATAAGATGACCCCTAGAAACAAGTATAGCACATTGACTGCAGATGAAGCTGAGGAACGAATGGAAAAAAAGTCGAGTGCGCCTAGGTGGATAATGAAGAGCATTATGGAAGAAAAGCAAGGAGGAAGAAGCACAGAGCGACCTGTTAATCTGAGACGTAGATTTAAGACTGTGGATGGGCCATCAGATACCCATATTTCATCAGGTAGATTCGGTCGACGTGATGAAGACCATGATGAAATTGATTTTGATGAAGAGTTTGCAGATGATGAAGAAGCTCCAATCATGGATGGTAACGAAGAGGATGTCAAAGAAGTCGAAGAGAAAATTAAAAAGGAGCAGCGAGGTGCTAACCAAATTGGTCTTCCAAATGATGCGGAAGATGATGATTCGCTAGACTTGTTTGGTGCTGCAGAACCCAAGATTGGTAAGGAGGGCAAAAAGCTCAAGAAATATCTGCGATCACTCGAGAAGAATAGTTATTATGATAGTGATGACGAAGAAAATCCCTATGTTTCTGACGAGGAGGAAGATGAGTCTGATACGGATCTTCGGGAGGAGGCCAGACTCAAAGAGGAAGAGCTTTCGTCGTTATCCAACAGAATCAAGAAGCTATCCCAGTCACCTGCACCTTCTCGAAACCCTGTTGTAAAGAAGGAGTACAAGAATCTACCACCTGGTATGGTTATAGTACAACTTTCACCAGCAGTTTTGTCGGGATTTCCTCGAAATGTATGGAATCCTGAAGCCAAGCGACGCCGAGAAGTGGAAGACCCCGAGCTAATTACTGGAACTGTTCCTAAGAAGGTCAAGCGATCTCCTTCTCCGTTGGCAAATGTAGTAAACTCAAATGGAAATGAGAATACCGCCACTCCAACCGCCAATGATGCTGATCTTCTCACGGTCGAGGAAGTCAAATCTATTATTGGTTCGCAGCATGTTACAGCCAAAGAGCTACTTGGAATTCTAAAGCCGAAATTACGACGTCATCCTGATAATCATGTTAGACTGAAGAAGTTTTTGTTGGAGGTAGCACAGTTTAATAAAGGGAGTAAGATCCTTGTGCTCAAGGATTCAGCCTAACTAAGGATATTAGCTCATATGTAATAAATTAAGATATTAAAGTTTTCATTCACTCAGGTCCTGGAATTCCAAATAGAGAAATCAGGGGTGCATGAAACACGATACAAATCCCGTGGTGCAGGAAGACAAGTAACAAATCTATCCTTGGTCGACAAAAGGTATTTGCTATCTGATCTACAGATAGAATATAATAAATACAGACTTTTTCATGACTGGAAATGTGTCTTCTCGACACTGGTGGTAACTAAGTTATATGGCTGATACTAATAATTTGTGGAAAGCTGACAGCTGATCAAATAAGAATGCTGATAAATAAAAAAAATGAAATACAAAACAGAACAATTATCAAAAACATGCCAAATGGGTAAATTTAGAAATACAGTATAATCAAGCTAAAGTAGTGATCAGGCTTTTATCACTCGTTCCAGAATGCTCAAGGAATTGCCAGAATCTGACAGAGGCATCCGGATTATTCTAGCCAAGCACGGCGTAGAATAGTTTAGAAGCTTATAGGGTAAGGACATCCCGAATAGGCAAAAGTTAAATGTCAAACAGTATAAGGATTGCATTCGCAGCAATGGACTAATTAGCAGTAACTTCCTAAGTAAATCACAGCACATTGCTTTCGGCATAATGACACCCCATCGGCAGGTGGATGAAAAAGTTCCAAAACGTTCGATGGGTTAAACCCACATGAATATAAATAAAGCAATTGGTCCGCTCAAGGTTTCGCTTCCCAACTTTTTTGTTCATTACACTTTATTAATTATTCATATATAAACATACAACATGAGCAAAGCAGTCGGAATTGATTTGGGTACCACCTACTCTTGTGTGGCCCACTTCTCGAATGACCGAGTTGAGATCATTGCCAACGATCAGGGAAACCGAACTACTCCATCTTTCGTTGCTTTCACTGACAGTGAACGATTGATTGGTGATGCCGCTAAGAACCAGGCCGCCATGAACCCCGGAAACACTGTTTTTGACGCCAAGCGACTTATTGGCCGAAAATTCACTGATGCTGAGGTCCAGAATGATCTCAAGCACTTCCCATTCAAGGTTATTGACAAGGCTGGAAAGCCCCAGGTTCAGGTTGAGTTCAAGGGAGAGGAGAAGGTCTTCACTCCTGAGGAGATTTCTTCTATGATTTTGACCAAGATGAAGGAGACTGCCGAGGGATTCCTCGGTGGATCTGTTTCCAACGCTGTCATTACTGTGCCAGCTTACTTCAACGACTCTCAGCGACAGGCCACCAAGGATGCTGGTTTGATTGCTGGACTTAACGTTTTGCGAATCATTAACGAGCCTACTGCCGCCGCTATCGCCTATGGTCTTGATAAGAAGGATGAGGGTGAGAAGAACGTTCTCATTTTCGATCTTGGTGGAGGTACCTTCGATGTGTCTCTTTTGACCATTGAGGACGGTATTTTCGAGGTTAAGGCTACTGCCGGTGACACTCACTTGGGTGGTGAGGATTTCGACAACCGATTGGTTAACCACTTCGTCGCTGAATTCAAGCGAAAGAACAAGAAGGATCTTTCTAGCAATCAGCGAGCTATGCGACGATTGAGAACTGCTTGTGAGCGAGCAAAGCGAACTCTTTCTTCATCTGCTCAGACTTCCATTGAGATTGACTCTCTTTACGAGGGTGTCGACTTCTACACTTCCATCACTCGAGCTCGATTCGAGGAGTTGTGCCAGGACTTGTTCCGATCTACTTTGGAGCCTGTTGAGAAGGTTCTCCGAGACTCTAAGATTGACAAGTCTTCTGTTGACGAGATTGTCCTTGTCGGTGGTTCTACTCGAATCCCCAAGGTCCAGAAGCTTGTTTCTGACTTCTTCAATGGAAAGGAGCCTAACCGATCTATCAACCCCGATGAGGCTGTTGCTTACGGTGCCGCTGTCCAGGCCGCTATCTTGTCTGGAGATACTTCATCCAAGACTCAGGACTTGTTGTTGCTTGATGTTGCCCCTCTTTCTCTTGGTATTGAGACTGCTGGTGGTGTCATGACCAAGCTCATTCCTCGAAACTCTACTATTCCCACCAAGAAGTCCGAGGTTTTCTCTACTTACGCTGATAACCAGCCTGGTGTGCTTATCCAGGTCTTTGAGGGAGAGCGAGCTAGAACAAAGGACAACAACTTACTTGGTAAGTTCGAGTTGACTGGTATCCCACCAGCTCCTCGAGGTGTCCCTCAAATTGAGGTGACTTTCGATATCGATGCCAATGGTATCCTTAATGTCTCTGCTGTTGAGAAGGGTACCGGTAAGTCTCAGAAGATCACTATCACCAACGATAAGGGTCGATTGAGCAAGGAGGAGATCGAGAAAATGGTTTCTGATGCCGAGAAGTACAAGGAGGAAGATGAGAAGGAGTCTTCTCGAATTGCTGCCAAGAACGGACTTGAGTCTTACTCTTACTCTCTCAAGAACACTCTTTCTGAGGAGAAGTTCAAGGAGAAGGTTGCTGAGGATGAGCGAACTACCCTTGAGAAGGCTATTAACGAGTCTATTGAGTGGCTCGACAGCAACCAGGCTGCTGAGACTGACGAGTTCTCTGACAAGCAGAAGGAGCTCGAGGCTGTTGCTAACCCCATCCTTATGAAGTTCTACGGAGCTGAGGGTGCTCCTGGTGCCGGTCCTGGTGGATTCCCCGGTGCTGGAGGTGCTGCTCCTGGTGGATTCCCCGGTGCTGATGCTGGTGGAGGTGATGGTCCTACTGTCGAGGAGGTCGACTAAGTACATAGATTCAATATTTAATCATGATGTGTTTCTAAAATAAAAAGCAAGACAGATGAAAATAAAATTACCTGTAGTTGATTGTATTATTACAAGAGATCGTTACAAAAATATTAGTGTTACATAGAAACTATTTATTGTGTTAGTAATTGAGCTGATATTATTATTCTGTTAACAAGCAATAGAATACAAGTTGGAAAAATATCATTTGCTTCAGTTCAAGCTGGGCCGTAGATTTTTGTTGTCTGAATGGTTTTTCTAGCATTAGGGGTGGTATATTGCATTGCGTATTCGAAGTTTAGCTCCTCGGATGCATCCTGATCCTGATCCTGGCACTTCCCCTTATCCAGGGTAACCAATATAGCCACGGAGCTTGTAATCACTCACCATCCTACTATGAACGCTGAGTAGTAAGTAGAATATAAGATGTGATTTTGCTAACAATAGAGTGCTAAATATCATTCATTCTAACTAGATACGATTATCTGTTCAAGTTACTTCTCATCGGAGATTCGGGAGTTGGTAAATCATGTCTGCTGCTGCGATTTGCCGACAACTCTTACACCGAATCCTATATCTCAACCATTGGTGTGGACTTTAAGATCAGAACTATTGAGCTCGAAGGCAAGACTGTCAAGCTGCAAATCTGGGATACTGCTGGTCAAGAGCGATTCCGAACCATTACTTCTTCGTACTACCGTGGCGCCCACGGTATCATTGTAGTTTACGACGTGACGGACCAGGATAGTTTCAACAATGTAAAGCAATGGTTCCAGGAAATAGACAGATACGCGACTGAGGGTGTCAACAAGTTGCTTGTTGGAAACAAGAGTGATATTGCTGATAAGAAGGTTGTGGAATACAGTGTTGCCAAGGAGTTTGCCGATTCCATGGGTATCCCGTTCCTTGAGACTTCAGCAAAGAGTTCTACTAATGTTGAACAGGCCTTTTTGACCATGGCCCGTCAAATCAAGGAGAGAATGGGAGGTTCAGGCGAGGCCGCTGGGGACAAAGCCAATGTTAACCTGAGGGGACACAATGTCAACCAGGGAGGTTCTTCAGGTTGCTGTTAGAGTTGCGAAGCTTCCGAGCCTTGCGATTTCAGTGATCTGATTGATTGCTCACTTTGATTTATTCTGTCTTCATTTGAGTATGTTTTTCCACGCCCATATCCCCCTGTTGGTTTGTTATCTGCTTGTTGTAGTGTTGATGCCATTTGCAAATTTGATACGTAGATCAGCTGCTGCTATCAGTATAATCGGCAACGTTAGTTATAACCTCATTAGATAAATTTACCTTAAATCTTCAAACTGCTCGTTCCCTATGGCTGAATAAGAGCAAAAAAAACATCTACAAGTTTTGTTTTTTTGATTATCTATTTCATTGCCCTCCCTTTTCTGGCGTCCCTTAGTAGATGGTGGCACTTCATCCTTAACCATTTACCCCATTTTAGGCTTACACAAAGGCGGATGCAAAACGAACTGACGGCCAAGCCGTTAAAAAGCTTGGGCCTCAAGTTCGTCAACACTCGATTGAGGTTCTTGTTGGCTCTGTCTCGAGGTGTGTCGGTACTGCCTTCGCTATTAGGTGCCTGGCGATGCCTCCACCAAGGTTGGACTATCTACCACTCCAGCGGTTCGAGACCAGTGATATCTGTACAGTCCTCTGAACAGTTTATGGCTGCCATATGGTGTGCAGTGTCTGGTTATCTGTCGTTTTCAGTTCTAGACGGTTTAATGGTAAGGTGGATCGTAACTTATTCGACACCTGCTGCTATTGTGCGAATGCTGTCCTGTAGCGCGCTCAACATCGCCATGATCCAAACACTTTTATCTTTAATAGTGTCCAATGACAATGATTACTTATTGCATACATGGATTCTAATTTCTTGCGTTTTAACTATGGCTTATATTATTCAGAATTTTGTCACCTCCAACTTGGCTCTGCACAAAAAGTCGAGGTCTGTCAACATCATCAATATCGCCGTGTTTGCAGTAGTCCCAGTGGGTGTTGCATCGTTTATAACAATGCTGGGATTATTACGGAGTTTGATTATTTTACGAATGAGTGCTTGATGTCCGCCCCTGTCCTTTGTTGACAAAACAAAAAAAGAAAATCTTGTATGCTTTATTATTTATGCTCTCTCTGTAAGGTACCAAAAAAAAAATCGACTTGATTTATGATTTCTTCGTCTCTATGAATCCTTGTAAATTAGCTAATTATTACGGCGTCTCAGCAGCGAGAATCTTAACATAATCTCGCAAGTTGAAACACCCAACGACAATACAATCAAAATGATAATAATCCAAGTAATTCGTGACATGTTGGATTCAGCAATCGAGTCTGCAATGATATCAGCCAACTCCAAAAATACTTTGCAACGCTCATTCAAAACGAGAATTCTCTGCTCAATCTCCATATACTCTCGAAGAGCTGTATACAAGGGGTTCAGAGAAGGCTCCGACTCCCAGAAAAATTCTGGGGTATCAAGTACATTGGATCCCAGGTTCACGTCAACTCGCAATTTGAAAAGCTTTCCAGAAATCTTCAAAACTTCTTCTCTTTGCATACCTAGCTTTCCAGTCAACGCGAGCATCCTTGGGACATGCTTCACATCATGCATATTAGAGTCCATCCGTGCTTCAAACCGACTTAGTTTGGTTGATTGAGCGATAGCATGAGACATGGCAAGCTTAATCATGTGGTCCCCCGATCGCAGAGTAATCATATCATTATAGATACGCGGTTTCCTGGTATTTGGCGAGTACGTGAAATGCATTTCCTCAGTTTCAATATCATTATCAGGAATAGGTCGCACTGCCAAGGGCTTGTCTGCAGTTCTGTCAAACATCAGGTCTGCCAGGATTGCCTTTTCTTGAGTTTCGGTAAAATTCCAAAACACTATAACTCCATAAGAGAAAATAAATATCTCTGCATGCTTCAGATAATCTGCTGGTGGTCTCTCTCGTCGACTATGGATATTATTGTCAGTGGCAGTATTAGCACCGGCATTATTATGGTTTTGATGAGGATGACGCTGCGAGGAATTAGCATCAGGCTTTATTTTCGTCGTATTAGACGACTCCGCGGGAATATACGAATCATGATCTCGGGGCGAAAAATCTTGAGGTTCTGAAGGGTCGAAGTCATTCTCATTGTCCCACTCCCAATTTTCGCGATCAGCATCATCCTCCTCCTGAATATGCTCTACTGGTGCATCATCACCTTTAGGTGTCTCACCTCCCGAAAAGTATTCAAAGTGATGATCGCCCTGCTCAGATTGATTTATTAATTGTTCAAGCATTAAAATACCTCCTGGGCTACTTCGAACTCGGGCACCCTCTGAGCCTGGCAATAGCGGCAGATAATATGGTGCGTATAATGCTTCGTCATAGATTCGAGGACGGATCTGATGATAAGTTCGAAGATAGTTTGCAACGAGCTGTAATCGCATAGCATCAGCAATGCAGTATGCAGTGACTCTTGGAAACTTATCCGCTCGCCTTTCTCGAGGCAACCGTTCTGCATAGGACCGACGGTGATCGGTATGTCTATGCTGTTCATGTTCATTCTCTTGGTTGGTTGCTAGAGGGGGTGCATCTATATCATCATTCTCTGAATCATCGAAATGAAACCCCTTGTCTTCTCCTTCAGGAATCAGTACGAGTTTCTGTGACTTTTTGGTTGTTCTGGATGGGATAGTCTGCGACAAGCGAGGAGGTAAAGGACGCTGACTTTGTTGATGCGGGTGGGCGACTGGCGTCTGAGATTGTACAGAATCATCAAACAGCATTTCTGAACCCATTGAAAAATCAGACTGCTCTCGCTGTCGATTAGAAGCAGCAGGTCGTCGTTTTATAAACCCGGGGACCATTCGCTTGCGGCCACTAGGAATGTCTCCTCCATCTGATAAAATCTTGTCAATTGAAATGTCTCCGAACTGCTTATTTGTCTTGACAAAAGGTGCCGACCGGCCACTTGAAGACCTCACATCGGTCACCAAAATGGACGGTGTTCTTTTAGCAGTTGATTGCTTTGACATAAGGGTGATCGATAAGTAAATAACAAATCACAATACCACGATGTTAGACTAAAACGATGAAAACAATCAAAGTTCTCCAGCAAAGTTACTCCAAAACAAACCGACTGCTATCGCCTTTGCAACGGATGTGTTTTTTCCAATTTGGTACTGGCTGGAGTACCTGCCTATTCTCTTTGTAGAATTAAAAAAAAAGAAAATTCAAAGAATGAAGTGAATAATAAATATAGCAAAAAATATCAACAGGAAAACAATATGTAGTATTTAAGAACTCTTGGTTCCACGATAAGCTGAGCCTGTACACACAGGAAGGAAACAAGAGCGCTCAAAAACGGCAAATTCCGTACCCTGGAAATCGATCCAACAGCACTTCAGCCATTTGGTCCTGTGTAACTTGTATTTGATCGAATATAATTCAGTCTCTATGTCGGATATCGATGATGATTTACTTGCGCTCGCTGGAGTCGAGTCTGATGAGGAGATCACTCAGCGGAAGCGGAAAGCGATTGATTACAGAAGCGACTCGGGTGCCACAGATGACGATGACGAGGCAACAGAAGAAGAGGACATGTTCATAAATCCGTATCCTCTTGAAGGCAAATATAAGGACCAAAAGGATCGTGATTACTTGGAAGGGTTGCCAGAAATTGAGCGGGAAGAGATTCTCTTTGAGCGGTCTCGCGAGATCCAGGCTTATAATGAAAGCAAGTTTTTGGCACAGCGTGCGAAAGAGCGCAAACAGGCAGCAAAGGCACTTGACAAGGCTAATCAGCAGCCACGACGAGCGTCAAAGCGAGATACCACGAATAAAGATAATGATAAGAAGTCTAAACTGACTGAGCTCAAACAAAAGAGACAGGCCAAAGAAGCAAGAGCCGCCGGAATCGAAGTTCCATATCAGAGCGAATCTGATGAGGACGACGAAGAAGAGGACGAAGATGAGGGTGAATTGATGGAAGATTTGGAGGATGAATACGAAAGTGATTCAAAGGCATCAACCCGTAAGTCTCGACGACGTGAAGAAACTGTGGAGTGGGCTGAAACTGCGAAAACAAAGGATGTAACAGCACATGACATCAATAAGATTCGATTTGGAAAGACGCTGTTTGCAAAGTTTTGCCATAATCCCGACTTTGAAAATGCTGCTATTGGATCTTTTGTTCGAATCAATATTGGATTCAATCGAGAGTCACAAACTTATGTTTACCGAGTATGCCAGATAAAGAATTTGGTGAGCTCGAAACCATATACGTTTCTCAGCAGGGCTGTAGACCAATCGTTGGTCGTCTCGCACGGTTCTAGTGAGCGTACATTTGAAATGGGCATTTGCAGTGATAAGCCATTTACGGACGAAGAGTTCAATGTGTGGAAAACGACAATGGAAAAGGATGGTTTATCTGTTATTTCCAAACGACGGGTTGAAAGAAAACTCGACGAACTCAAGGCTTTACAAACCAGAGTTCTAACAGCTGAGGAAATTAATGACATGATTCAAAGGCGGCAGAAGTTGTCCGGTGGATCTCTTGGCGCTGATACGGTGCTTGAAAAGTCTATCTTACAGCAACAGCGGGCTATTGCACTTGAAAATGGCGATTACGAGGAGATCGAAGCTATTGATAATAAGATTGAGGTCATCGATCGCAGATTGCTGAAGAGTAAGCGTCGTATTGAAATGGACAAGTTAGTGAAAGTTAATGACCGGAATAGGAAAGCCAATACTGATGAAGTGCGTAAAGCGGAGCTAAGAGCCAACGAAATTCGACGGCAAGCTGCTCTGAAGAGCGAGAAAGACACATCCAATCCATTCAAGCGGTTTCGAACAAACGCTCGAATCTTTTATGGATCCTCTAGCGCCACTCCTGTTCCAAAGGATAATGCAGATGTGGAAGCGGAGCAAGTGGTAGAAGCTGCAATTGCTAAGGCCCGCAAGAATGCTGCTTATATCGATGATATGGTAGCATCATTGGATATTAAATTAGAAATTGAGCTTTAATGTATTATATTACGAGATAAATATAAAAGAGAATGTCTTTTGAATACAAAACTGGAATAATCCTCAGCGTGAATTTCTTATAGAACAAAGTTGTGTAGATGCCTTTTATTGTCTCTTCCAAGCCCAGGCGTAACTGTACTCCTGCACATCATCATCCCCAGAAACAGCACAATGAACAATGACCTCGCAAGAATCCAATTCTAAGAAATCAAGTCCAGAACTCTCCTACATCCGTCTCTCCCCCTCGCTGCACCCCGACGGCAGAGTTTCCTCTGATGAGCCAATCGTATTTCTCCATGGCCTCGAGACATCCCATATAGAATTCTCCCGCACCACCCCCTTTCTCTCCAAAGACTATGAACTTATCCTGGTCGATCTACCGGGCCACTCAGGGTCCAAGGAAATTCTTCCCTTGACCCTCGAAAACGCTGTCAACGCGCTCTTCCATCTTATCTCAACAAAAGTCGCAGGGGGCAGAGCGCACATCGTCGGTATGTCACTAGGCGGCTTCGTAGGTTTGGAATTTGCGCGACGATATCCGGAGCTGGTGCTCAGTCTGTTCTGCACCGGGTGTGCACCATATAGTGGGCTCAGACGATGGGTCATGTCCCAACCACGCCTATTGGGAGGAAGTGGCATCGTGTTAGGCAGGCTAGTCACCGATGCGATGTTCTGGTTGCCCATCGGCGTGAAACCGCTCCCAGCTCTCAGGGAGGAGTTTCGAAAGAATCAGTCCATAGCACTACTTACGGCGGGGTACACTGCAGTGCACGCAGTGAGCTTGAAGGATCTTGCCAAGATTGACGGTGTGAGGATCGCTATCGTCGCAGGCGGGAAGCGGGATAGTGTTAGGGACACGATCAAAGCTGGGAAGGTGCTCAGTAGCAAGAATCCAGAGTGCAAGGCGTTTGTGGTGAGAGATGCGGTTCATTTGTGGGACTTGCAACTTCCAGAATTATTCGCCCAAGGCGTGAGAGCCTGGATCCATGGAAGTGAGATGCCAAAGGAGTTCGAAGTGCTGTGAAGTGTCGAATGCATAAAGACAAGACTTCTCATAGGGAGGTGATTCTCGTAACTGATACACCTGCTGGTTCATGCAATTGCGCTTACCTCAATAATGCGCAATGGTCGGTTGAACTCTCGCCAGACAATAAGCAGATGGTGTCCTCCGGCTCTGAGACACTCAAGGGCCTAACGGGCTAGATCAGCTCGGTCGCCTTCTCACTCGACAGCAAGCTTCAACCCACTCTACTTATTCCAGATGATTTTCTAGTAGAAGGGGGTACGGGTCATACAAAAGTTATCTGGCTTCCCCCTAGTTATCGATCTCCAATTCATATACCTGTTTCGATAGAACCTTCGTTTTTTGGCATATACTTCTTAGATTTCATGACAAGTCAAAGGTCCTATATAATACAGACTAGTCAGTTAACTGTGATTGATCTATTTCATCGAAGCTTAAGAGAAGCATGTGCCTTCATAAAGTTCATGGTTGCCATCGGTTATTAGAGCCTTCTAAAATTACATCGAAAAGTCATGTTGTGCTAGATTTCTCAACGCCTCACTTGATCCGATATAGTCAGATCGGATAAATAGATAATACTGTAGACCGGAGAAGTGATACCAGGTGTGGCTCGCAGTGGAACTTTTCTGACTGCAGTAAAGGTGCAAGCGACAGTATGACAGATCTTAATCCATCAAAGCTAGGAACTAAAGATTATTGGGATCATTTCTACAATGTAGAGAAAGGCAATTTCCAAGAAAATCCAAATGATACAGGAGAATGCTGGTTTTCAGATTCTGATGCCGAGGAAAAGATGGTAGACTTCTTAACTCAGCTGGCTGAGGACGGTGAACCAGGAGTTGATTTTGAGACTTGCAAATTTCTTGATCTGGGGACAGGAAATGGTCGATTATTAATATCCATTAGAGAAGCTGGCTTCAAGGGATTTCTTACTGGTCTTGATTATTCCAAGCCTGCTGTAGATTTTGCTACACTTGTAGCTAAGAATGAAAACATTTCAGATATATCATTTCAAGCAGCAGATTTTTTAGCTTCAGATGAATGGAACACTGAAAAAAGACAATGGGACATAGTTCTCGATAAGGGCACGCTTGATGCTATAGCTCTTTCTTCACAAAGATATCTGAATCCTAAAGGTGAAGTTAGCGCTGTAGAGCAATACATATCGAAGGTAGTCCCTCTCGTCAAAGAGGGCTGCATATTGTTCATAACTTCTTGTAACTTCACTGAGAAAGAGCTTATAAGCACCGTGGAGAAGTACTCAGAAGGTCAATTGAAAAAGTGGGAAACAGTGAACTACCCTCGATTTGAATTTGGAGGCATTCAGGGCCAAACGATCTGTAGTGTGCTTTTTCGTCGTGGTGCTTGATTAATATGCAACGCACAACTCAAACGAGAATGGCAAATAATATCTAATATCTGCATTAATTCATATGTATTCAATTATAACTAGGTACGGTCTAGACTTACAAGGTGGTCATATAGTTGAGTGGCGACGTCTGGATGAGATGTTTTGAGTGCGTATTGATGAGGTTTATCATTTTCGATTCCGGTTATGCGCACAAATTTCTCACTTGCAAGGGAGCTTTTCATACCAGCCATGATTTCAGTTGATTTAATAATAGGTAAATTCAAAATCACCCGCAATGCACCGTCTGAACGCATTACCAGTCGAGACTTCGTGCCGTTCTTTTCACAGTTCACATGTAGAGTACCAACACCACGCTCCTTCCATCCATCTTTACCAGTGATGTTAAGACCATACAACCGAGCCCTACACGAAAATATAGATTCTTCAGCTTCTTCGCCTGTTTCTACCTTCTTTTGTTGTAGTGGCGTAGTTACCTGTACATAGAGCTCGTCCTTGGACTCTTCCTCTTCGATTGGCTCTTCTCCATCATTGGTCTGTTCATCGCCTAAATTTTCAAAGATGCTAGATTGGGCTCCCGTGGTTTCACTCTTTTCAGACCCAAAAGCACCACCTGCAAATGAAGTCCCAGACCCAGTCCCAAAAGCACCACTCGAAAAAGAAGTCCCAGACCCAAAAACATTGGTTAGAGGTTTCGAACTCAGGAAAGAGCTGCCAAAAGCTGTTCCAGATCCGAACGTGCCAGCACCGAATGAAGAGGTTTTAGGCAGTTCCTCGCTTGTCACTTCACTTTCGGCACTGCTTCCTTCATTCGATTCCTTGGACTCATTTTCGGTGGCTTTTCCGTCAGATGCTTGTTTTGTTTCTTTAACTTGTAGCTCAGTTCTTTGACCCTCTGCTTCTGATATCAACTCAGATTTAGCTTCTACCTCATCTGTTTGTTCAGCAACTTTTGATTTTACTTCTGCCTTTTCGTCTGCTTCGCTTGCGTTTGCTTCATCTGAGTTTGCTTCATCTGAGCTTGCTTCATCTGAGTTTGATTCACCTGAGTCTCCTTCGTTTGAGTCTGCTTCGTCCACTTCATTTGAATTTTCTGCTCCATCTGCATCTGATGTGTCTACTTTGTCCACTTGCTCGATAGCTGCTAACTCTGCTATATCTGCTCCTGCTCCTGCTCCCGCTTCTGCTTCTGCTCCTGCTTCCGCCACTGCCAATTCAGTATCCTGGTCTGCAGTTTGAGCTGGGTTTACCACCTCTTGCCCACTTTGCTTCTTGTGGTTCTCCAAAGCATCTTCACCAGTTGTCTCGGGGGTATCGTCCCCCTTTGGCGAATCATCAATGTTTAGTTCTACGTTCTGATTTTCAGACTCAGAAACTGGTACCTTCCCATTGATAGATAACTGTTGGTCTTCTGCATCCACGACATCTTCACTCCTTCTCCTTTTTGTATCGGTGGTGTCTTCGTCCTCTCGGGCTCGTTTACGCGTGACAGGCCCGGGCTCCATTACCTCCACTGTATGTTAAATCGGCACAAAGTGGTGTCGAGATGCGTTTATGCGCCAAGTTAACCATTAGGGCTGAGAAAAGTGTTCTGGACCTAGAACAGGAATGCTTAATCCATTTCTGATTCCATTATGACTCCATAACTCAATTAACTATACTATATTATTTATAGTGCTCGTTTACAGCTTTTACTTTAGAATAGGCTCTCTTCTATTATTTTCAGTTTCACTATCTTGTTGTGAGATCGAGCTAATCTTGATCAGAAGCCATCCATTCAGGTACGCATATCCAACTACGATAAGCATTTGTGAACAACACAAATGAAAAGTGTGTAAATATATATGATAATGGATTCATTTCTGTTTGTGTTTCGCTATTTTCGATCTGTCCAGTTGTGTGCTACTGTGTACTGCTCTAAAGTCAATTGCTAAGTCCTATCTCCGATCAGCCGTGCCATGTTTATAGTTGTCCCTATTGAGTAACCCACAACATTGACTACTTACTAGTATAATACACCAAATATCAGCGGTAGTCAATGAACGAACAAATGGCAGAATCTGTTGCATTACCTGTATATCTGCGATTAAAGCCACGCGCGGTGAACAATGTAAACGAGCCATTTCTTGACGTCCTGTCTGGAGGAACTCATGTGATGGTCGACCCACCCAAAAACTCGAGATATAAGGCCAAAGAGACCTTCAGCTTCAATGGGATCTTTCGTGAAAGTAGTGGCCAAGTTGACGTTTTCAAAACTGCCGTTTTACCTCTAGTTGACAATGTGGTTACAAAGCATAAGGATGGATTGCTATTTTCTATGGGATCTTCGGGCTCTGGGAAAACTCACACAATTCTAGGCTATAAGCAAACCCCTGGAATGCTTCATCTTGCTGTCGACACTATATTCAATTCCATTCAGGGAAATATGGCAGAATTTGAGGATGTTGAAGCAGTCAGTGATAAGAATTCCCTGCGGACTTCACAGGGAATCGAAGCAGGGGTCGTTCTGGACTGGTCTAGCTCGTCTGCAGCTATGGCTAATGCTTGTCGCAAAATCAATGCCACAAGCGGAACACCTGAACTCCTTGCCAGCAACAAATACAAGTATGCCGTTTATATATCCATGGTAGAGATCTACAACGACAAGATATTGGATCTCTTCGATGGACAGACTTCGGTTCCATCGACCACAATAGTATCGTCAACTCTACCATTATCTACCCCACATAGAGTCACTCGGTCTGCTGCTGCTACTTCTACTTCTTCTGCCTCTAGTAAGTACTCTTCCGCTAGAAGAGGTCTTCTTATTAAAACAGATCCTGAAACAGGCAACACTTATTTATCAGATGCTAAGAAGATATTTGTATCCGAAAAGGAAGAAGCCTTCCGAACCATAGAGCACGGATTATCTATTCGAGCTGCTCATGCTACAGGATCTAACTTAACGTCGAGTCGATCCCATGCATTTATTATGGTGGAATTGAAGCGAATCAGTGGAAAGGAAGATAAAGATAAAAATATAAGTAGTGCGACTTTTACTATAGCTGATTTAGCGGGATCAGAACGGGTCAATTCTGCAAAAACTGTTGGTAATCGTTTGGTCGAAAGCTGTGCTATAAACAAATCTCTCATGTTGTTGGGCCAATGTTTGCAGCGACAAAGAGCTTATGACCAGAAAGACCCGAAAGCTAAAGCCCCTACACAATCATCCAATTTGAGAAACAGCAAGTTGACCCAATTGCTTCTCACCAATGCATTCAACCCGAAGTCAAATCAAAAATCTACAGTTCTGGTTAACATTGACCGGTATGGTGACTTCAACACTGCAGCACAGATTCTCAGGTATTCAGCACTTGCTCGTGATGTCACTGTGCCTCAAACTCGAATCCCTTCATTGACATCAATCACATCATCATCGAGTGCTGAATCAGCACAGACTTTGATCGAACCCGTTACAGTAGCTTCTATGGATGCAGAAAAAGAGTTTCTTGTGGCGAGAATTGAGGAATTGGAGGCAGCTCTGGCTCAATCTCATCAGCAGGCTTTGGATATCGAAGAACGAGTTCGTGAAGAAATGTCTAACGAAATGGACGTCCAAATTCAAGGAATCGTCAACGAGTATCGAAAGAGCATACAAAAGGAGAGTGACAGAGCTCAAGAGCTGACTGATCAAAAGCTTGACTTGGTACGAAGTCTTCCAGTTGAGGAGACCACCGAGTATGGACAATTGCTTGATGATAATCGCCGGTTGCACAGGGAAAATATCCTTCTGCGAGCGGAACTAGATATTGGTCAAGTGGGAACCCCTACCAAGAAAATGAAGCTTCAAATTTAAAGTCTAAGTCAAGCGCATTGACATCTTTATTTATGCCTCTCAATAATACTACATATTTAATCAAGGCTTTGACTCTGATTCTCACTGACAGTAATGCTCTACCAACCAATTCTTGAAATCTCACTAGGGCCAATTGAATGCTGTCTTCCAAACTGTGAAACTAAGTTAACGTTTGTTGCTTTTGTATGTTAGTAATATCCTCGAGAATTGTGGTCGCGGTATCGGAACAACAACTCATCTAGACCCGACGTCTGTCAGAAAGATATCGAATAACTGGTCCCTGACCAGTAATGGCTACTGCTTTTTCAAACCATGATAGTAGAACTCCTCCATTGCCTTGAGTTTGTCCAAGAGGGGATCCCATACCTTTGTATAAATACTTAATCAGAACGTCCTGATGGTCTTGTGGAAGCCCTTCGACAATTGGAGTGATATCTGAGGACGAAGTGGCTGTCAAAACATCAATGACTGTCTTCAAGTGTGCATTCTTTACAGTATCATCTCCTCCGTAAGGAGGGCTGTCTAGAGCTGTTTGGAGTGCTCCCAGATAATCTCCTTTGGAGAGAAGCTGCTTGACTTGGCTTGCAACCTCACTGACTTGGGCTGCGGATACGGGTGGAAAGGTTGGAAACACGTCCTCAGAAGGAGTGTTATCCGGATCCAAGCTATCAACGTCAATTCGCCTGAAATTGACTGTAGACATTTTCAGTTCAGTTGAAGTTCAGTTGTATTGTACAGCGTTAGCGGGTATGGTATGTTAAGAGGCGCTGGCTCCCCGACGGATGGCGCATAAATGAATTCTGCCTTCCTTCTATACGAATATGTACGCACATCCGCTTTGATAACGGAGAACAGGAAAGGAAACGTCATATGCCTAGCAACTGAAAAAGAATCGTGTCAAAATGTTGGAGAGTGGGTAAAATAGTGGATAAATGACAATACTTGAAAGTAATGAATAATATCAAGTTGTTGGAGACATCTGAGTTATCCGTGTCATCTGTTGGTATTTAGCTCCATCGCGCGGCTGTGATAGCATGCACGGCTGTGCAGCCAATACTGTTCCGCTTAATGGAAATAAATTATATATATATATCCGACGATAACAATACCAATAAAAAACCTGTCAAGCATAAGCCACAATCGCAAGATACAGCCTGAAGCACACTAAGTGATCCAGTGTTAGTATCTCTTCAATAAGTTGTTGATCCACTTGTCAACAGCTCGTTGCTTTTGTTATTATTGTTGTTCATTAAGATTTATTACTCGACCATATCCAAGCGTATTTTAAAAAATAATTGATGGGATGGATAGGGAATCTCGGATCCAGGAGCTGTTCAGGTCGCTGGACAAAGATGGTAGAAACTATGTCGATGCCGAAAGCCTAACTGACATGCTTGTCAGTAGATATGAGGAATTCGAAGGCGTTGACGAGGTGGTAAATCAATTGATGGATAACATTATCCATGATAATCCAAAGCTAGGTACCAAAGTTTCGGGACCTTCAAAGCCTACACATGCATCAATAGGTTATGATGCTTTTCATGCTTATGTTGACGACACTGAACACTTCTTGGATACGACTTTTGATAGTCTGGATGTCAACAGAGACGGGTATTTAGATGTGTTGGATATTCGGCAAGGATGTGAACGATTGGGCATTGCTCTGGACGATGAAAAAGCCGAGATTCTGTTCAATGCGCTAGACTGTGACAATGATGGGTATATATCGCTTGAAGAGTGGAGAGCCCAGCTTCTATTTATCCCTCGAAGCACGAAAGAAGAGAACCCGCTTCGATCTGCATATGTTTTCTTCATCGAGGAGCTTGATCTGTCATCTGACGGAGATGTGACACTAGCTAGAGATACTTCTAATGGAATTGGATACTTCTTAGCTGGTGGCATAGCTGGGGTTGTATCTCGTACATGTACAGCTCCTTTCGATCGACTGAAAGTCTTTTTGATTGCTCAAAGCGGTTCAGGAGGAGCAGTAGTAGGATCCGCAGCCAAAACTGCTGGTACAAGTGCATCTGGTGCTGCTGCACCTAGTCCAATAATTATGGCATTGAAGCATCTGTGGAAGCAAGGAGGTCCAAAGGCATTTTTTGTCGGAAATGGTCTGAATGTCATCAAGGTGTTCCCTGAGTCGGCAATGAAGTTTGGTTCTTTTGAAGCCTTCAAGCGATTGTTTGCTCGTATTGAAGGCGCTCCTGACCCTTCGGAGATTTCACGAGGAGCTACATTTTTGGCAGGAGGCTTTGGAGGAATGTGCGCCCAGATGGTCGTTTACCCAATAGATACTCTGAAGTTTCGCTTACAGTGCTCTGCTCAGTTCTCCAAATATACTGGCAACCGGTTATTATTTCAAACAATGAAAGATATGTGGACAGAAGGAGGATTATCGGTTTTCTATAGGGGACTGTACGTGGGTGTTTTCGGGATTTTCCCATTCGCAGCATTAGATTTAGGGATCTTTTCAGCATTAAAAAGAGCATACATCAAACAACAGGCATCCATAAAAGGTGTTGAGGAAGCGGATTTCAAACCTGGCAACCTGGTAGTATTAACAATGGGTGCATTGAGTGGGAGCATTGGAGCATCCGCTGTCTATCCTGTAAATCTGTTGCGAACACGGTTACAGGCGCAGGGAACGCCTGCTCACCCGTTTCGATATAACGGATTCCGTGATGTGTTCCATAAGACTGTAGAAAGAGATGGATACAAAGGATTGTTCCGTGGCTTGGTCCCCAATTTGGCCAAGGTAGCTCCTGCTATGAGCATTAGTTATTTGGTATATGAAAAGGCAAAGGCCACTTTGGAGCTTCAGTAGGAGTAAATAAAAGAAAATGCATATTCTGTTGTAGCATATTTTGGCTCGGTACTATCCTTCAGCTGTGAATTCGTTGCCGCCTCCACTAAGACTTTGTCTACTTTTGAGTTTGCTCTTGTCCTCCTCCAGCCACAAAGAAAAACCTATAGCGCTGCTATCCACAAACCGAATTGGACGTGTTTTACGCTTGGAGTCCTGTCCTAGGTGTAGTCGAACGTTATCAGCAGTAATCCAAGGACTTGCTTCACTGGTTACGAGCTCTGTAGAATCCGCCTGCTCCCGTAATTCCATTATAACTGAAAAGGATATATCCCTAGATAATGCTCCAAATGTTCCTTCCAACGAAGTTAACGTCAATAGACAACTGCGATACTCTGCTATCAAATCATTTTTATTAACCATATCATCTTTTAATGGAATGTCTAGGAGTGCCTCATCGTTAATGACTGGGAACCCCGCCAGATCAAGTACAAACCTCTCCAATGGGTTAGACGTATTGCTGTCCAAAATCACAATTGATAATTTCGAAATCGACCCTTTCTTAATGGAGTTCATACTCGACATAACGATGTCTTCAATAAAGCTCTTCACCTTTGGGTGTCGGTTCTGATGCAGCGCTATTCCATACTGCTGTACGGTACCAAATGATTCCAAGTCATATACTTTCCTGAGGTACAGTATCTGGTGAACCAATACTATTAGGAACTCATGGAACGTTCCCAACAATTCAGAATAGTGCATCAGTTATTTAGTTGGCTTCTACGCCAGTTCGATATCTCGACGCTACAATGACTCACTCCCTTGCTTCCTTCCATGCTCCGAATTGAACAGTTAAAGAACCCCCGGGATTATATGGAGATTCGATTGGAGGCACTTCGGTGCTCGCCAGTTTCGTTTGGATCCACCTATGATCGTGAAAAAGATCGCTCTCTCCAAGAGTTTCAGGATAGATTGCACTCTTCTATGGTATATGGTGCATATGCGGAGGGAGGTAACATCGTAGGCATGGCAGGACTTAGAAGAGAAGAGGGCCTTAAAGACCAACATAAGGCATATATATGGGGAGTGTATGTTAATGAAGCGTACAGAAATAGGGGAATTGCTAGGAGATTAATTGGTGCTCTTATTGATTATGCCAAACACACTGTCGAGATAGAGCAGTTGACCCTATCAGTAGTGAGTGAATGCGTGCCAGCTGTATCTCTGTATAACCAGCTCGGCTTTGAGCAGTATGGGTATCAGGAGAAGGCGCTTAAAATAGGACAGCAATATTGGGATGAGCAGTTGATGGTATTATTTGTTGAGGGGATGGCAATCGATTGAATAATGGCGCCTGTCAAATTCCTTGAACTCGAAACCGTCGATTATCTAACAGTTAATTTTCTAACAATTTTGGAATGTCAGATTGAATTCTTTCACTATTCTATGCCTGCTTTAAGTACTTTAAAATGTTTATCCAAAAGATGACCAAATATCTGTCAATGTCAGGGGCATAACTCTAATTGTGCTACAATAAAGAAATGTGGATCGCATACCAACTGCAGCTTGGCGCATCTCTAACATTGTATTTACCAACATCAACCTATCTCAGACCTTTAATTCTATGGAGATAAATAAAATATAAATCCAGGCCTTTGTGAGTCATCGATTGTGTGATTCATTTTCGGCTAACGAACTAGCGCTATCACTCACGCTATGCCGTCATGTACCCCATACGGTAATCATGCACTACTAAATTTTCGGACATCCATTCCCGCATAAATAATTTTCGCCGGCCGGTATTTGATTTTGTTTTCTTTACTTTTCTCGTGGGCTACCCTCAGTATGGCTTTTTGTAGTGATGAACAACATCAAGAGTCCATCCACTATCAAGATGATCCAACTCGGCTTACAGAACCAGTGTTCGAACTTAGTCCCCCCAAGCGAGAAACAGATGCTGCTTCTACGATAGTACCAGCGGCTCCTACACTGCTGCCTGACGAAAGTCTAGATTTCCCAGAAGGAGGATGGAAAGCTTGGAGCATAGTGTTTGGATCATGGTGCGCAATGACCGCGACATTTGGCTTGACCAATGCGTCTGGATTTTTACAAGCATGGATTTGGAAGCATCAATTGAATCATTTGTCTGAAGCTCAGGTATCTTGGATCTTTAGTGTAAATTTATTTCTATTTTTCTTTGGAGGCGTACAAGTTGGACCGATATTCGATACTTATGGGCTTAAATTTGTTCTTATACCTGGCTGTGTTGGAACTGTGGTTTCGGTTTTCCTTTTGAGTGTTTGCAAAGAATACTATCAGTTCATGCTTGCCTATGGGGTTCTAGGTGGCTTATCGTCAACTCTTGTTTTCACGCCGAGTATAACGGTAATTGGACATTGGTTCTATCGTCGAAGGGGTCTTGCAACTGGTATTGCTGCCACTGGAGGTGCTTTTGGAGGAATTTTATTCCCTCTTGCAATGGTTCGGATGATGTCAACTTTGGGGTATGGCTGGACCATTAGAATTGTTGGTTTTATTATCATGTTACTTTGTGTAGGTGCTGCCACCACTCTGCAGACTCGACTCCCTCAGAATAAGGCATCGGGAGCAAGCATAGACCTCAGAGCCTTTAAAGACCTTAAATTCACTCTCACAACGATTGCAGTCTTCATGATTGAATGGGCTCTGTTTATTCCTATCACTTATATCACCAGTTATGCTCTGGCACAAGGAGTAAGTACTACATTTTCATACCAGCTTTTGGCTATTCTCAATGCTGGGTCTGTCTTTGGAAGAGGTCTCCCGGGTTATATCGCTGACGTATGGGGTAGGTTCAACGTTATGATAATCACCACTTTAGTATGTTCAATCACATGTCTGGCAATTTGGCTCCCGGCTCAGTCAAGCACCGCAACAATGATTGTGTTTGCCTTGATGTTTGGTTTTTGGAGTGGGACTGGTATATGTTTGACGCCGGTATGCGTATCCCAGGTTTGTAGAACCGAAGATTATGGCAAACGCTATGGAACATGTTATTTCTTTGCAAGCTTCGGCGTCTTGACCGGACTTCCAGTTGCTGGCTCAATTCTAAGTCATCAAAATGGAAATTACCAGGGGTTGATCATTTTCAGCGCAGCTGCCTATTTGACTGGAGGGCTGTTTTTTACGATGGCTAGAATAGTCGGAGGGGGTTGGAAAATCAAAACTATTTATTAGAGTGATGTTTTGTATCAATGTATACATATATATTACACTTTAGAATTAATGCATCTATTGGTTCAGCTCAGCCCAGCTAATAATCGTAGCTGCGTGGTGGTGTTCGTTCCCGGTATGGTGGACGCGGTTTTACAGCTCTTGGATCTATTTCTCGAGGATCGCGTCCTCTTGACCAGTCGCTAGCCTCTCTTTCTCGTCCATGACGCTCTCGATCTCGATCTCTATTGTCTTCTCGATACCTCTCTCTTTCTCGCTTTGCAAAGCTGTTATCCTTTTCATTTGCCTCATACGGACGGCCAGCACTTCTCCTGCTATCTGGACCATATCCAACAGGATGTTTGTCATCTTCACGTCTGAAATTATCCTTTCTGTCTCGATCATAAGGTCTAGGAGGTCCACGGCCTGCAAATCTGTTACCCCGGCCACCAAAGTCCCCCCCTCTTCCTCCAGACCCTCCTCCATTACTGCTCCGCCAGTCATCACTTCGCCCACCTCTGCTCGGAGCTCCTCCACGTCGGGCAAAGTCATTCCCACGAAGCAGTGTTTCTTTTTCCTGCATCAAATCTTTTCGCATATAATGACGCCCACCACGACCGCCACCCAGTTTCCGAGGTTGCCAGCCTTTTACAGTTCGTCCTCTTTCGACATCTACCACAATCCGTCGGCCCTTTATTCGAGCTCCGCTCAATTCTCGAAACGAATCCTTCATATCCCTCTCGCGCTCAAACACAACAAAAGCATATCCTCTTGATTCACCAGTATTCTGGTCTCGCACTACCCGAATCCTTTCCAGAGGACCGAATTTAGATAATTCCTTTTCGAGATCACTCTCATTGATCTCGTAGCTTAGTCGAGAAATAAATAACGTTTTAAACGGATCGCCTCGAATATGAGAGTCATTTTCCGGGTCCCATTTGCTAGCCAATTCTTGTAGCTGCTTCTTATGTGTTTCAATTCTCTCCCTCTTCTCTCGTTTTTGTCGTTGCAATACCGTCTCAACGGGTTGGTAATTGTCTGGTTGCTTTAACAGATGCAAGTGTTGAGCTATTCCAGTTATCTTCCTTGTGCATCTCACGCCTGCATCATAATCACTAGCCTCCACATATCTCAATGGCGGTGCTGGTCTAAACAGCTCAGCCAGGTGTAGCGGTAGCTTGTTTGGATCCGCCTGTATTGTTAGAAACGTATTCAACTGTTGTTCATCAATAATTACCATGCGTAGGAGTAGATAGTTATGTTTCAAACATGCAAATTATATTACTGTAGTGAGGCTTCTATATATCCTGTAGCGAGAATATTGGCATTTCGAAAATAGAACGAAGAACAGTCTGTTCCTTTATTAATTTAATAATATATTTATGTGCTATCTCAATTCATAGGGCTCTTCAAAGTAATCAATCAGACAATTTGCGCTCATGATGCTGTCTCCAATAGCCTGTCTAGTCACCCGACACACCAATTCAGGGCCGCACACGAGGAATGCTGTGCTACCCGCAGCAATCACCGAATTCTCGAAAACTAACCAGCTAATATTTGGCTTCTTGTGATGTATACTCAATCTCTTGGCTTGTAGTAGGTTTGCTGTTGCGGAAGATACAGAATTGCCGTTAATATTGTTTCCCCGCTTTTCGAAAGGTACATTTTGTCGGAAGTCTAGCCCATCACAAAACTGATTAACATATATCTGAATTTCACAATTGTCGTTACCATTCAACAATCTCAGTAGCTGTTGACCAAACCATTTAAATGGAGTCTCATCATGTACTATCCATACTAATACCGTTTTATAGGGCTCATCAGTTCTGTCTTTTAGATCAATTGCGTATCCATATCCTGCGCATATACCCAGACCTCCACAAATGATAACATTTGTCTTGTAGTTATACAGTGGATAATTATTTCCGTACGGGCCTTCCATGAGCATTTTGATATCTGCATGAGAATGTGGATGTCTTTTTAAATAATTCCACGCAGAACGCGATATTGTGCTGTATACTGGAGCATACGCTTTCAGTATCCCTGGTTCGCTAGTATAAGCTGATTCATTGACATAAAAGGGCTGTGATATATACAGCTTGTTCCATTTTATGATATGGATATAAACGTAAGCACCTGGATACCACTTCCATCGCTCTGGATGAGATATTGACAGCTCAATAACATCATCTGAAAACAACTTAGCTGTCCCATTATTTCTGAACCCAGAAAGGTATATTAAAAAAAATCTCTGAAAATAATTGATCCCGTACAAGCTGATAACAGCATAAAGATAGCAAATGCTTGATGTGTCCTTTATGTGATACCATGCGCCAATAATAGACATACTTGCCAGGAATGTGTGTGTATATGTAAATATTACATATGCCTCTTTCCTTAGCATTATCAACGATTGGACCCCTATAAGCAATATAATAACTCCTGATATGCTTCCCCATCGCAAGTATTGTGAGTTCCACTTGTTTCGATAAGAAACATACGTGGCTGAGATTATCGCATAGCAAATGCCATGAATAATTACATCTGTGATTATGCCTATAGATATTATCATATGAATTCGTTTTATAGCTTTCTCTGTCCATCCGGTAGCCCACATTAATATTCTGCTCCTCCCAGAAAATAAAAAAAGAAAAGGTAGCTGTGCCAGTGTGAGAACCGCGCATCTGTCACCCAAGTATTTTGTCAACTGGAACGACGTTGGTGGTAGCACTCTATTTGTATCTTGTATCCTGTAATCCACACAACAGAGAATTAAGTGTATAGCTTGATATATTGACATTAAGTGAACATCGCTGTGAGTACTCACAGCTTTCAAGAACATTTTATGCATCTTTCTTCCGCTATCATGCTTGACAGACGGGAGCGTTATCCATAACTTCTTTAAATATCTTTTAGCAGAAAGATCTAAGGCCGACCTCAATCTCCTCAATTTGCCAAAATATATGTTGTGGGCGGTTTTCAGGAAAATAATTGATCCTATACAACCCATGATAGTAGTACTATTTGTGAGATTATTGAGCAACAAGTAGAACTTACCCGAGTCTCTTGGTTCTTATTATCTCATTCCGTAGGATATAAGAAGCTTGAACATACTCCATTATGATCTCATTGGGGACTTTGAAGGGAAGAATTTGCAGCTCATTTGCATTTTTAGCGTCTATGTCATGAATATATTTGCTTGCATTGACATAAATGATATCAAAGTCCATTCCAGAATATTCTCTACCCGTGAACGATTTACAGGCTGTGTTAATAGTAACTTGAGCTTCCTTTTCTTCTTTAAATGTCCTTGCATTCTCTTGAATGCAATATACTACGGAGCTCATATAGACAACATTCCTACATGAGCATGACAGCTTTGAACCAACAAATTTCTCACATCCGTAGTTAAATAAATCAGCAGCTGCCATACAGGAAGCTCCAATGGCGATATCTTGCGAGAATCCAACTCTTATGAGCACAAAAACAAATACAACATAGCAGGTATTCATCTCTTCATAATATATGCTTCATGGCAAGAAACTGGATCGGGAGAGTTTCTTCAGCTATATATACTCGGCAAAGATTCTCTCCTGAGACAAACTTGTTTCATACAGAACCATAATTAAATGATGTCTCACATAATTTAATTCCTACCAAGAGAATGACTCCTCAAAATACTCTATATATGGTTTAACTTGAATCATTTTTTGGATTACAGTGATTCTTACGTCGTCATTCAACTTCGGTGGCCCACAACATAAGACTGCTGTGGCATCGACAGCAACGTCCAATTCTTCCCCAATTGTTTTCTTTATGTCACCACTTACAACGTGTACAGGCAAGCTGCTGTCTCCCTGAAGCAAAGAAGTCGAATTGCACAGAACGTGTCTTTTCTGATAAATTCTTATTTCTATCCTTGGATCGTTCTGCAACATCGCTATCTGATCGGCAAACCACAACAGTGGAGCTTTATCTGGGATACACCATACAAATAATACACGGATATTCTTGCACTTGTTCGTCATAAGATCGTATGCATAAGAGAATGTACTTGTCACACCTATTCCTCCCGCCACCAGAATAATGTTGCGGAACGGTTTAAGGTTATGAGATGTACCATATGGCCCTTCAACCAGTACTGGTAAGACCATTCGATCTACACCCGATGCCAAAAACGAAATCTCATTGTACTTTGTAATACCACTTTTCACTTTGCACAACACGAGTATCTTGTTCTTGTTATTCTCGCCAGGTACCAGCATGGCTGTGAATGGGTGCGACTCCCAAAATCTGTTAACCCTCATAAAATAAATGAAGACAAAGCATCCAGGATAACATTTCCACCTTCCACTATAAGTAATCTCAGTGGATATTACATCTCCCTGGTGGAGCGTTAAAGTTCCTTGGCAAGGTATACCGGACCAGGCTATCCTGATAACCCGTGTAAATCTATCGAATACCCATATAGCAACGGTTGAATACATATATTTGGTATCCAGTCGGATTAATTTCATGTGGTACCATGCAGTCACAACAAAGCCTATAGAAAGTGCTATATGAATAAGCAGGAATATTTCATATTTCGTTTTCCGAAGGGTGCTTACCGACTGAAAGGCTATAACTACGGCACAAAGCAATGAGCAAAACCCCCATATCCAGTATGGTTGTTTCCAGCTATCCGCGTATAAGCCCAAGTTAACTCGTTCTCCTGTCCAGCATGCCCCATGGATAATATAGTGCACACATATCAGCCTTCCAATCCATCGGTGAAAAGTGTTGAAAGTGTCTAGAGAAAATCCTGTAATCCATAGCAGTATATTGTTCCTCCCTCCAAATAATACCAACAAAGGAACGAGGCTTACTCCTGTGATCGCTGCCCTGTGAGCGACAAGCACAGAGACTTGTGCCTTCTTCGAAGGGTAAAGATAATTAGGATCTACCAGCTCATATTTGATAAACATAAATGTAATATCCATGACCAGGAAAAGACTCAAAATAATGGTTGGCAGTCTGGCCGGCATTGAGAAAGAAAATCTGCCCAGGTTTAGCCTTGAACAATGATGATATCTAAATGTCGGTGGCAAAATAATCCTTGTTCTTACGACTCTAAACATCATATTATCGAATAAGTACTGTAGATGTAGTGCTGCTTTTGTAGCCATATTTATGAGCGACGCTGTTCCTAAAACAAGACCAAAATAACTCAGAAGAACTGCCCTTATTGTTAGTATAACTAAAGAAAAACACGGAGAGATGAAGGCCTACCCCAAGTATGCGCTGATCTCTCGATCATATTCTTCAGCCTTCATTGCTGGCAGCGCCAAATTCACCGATTCATCTTCTAGGATTGATCTGTCCTTGTATATCACATTCGATTTGTTGGTAGATGGAGATATCTCAGCATATTTAGACAAATCTTCAAATCCTATATCCTTATTTCCAAGCCTGCTACATTTATCACAAAATTGTATCAAGTATTTGTGTACAGACGTAATCTCTATTTTACGTTTACCTATACTTAGAGTAACAATATTGAGGAAACCTTCTGCTCTAAATATGCATTCCACGTTTTTGTCTTCGCAATTGAAATCATAAAGTATTGATTTAATAACGTATGATTTCACAACCGATAGAGTGAGCAAGCTACTGAATATGTAAATGAAGAGAAAATTATGGACCGTTAGCATCTTCATATTTGTGCCAATCCTTCATCTCTCCGTGTTTTACCACACAGTTCAATATGCCTCGATATTTGGAATGTTCCAACAGCGGTACGGCCAATCTTAGCAAAGCTATGAAAGTGGAGTTAACTTTAGGAATTGATAGTGATGAAGTTATATGATCCAGTTTTGCCAGCAGTGATCTAACTAGTCGCCAATGATATCTTAACAATTTAGCATGTGAGTGTCATTCGTTGAATTTTAATTTGTTTTTCGTATAGCACTTTCCTCTCTCATGTCTAACTTTTTTTTTCTGCATGTTGTGTGTCCTCGAGATGCTTTATTGGTTTGCGCCCTAAGCTTTTCAAAATCCAACTGGCAACATTCTAAATTGTTCACATGATTTTATTCGACATGTGAAATCGTAATACGCAGTATTTAATAGCATCGACATAGTATCAACGACAAAATGAAATAAAATAATTAGATGCATAATCTAGATAACGTTCCAATAGCACAAGGACCTCAATCTAACCAACTGAATTCCTCGAAAATATTATAGAATAATAAAAATAAGTGTCATGCCGAAATATGTTGATTCTGGTTAGACACTAAATCAAGCCACGTAGATGAATGAGCAGATTTCCCCACCACTGAAGCCAGTCCCTGGATCCAAAGCTGCTTCTCTGCGGCACTACTCGCGTAAAAATCAATTACCTCACCATTGCCAAAACGAATTCTGAACCCTTCGTTAACGTAAACTGCACCTGCTTCTCTGTCTGCAAATGTTGATTTTCTCCGATTACCGCCCATAATAACAGGTTCCGACAAAGATCCCTTATCACCAATGATGCTCACAGCTTTTGCTAAGTTTATTGTAGCACGTGGCTTCTTGCTGCTCTCACTATGCGCAGTTAGAGTGGTACGATCTAGTGTAAAATAGCGTCTTCGCCAGTACTTGCAGTCACCGCCCAGCTGTGAAAGAAACCCGTCGACGCAAGCCTCGGGAACAGCAGGTTCATAATGCTTTAAATCCTCTAGAGCGCTCTTGATCGAGCTAGGTAAAACTTCATGTTGAGTCGACCTAGGGATGAACATCAGCTGCACTTGTAACATTCCGATCTTGTAAGGAGGGCGTTTTGAGTGGGAGGGGCTTTGGGCCCATTCATTAAAGCAGGCAAACTCAAAAGCTTGTGGTTTCCCGTATATCTCATTCTCAAATTGTGAAAAATCGATGTAAGCCCTAGCAAAGGAACCATCTAGAGCAACAAGGGAATCCCAATTATCTGTTTCAGCTTGTGATTGAGATGCAGATAAAAGAGTAGTTGCAGACGGTGTTGGTAATCTTTTTCTCTGCCCCGATCCAAAAAACTTCGAAATTCCTCTGCTTTTAGTCTCGGGTACTCGTATTGGTGCTGGCACAACTTTTCGCACAGGTACTGCCTGCTTTGGCCATTTTGCCTTAAAAGTTAATATGAATTCGAGCTCGTCGCCAACCGATAGCTCGAATTCCTCATCCAGGACCGAATTCTTCCCGAGAGTAGTCGGACCGGTGACGATTGAATGAATACCATTATCAAGGGTGATTGTGTATTTGGCCCTCTTAGTGACCACCGACGGTAGGTCTACCTCGTTCAGAGCCAGCATTTTAACAAACAGCCTACCTCTCTCGACAACGGGCATACCGTTCATCTTATTGTGCTGGGAGTAAGCCTTTCGAATTCCATCGTTCGGAAGTTCGGCATGCTTCTGGATATTCCCACTCATATTTGAAGGTTTGTTGACTTCTCTTGCAAGATTAGACTCTGTAATTAAGTTATTACTCTTAGTCACTTCAAGTGGCTCTGGTTTTGGTTCAACACTGGTTCCTAGTCGCTTGACAGGGCTTGACACCCGGCGCTCCTTGTATCCAGAAACTCTTCTCTCAGTTGCAATGACGACATTTTCATTCGTTCTAAGCGTATATCCCTTCTATGGTTAGACTACCAAAATCCATTGACAAAACAACATACCTTCTTTCCTTGAAGAACTTTTTCAAACTCCTCATCCAGATCCAAAAATATCGAATCTGAATCACTCCTCAAACCATCTTCATCAAGGGTTAACAAAGGTGCAGAGTCCTGGGAAGGTTCTTGAAGTGGTACATCACAACCTTCCAGCATTGCACTAGCATTAGAACGGGACCGAGAAATCTCCGAAGGCGTTAAACTGGGACGAGACTTAGACCCAGATGACGATCTCATAGTTGTGTGGCCATTGTAAATAGTAGTTTCCTTAGAAATATCTCCATATTTCGGAGGATTTTTTTCTGCAGTGAGTTCATCAGCATGAGCACTGGTGGAGCTATCACCAGAACTTTCATAATCATCGTGAATTACAGGCTCCAGCATATCGGAGAATTGTGAGCCAAAGTCTTCATTAAGAGGGGTGAATCCCATTAACGGGAGGCTCCCAAGATTGCTGGGCAACAACTCAGTGATAGATCGGTTCTCGTACAACGGACCATCCAGAAGTTGATGTGCATCTGAAATAGTAGGAGCAAATTCCTGATGAGCACCTTGTGGGGTATCTCCAGATGACGGCTCTAAACTCGGCTCCGGCGAAGAATCAGCAGCAGGTTCAACCGTCCTAAGTTGCTCAGCTATCTCTTCGGTTTTAATTTCGACTTGCCTTTGCTCAACAGGAATTGATGATGCATTGACCTGATGTGAATAATCGTGACATGGAATGCCTTGTGAAGCCTCATTCTGGTCAGAAGTCTGTCTGACATTAGTGTCGCAAGAGACAGGATCTTGTGGGCTCAGCTCTAGAGCACCCTGTCCGACACCAGAGTCTTCTATAGTATCATCTGCCATAAGTGTGCTTGGCACATTCAAACTACCGAACTGATATTCATTTCCAAAAATAGGGGAAATGCTAGACATCTTAGGCAACTGGTGTACAGCCGTTGCATAATCTTCAGGCTCAGTCTTTATAAGAACTCCTGGTGTGGCATAGTCTACAGGCTCTTCTTTTATCTCTGTTGGAGATAATAGCAGGTCCCGAGAGGTCAGCTCGACATCACCAGGGTACGCTATCGGTGAGCAAGGTATTTCTTGCTCTTCCTGAGTCGATTCTGTCGATGAATGCAACAGTGGATCGGGTGCTTCTATTTCCTGAGTATGGGTATTGTCCTTGAAGGGAGGGGGTAATGTAGGATTCGGGACTGTTACGAGCGTCACGCTGTTGGAAGTAATCACCGCATTGGAATCACTAGAAGGCTCAACTTCGTTATCCAAGGCATGTCTTGTCGTATCTTTAATATTGACAGGGTGAGCCCTGAAATAGTCATCACCATCTGAGGTGTCGTTATTTGATTCGGCCTCAACGGTTTCCTCATTCATCGCTTCAGCAATTGGGTGAACTATACAAGGCCTCACGACATCATCACCAGAGGGTTTCTCAAAGGAATCATTGGATGCTTTGTCATGGTCTCCAGGAAGGTCAGAGTTAAGTGACTGGTCCTCAAGAGTGCTTGTCGTTTGTGACCGGAGATTTCTATTAGAAGCTGGAAGAGGCCTGGGCAAATCCTGAGAACATTCTACCTGTGGCGGAGTGTTTTTCATGATTGATGGCTCTTCTAACTGAGCATTTTGACCATTTAAGGTCACATCGGGACCTATGTCAGAACTCGTTGCGATGCTCTTTCTGGAGATATCCACCACTGGGATATATCCCGTGACTTCAGGTCTATGATTTGAACCTTCGAAATCAAAGGAATCCGTAGACTGTTGGCGAGGCGCGAACACAGGATCGGAACTGGGGTCAGACATCTCCGGAACATATAGAGAGTCTACAACTCCTTCGTGAGACTGTGATGCTGATAGTCCTTCTGAATCTGCACTGGCTTTATCCAATGATTTCTTAGGAGAATCACCAGTGTTTGAGTCTAAATGAGCTGTAACCGCATCAATACTTCTCTGTCTCTGAAGGGCGGAAGCAACTCTGATACTATCTATACTTGTATTCCTCTGTAGAGAAACAACTTTCAGACTAGCATTGATACTAGCGGTTCTAGCCAAAGAGGCAGATGACCGTCTGCTAGTGTCAATGCTGGGATTTCGTCTCGGCACATATAATTCAGACGCTGCTTCAGGCTCATTATCCTCTGAAATTGAACCAATCTGTGATTTGGACCTATCCTCAAGTACTTTAGTTAGAGATCGGCGCTTTTGAGATAATGAGCGCTGTATCTGCGCTGCTGATGGCTCAGTTGCATATTGCATATGATACTCAGTTGCTAATTTTCTATTAGAATCCAAAAGGGACTCCTTTCTAGCCAAGGATAGAGGTTCACCGATATCCCCAAGGGCATAGTCAGCCGACGATGTATCAGAATAGACACTGCTTGCACTCGGTGACATTGGGGGTGCACTGTATGTGAGTCCTTCGCGCAAGAAGTCGACATCACTGCTGACCCTGGGACTGTGCTGCGGTACTGGTAGCTCATCGCTAGAAGGCTGGAGATCTGTACTCGAGAGGGCCGCATTGTCCATCATGAGTTCGAGTCTTCGCTCCAGTGAAATAGGATGTACCTCGGTATGAGTTGAAGGGGTAGTATCGTCCTTGCTGATATTCAATTGCTCACTCCTATTCATAGAGCCATTTCGGTACAGTTCAGTGTCATGATCATCATCGTCACCGGTAGATCCAACTGGCAACATGGTGGGAATTTGAAAGAATTCGTGATGGTTCAATGCTGGACTGCTATGGGACTGGGGAATCTGAGGAAGGGGTCGTCCGGCAGATGGCTTCCGTGACAGTTTAGCTTTTTCTAAATCTATGCGATCGGAGTCTCCGAATTCTTCAGGTTCAATAACAGGTACCGGTACCTTGTAGGCGATGGACTCGCCTTCTCCTTCACTTGCAAGTTCATGAGAGTCCGAGCTGAAGTCATTTGAGTCAGAACTCATATCATGAGAATCTGAACTCAAGTCTGGTGTTGGAGGTTCAAATCGAATAATCTGATCAGCGCTGTCAAAAGTCACGACCTTTCTTCGTGATGGTGACCCCGATGCTTCATCTACAATGCCTAGAGTTCTTGGTCCCCGGAGCCTGTTGGAACTGTTTCTCTGTAATATTGAAGATTTGCGGCCCATATCGACTGCCTTGGCTGTTTCATTTTCACTGTATGGCCCTATAGAGCCAGCACTCTGTCTAACCTTTGAAAGGGCTTGCACGGGTGATAGTTCAAGGTCATTGACTGTGGAGCTGAAGCCACTCGGAGATGACATCTTAGGAGAGTTGCGGTCAGTTTGAACGAAGAAATTATTCGAAATTTTGCTGGGACTTCGGTTATGCCCCAATAATGGGCTCCGAGAAAGACTCCCTGAAGAAGAAGCGCTAGCTATAGATGCTCCGGATAGTGAAGAGGATGAATCCTGTTTCTCAAGATCAGACCAGAATGATCTCATGTTTTTAGTTCGCGTCCGAACTGAGTCATCTACACGGGTCACGGAGGCTGTAGCTAAAGTTAGAGACACGACCAGTTAACCAAAACCTTAATAACTTACCTCTATCTTCGGTTGAAGTCTTCGTAATTTTTAAGGGCTCCACAGCAGAGTCGTTGAAAGTCATTGTGATAGCGTTGACCGGCACGATATAAAGCTACCAACAAGATACGATAATGATGGTTCACTTGAGAAGACAAGTTTCAGGAAAGCTGAAGTCACAAGGAACAAATAAAGCCTTGGACAAACAGGTATTAGCCAGAACCGTGATCCCAGATATCGCCAATTGATTGACAAATACTATGGTATTAACGATAGCTGGCTCTATGGATGATGGAGAGTTAAGTTTAAGATTGACGATTCAAAGTTTGGCCTAAATGGGCAAAGATGGGGCTGAACCTCTGTTTATGTTTCGGAATTGCATAGTTGTCAAGGTAACAGTGGATCGCGTATGCATCGAGGCGCGCACGTCAAGTGACTGAGGATTCCAAGCTGTAATAACTTCTCAGCAAAGCATGGTGTTTCATATCATCTCCAGCCTGACTTCTATTAGGAATCCTTTGGAAGTGAAATGTTCGTAGACCCTCCAATTTAGTTTCGGCAGTGAAGGTGTAAGCGTGAATTTTCAGACAGTTTCGAAAGCCTCGCGTGTAAGTAACGACACCGTTTGTCAGGCTCATTTATCGAAGATACTGGTTAATTAGTTAGTTAGTAATTCATGTACTGTCGCAGAGAAGTTGCTATACCATACAGACATTGTTTAACCTTTATATATTTAATCATTTTTGCGTTCCATTATTATTCATGACCTTTCCTGCACATCCCCACATTAGCGGTTTTCGAGAATGCGAAACCTCAATTGATCTTAATATCAATCAGTATCCCATTTTGTTATACCTCGGCGAAAACCATTCTCAGGTTGATACTATGTACTCATAGCACTGATGGGACCACTTGTGTCACCATCATAAGGTTCAAGATCCCTCCCTCAAAACAGTATCCAGCTCTGGTTTGATGAATCATACTGTACCCATATACTTGTCTGGTTTGCCAAAGTTTATGGGCCTCCCTAGTCGATCTTCATCGACCGCACGTTAAATATGTTGGGTTAGGGCTCTATCTATCAGGGTTAGGTTTGATTTCCTATTTTTGGTCTATGACCTTTTAAGATGTCTAATATCATTAAAATGGTAGAGGCTCCATTGGCCAAATGGTAAGGCATCCGCCTCCTAAGCGGAAGACTGCGGGTTCGAGTCCCGTGTGGAGTGTGTTCGAAAGAAATTTCATTTTTGCAAAAGTTATCATCGCCTGCGAAATAAATAATCAGACAATAGCAATTGGACGATACAACGTAAATCTATATATTCTGCACGATATAAATATTACTCTTTGATAATGAATCGACAACTAGCTCCGAAGTACTAGTGATACTTAACCGTAAATAGTTATAATAAGTCCGGATCTCATACGTGAAATCGCGCGTCAAGAAATGACGTACAGAAGACGTCTTCAAATCGAATCGCTAACGACGTAACAGACATATGAAAATTAAAATTGCGGAGCACTGATAATTTGGTGGTCTGGTTCATTTACTATAGGCCTAATTTAGAATATGCCCTAACCCTATTTTCTACTTTACGCAGAAAAGGGGCCCCCAGCCGAAACTGGAGAACCCCTCAGCACCAAGCGGACTAATAAATCAGTCTATTGAGTAAGTCACTGGGAAACAAAAGCTTCCCCCCTAGCGGCCAAATAAATTGGATTTATTAGACTATTCGGGAATTTCATACTCTTGCCACTGTACCTTTTGTTTACTTGAACTTGACTATCAGTGAACCTGTAAGCAGTCCTTACATCGGTGTATCGATGCTGTTTTTTAGTACTTGAGTATCGACCTTAAGTGATCAGCCAAACGGGTGTCATTTACTCTTAGCGCTTGTGGGTTATCGCAAGAGCCTTGGGCCCAATGAGCCCTC
>JAKTZE010000032.1:0-93401 GCA_030578775.1 Sugiyamaella chiloensis | reverse complement strand
CGCGTCATCATCAGTGCTTTCAAAGGTCACAGTGGTTTCCTGTTCTTCTAGTGAAGAATCATAATCCGAATCCCCCTCGAGGGGGGGATCCTTGCTTGCACTCCTAGTCCTAGCAACCATCTAGTCCTAGAACACCATACAGATAGATAGATAGATAGACGCTCTTTTATTGTCACAGAGAAGTTTTTACACCATACAGACATTATTTATCCTTTATATTTCGATTCTTATTTTGCATTCCATTCTTATTCATAACCTTTCCTGCACATCCCCGCATTCGCGGTTTCGAGAATTAACCATACAGATTAGTGAGAAAAGGGAAGAAAAAGAATACCCTAACCCTGTTATCACCTTAGATACCCTAAAAGTTTGACAGAATTGAAATTGCGGGTCATTGGTATAGAGGTAGCATGCCTGCTTCGGGTGAACCTTGGAGCTCTACGGTGACAAATCGTAATTGCAGGCGACCCCGGTTCGAGTCCGGGATGACCCCGAACTTTTTGAGAGGAGTAAATTGGGGAAAATTGATATTGTTAGCTTTTTAATATTTTTTCAATGGGCTCTTTTCCACTAGCATTAATTGTTAATATTTCGTATAAAGTAAGATACTGCAGTCATTTTACCGAAGGTACGATATCGGCTGGATAGTATTCACGGCAGAGTGGCACAATTGGACATGGTGGACTGGACACTGAAGTGGCTGATGAGAAAATTATTAAATTGCTTAACACTAAGGCCCACATGGATCGACTAGTAATCCACTCGTCTCGTATGACTCAGTGGGGTCATATTTTGAGTTAGCTCGATTATACACGATAATTGGCACGGCTGACGAGCAATTTAACTCTATTTTTTTAAGCTCGACCGCATGAAACCTGTATTTTGGAAGCGATCTTCGGTGACGTGCATATGAGCAAATTACGAGGCTCGTATTGAGCTCAGAGAGCTATTTGGAAAACGTTGACCCCGACGAGCAAGTTTATTCTCGGTTCAAGGTTAACTGTATATAAAGAAACGACTGGCGTCCTAGATCTTGATAGATGAACATTTGAGCTCTACAATATACAAGATGGATATGGGTGGGAGCAGCACATCTATGGCTATGGCCTCTGCGTCTGCTACTGGTAGCATGAGCAGCATGGGAAGCATGGGCTCTGGTAGCTCAGACATGCCAGCTTGTAACATGCAAATGATTTGGAATTGGGATACTATAGATGATTGCTTTGTTGCCGGATCTTGGCACATTACATCGACAGGAATGTTCGCTGGCTCATGTGTCGGCGTTGTTTTCTTCGTGGTTGCAGTCGAATTCTGGAGGAGGCTTGTTAGGGAATATGATCGTACCATTGTGAGACGGTGGAAAGAGAAGAAGATCAATTTGGGCAATGGAGCTGTTGGTGATTCAAAAGCTTCTGAAGCTTCGTTGGCTAGCAGGGCAAGCTTTCATCTTAACAATCTATTTAAGGAGTTTGGCGCCGGGATTAATCATAATCGATATGGATTAGAGCAGACGTTTTCTCCCACTCTGTTTGAGCATATGGTCAGGTCTATCTTCTATGCTGTCCAAATCGGTGCTACTTATATATTAATGCTGTTGGCTATGAGCTTCAATGGTTACGTTATCATTTGTATTATTATCGGGGCCCTTATAGGATACTT
The DNA here is from genome assembly GCA_030578775.1 of Sugiyamaella chiloensis. Classification (NCBI taxonomy): domain Eukaryota; kingdom Fungi; phylum Ascomycota; class Dipodascomycetes; order Dipodascales; family Trichomonascaceae; genus Sugiyamaella; species Sugiyamaella chiloensis. The sequence goes on along the minus strand of JAKTZE010000032.1, from coordinate 91,742 downwards.
TTTCTTTGGCTCTGATAATATGGTTGATGGGCTGTCTCAAGATAGTGGAGTTTCGTGCTGTTAGGTCGGTGCGAAGAAAACGAAAATCAATTACCAATTGGGTGGTTATGTGACCTTCTTGCTCAAATTGTTTGCTAGATGAATTAAATGAATTAGATGAATTAGATGAATTAGAGATGAAAAAAATATTTTAAGCTGTAGTAAGTTATGTCAAAAGTGGACAATTGGATAGTACGGTGATCTGTGTAGCCGCATTGTAACTGCTGAAATTTTGGGTATCAACGTTAAGTTGATATCACTCACTGGTCTTTTAAGCATTGTGTCCGTCTTAATGCTGTGAAGTAATACACATATGAATTGTACATATTTTGTCTGTCGCAGATTGTTCAAATTAAATATCAATACGTATCGTCAGAGTTCATCCTTGGTTCCGGCGATAAGCCAGAAACGAACAGCTCTTGAGTTTCTTTTACAGAATGGTACACAAGCTGGCAAATCATACGACAATAGCCAGACAGCTTACAATGGTACAAGTCATAGTGAAAATGGAGGAAATATGATTTGGCATAATTTCTATAGGATAAGTGGTAACAGTTCTCTGAATTCGAGATATAAAGCTACTGTGAATTCTCTTGCTAGATCCTACGAGTACGAAGCATTACACTTGATTAAGTTGACGAATCGACATATCACAAAAAAGAATATCCCACTAGCTTTGGAAAGATGGAAATCATACCTCGAGTTCGCCGAATCATCACAGAGTGCGTCTTTGCCAGAGAACTGGTATCGATTAAGTAGCATCTACGAGTTGGTACCCAGGACGGTTATTAAAGTCCTAGCAATGATATTAGAACAGGACCAAGAGACGGTTGAAAAATTCTGGCAGATAACTGCATCGTCCCCGCTAAGCGTGGAATTGTTACCTGTTTTTGTAATGACTGCGGTTAGAAGCAAGGGCCCTGAAGCTGGTCGGAAAGTTTTGCATTGTCTTGACGACGACAATTTTCTATCGGCTGCTAGCTTGACTGGTCCTAAAGGAAAGGAGCTTTATTTGCGAGGTTTGAACAACGCCTTGAATGCACTACTCTATTATTCCCACCGGCATATGGTTAGCAGTAGGTTCCAATTCAAGAGTGATTCGAATTTCATAATGAACATTATTGACGACTACAACCACGAGATACCTATTAAACTACTACCAAATGTGTCTAATCAATTTGTAACCATGTTTCCTCCCAGTGAACGCGAAAGCATGTATAAACTATTATTATCAAGGGATTGCAATCTTGCGCTACCAGTGTTCGATTCTTTCTTACAATCGGTGTTCAGGAATTCAGATGTTGGCCGAGAGTTATTACTCAATACAGATAAAGTCCTTCAACAGGAAGTGAATGATAGAGAAGGTAGACCTGCGTTTACTATTTCGTTGTATGAGTATATGCTGAAGAATTTATCTATTCGCAAGGAATCTGATAGGGTAACATGGTTTTTGGAGAATGTCATTCTAAAAGCTACCTACAAAAGCCAAGAGGATATGAGGATTGTTTTCAGAGTTCTTTTAAATTGTGCAATTGAACTAGATGGTATGAACTCTGCAGGTACGATTTTTGAAGCTATGCTTGCCCGTGGATTAGAGCCTGATCAGGAGACGCTGAGAATTCTTATGCGAGGTTTTCGGTTGCACAGCCAGGAGTTCAAAAGCTATGAAGTTTTAGATCGCATGTTTAGCATTGGTTTGAAGTTGAATGATGCTTCTTGCATTGAGTTTTTGAGACAAATGTCAATACACTACAACCCAAAAGCATTAGTTGAGAATTACTATCTGGCTATCTATCATGACCATCACAAGCTTCTTCGTGACATAGGAGTTATGGAATGTCTTGACAGGATATCTAAGGATGCGTTGATTCTCGACAAACAACCAGTACCAAAGTTCCTACTTGATGCTAGCAATACTGATCTTGCATTCCCACAATTCAATCCTTCCAGCCTGTCCATAATTTACAGGTCATTGTTTAGTGAGGTTACTGATCCAAACATTATCGTGGACTTGTATCACAAGCTGAAATCTTATGTCAATGAGGCACGCAGTTCCAAGGTGAGGTTTAACCCGGAACTCATAGATACGTTTGTGTTAGCTCTCTGCAGATTCAGGACAGAAAAGGCGCTATCATTGGCGCATTATTTATTCATCGATGCAATACATCTGATTATGGAGAAGGGGTCTCCATCTGGAGTGTTAAGCTTCAAGTCTCTTGGATATTTATCAAAAATGCACTGCTCGTCCATCGCATTTGATTACAGACGCGATTCTAGGAGTGCAGATGTTTCCAAGGCTATTGAACTTGTCAACTTAGTTGAAAGTTGTTCGTTTTTACCACGGGAGCAAGGATTATTTTCACCAATAATAACGTATTATACGAAGCATAACAACAGGGAAAAAGCTGATGCGTGGCGTGAATTTGCTCGGCTGAGAGGAGCATTGGTGGCTGAAAACTTGGGCTATTAGATGGACCAGAACACGGCATTTAGAGAGGTATATATCTATAATTGTTAGCATATAATGTAGTGCTTTAATGACTATACACAACAATTTATCCCATAAATGCACCTCCTGCAAGGCACAAGTTCCGCCGAGTGAACTGAACTTTGTAAACAGGTGTCCTCTTAGTATGATACACGGCCATATGGTCTGCAGTTGCCACTATCTCCTTTGACTTCTTACGATCCGGGTCTCCTCCATTCTGAACTTCAGAAATCGAATTCTTCGCAGAATCTGACCTCAATGTCTCAGGCTCGGGACCTGCATCATGTGTTCCTTTTCTGACATCCCAAGTTCTGACAGAACTGTCGGCACCAGAACTGACTAAAACTGAACCGTCCCTAGAAAATGCTAGTGAATAAATAGAAGCCCTTCCATGTCCTTTCATACTTTTGAGACGTCTACCAGATCCAATATCCCACACATTAACAATGCTGTCTTCCCCAGCACTTGCCAACCATCGACCATCTGGAGAAACCGCCAGACAATTAATAGCACCAGCATGTCCAATGAAAACTCTAACCGAGCTTCCCTTGTTAATATCCCACATACGACACGTTTTATCGCTCGATCCTGTAAATACGTAAGTGCCATTGGGGTGGAAAGCAACAGTATCAACATCACTCAAATGCCCAGCAAAAATACGTAGAGGATAGATATGATCACAACTCCAAAGCCTTGCAGTTTGGTCGTGCGAAGCAGTTGCAAAATAATGGCCAAAGGGCCCGAATGACACATCCCATACAGGGTGGTTATGACCTTTGTACGATACCAGAGCAGTATACGTATCAAGAGACCACAATCTTGTGGTCTTATCCTCTGAGCATGATAATAAATAACGATTATCGGGGCTGAAAGACATGCCATAGACTGGTCCTGAGTGGCCCACTAATCGACGGCTAGAAGATGGAGTATCATCTCGAAGAACACTACTGAGCTTTTCACCTTTTAAACTCCACACTTTGACAAAACTGTCAGCAAAACCACCAGCAACCATCGTAGAATCTTCAGAAAATTCAATTGCATTTAGCCCATCACGCGTATTATGCATCGTGTACATACATACACTGGGTAAAGCAGTCTGTGTGGAACCAAGCTTAATTCGGGCCCGCGAGTCAACAACCTTTTTTACTTCAAGCTCGACATCAACCGATTTGTACTTTGGTAAAGGAAGGGACTCCCTTAAAGGCCCATCCTTATCTTCTTCCTTAATAAGATTGAACTCATCAGAAAGGGTAGCTCCAGCCTCTACTGCCTCTTCTTTGTCCATTCTCTCAAGGGCGTTGGTAACATCTCTCCTCATCTCTGGGTCCATTGGCAACCTGCCAAGCTTAACAGCTTGTTGGTTGGCAGTATCCAATTGTTGGTTTCCATGAATACCCTGGAGGCCTTCATCAGGATTTAAGGCTCTTTCAGAGTCAGTAACACCAGGACGATTAGATGTCACCTTGATATCCATATACTGGTTAAGAAGTCGAATAATAATAGCACCACCATCGCTCTCAATCTCATGTAAAAAGTGCAACATAAGGTCTAATGACGTACGAGATATTAAAAGTCTGTATTCTTGAGATAGGAATGCCTTGGCAAGCTCGTTTTCTTGTAGATGCTCAGGCAAGGAGATGCCTGCAAGCTTTTCGATATCTGCACCGTGTAGAACCTCATAGTCCAAGGAGTACTCATCGAAGAACTTCTTGGCATCATCACTATGTTGTTTTGACACCAATTCTAGAAAAATGTGGACAAATAGAGGATATAAGGTTCGTCGCAGCTCTGGTCTGTACAAATCAAGAGATCGGTTAGTCCAATTTTGCATTGCCAGATATGCTCGTTCGTATAAGTCAGGAGAATACAATGGAGCAGTGCTTGCTCTACTTGCTATTCCACTTGTTCCAGCAGTGGCATTGGAGACACCTGGAGTTGTAGGTCGTGATTGAAGTGGTGTTCCAGCCAGATACTGGCCGGTCATTACACCACCATTTGGAGCTATAGTTGTTGCTTGAGGGGTAGGAGACTTTGAACTCTCAAATCTGAGCATGGCCTCTGTCTTAGTATATCCCTTCTTACTGAGATATTCGAGCACGATCCGATTTAGATCCGCAGTTGCTGAGGTTGGTGCTCCTGCCTGTGGAGTTCCAGGCGCGCCCTGAGTTGCACCCGGAACAGCTGTACCAGCAGCAGCTGGACGGTTTGTCTGGGGTGCACCCTGAGCTTGCGGATTAAACTGGGGTCGCGCTCCACTTTGCGATGGCGTAGAAGGGGCCATAGCCAGATATCAAATCGAAGTGTAAGAAGAGTAATAGTAGAGTGATGAAACCAATAACTAAAGTATACCCTAAACCATACAGCCGTAGAGCCACATCTGGGAAGTCGGAGGATCATCGGATTTAAGCAACTTCCAAGTAATCGAAATTGATAATATATTAGCATAAATACATATATAGATGGGTCATAGACATAAAAAACTCAGACAGCTATAGGTATAGACTTCACATGTGCGCATTGTTATTATGGTGCAACACGTATAACCACGCTGCGTTGACGACGGAATTGAATAATGTCTCTCCTTGCCATTATCTGTAGTGTTAGATCTAATGCTTCTTTTTTGTATCCTAGACCATCAATAAATTCCCTTATCAGACGCTGGTATGATGTACTCCAGCCAATAGGTAGTCGCTTCTTTACATCCTCTTCGATTTTGTGGATCTCAGCAGAGATGTCCTTTCGAGTTTGACCATCCTGCCCGACTGCATCCATAGTAGAAGCAAAGAATAGTCGTAAGGCCTCATCGACATGGTCCACTGTAGCAACAGGTTGTAGGTGAAGCTTGGCAATGGATTCAGTAATCCGGATTACGGCTTCCAATTGACGTACAGTAATAGGGATGGATGATCTTTCATCAGCGTTTACCTCAGCTTGATGAACTCGTCGTCTGATATCTACAAAACTGCTTGCAAGCTTTTCAGATGCTTCTGGTGACAATCTTGGCGCACATTTTCTAAGTTAGCAACAAAACAATAGTAAAAAAAAGACACTGAACGTTACTTACGCTCTGCAGTACGAAATATATCGTTTCATCTTGTCAATTGGAATTTCACCCTCAACCTCAGTAGCAGCAGCAGTACCGCTGATATGAGTATCCATGACATGTTTAGCAATGGTTTTATCTCGTTCCGAATCATGCTCGTCTTTAACAATGAAAATCATATCAAATCGGGATAAAATTGTGGTCTGAAAGTCAATATTCTCACCCGGACTCTTCATGTCGTCGTATCGACCAAATATAGGATTGGCAGCTGCCAGAACACTTGTTCGCGAGTTCAAAATAGTTGTTATTCCAGCTTTTGCAATAGATATGGTCTGTTGTTCCATGGCTTCATGAATTGCAACTCTGTCTTCATCTCGCATCTTATCAAACTCATCAATGCATACTACTCCACCGTCGGCAAGTACCATGGCTCCACCTTCAAGGTAGAATTCTCTAGAAGCAGCCTCCCTCTGAACCGAAGCTGTCAGACCAGCTGCAGACGATCCTTTACCAGAAGTATAGATAGCAATTGGAGCAACCTTTTCAACAAATTTGAGAAGCTGAGACTTAGCAGTACCGGGGTCACCTAAGAGCAGCACATTGATATCACCTCGCAATCGCATACTATCTGGAAGAATCTTTCGTGAACCTCCCATTAACAGGCATGCAATTGCCTTTTTAATATCAAGAGATCCATAAATTGAAGGGGCAATACTCCTGGCAAACGCTTCATACAGATCAGGAGTGCGTGACAAAGCCAAGAACTCTTCTTCCTCTTCTTCAGAAAAAATTGTGTTATTATGGCTGTCGTGAGCAAGATCTGTCTCAATACCGACAATACGAACATAAGGGTTTCGGATAGCAACAGCACTTTGATCCTTCACTTTCTGCTGATAGATAGAGTAGATACCTGTAATTGTGCATCGAGTTCCAGGAATTACCTGGTTAGTCAGATATCGATCTGCAGAGAGTAGGATGTGTCTAGGCATTTCACCAACGGGAACCATATCGGGTGCCTCTTGAAACTTGAGAACCTGCTGGTCAATAAATGTGGATTTGTCATGGACAATCATATAAGGATCCATCGAGCATGACTTTGGTTCCCCGCCTGGGGGAGGGGGTCCCATACATTGTCGAGGCAATTGAATTGCGGAAAACCCACCATTCACCTCCATCTTATGGAGATGTCGGCATGTACGACAAATAAGCTGCAATTGAGTGGCCTTGGATGTAAGTGTTGACGCACCAATAACAATACCAGGAATACGAACCAATCTCGAGATATATCGAGCGTTAAGGTCACGAATAGAAATTGGTGTCGCATTTGACTTCAGAATAATATGGCACAGAGGAATCTGGACTGGGATTACAGTGGTTTGCTCATTGTCATCATTGGGGCCGCTGTCCTGAACTTCGGATGGAAACACGATTCGTTTCGCAACATCTCTGGCGGCCTGCTCAAACAGGGGGAGCATATCACCAGGTTCATCAGCAAGCCTTTGGCCTAGGTTCTCGTTGAAGGCAAGTATATGACTGATGTCAATTGTAAGAGAATAGTTCCTTACTAGTACATTTTCTCTCAGCTGCTCTCGATAAATATATCTATTGTCAATCAAGAACAACTGAATGAACTGCTTGAACAAGTCAATAACCTCTGACAAACTGTTATCTCGTCCATCCTCATCTGGAGGAAGCACACTGGCTGTATAAACCCGAGCGTGGTCGTAGGACATTGTATAGGATAGTAGTGAAAGATGGAGAGATTGAAATTCAACCTAGACGCGACTTCTAATTAGACTTCCTATTTGGGATAATTGAGTTGCACGGCTGCGCGTGCTTTACGCGATATCGTGTCTGGTAGTCAGCCTGTTCGATGCAACTGCAGAGGCGGACGCATGACATACTTAACATTTAGCGAAGGAACAATGCAGATCGTATTTCACGATTTACATAGTATCAACATATAAGAGCTACAAAGTGAGGATGGAGGGCATCGCAGTGAAGTATTTAACAGATCACTGGCGGTTGGTTGAGCGGGGTTTGGTGGAGCGGATAGTTCAACGGGATTGTTAAACAAAACTATGAGTATTCAATTAGATCTGTACATACACTCATCGTCTATTACCAGATATAATTGCTACAGAGCATTCAAAAGGAGCCCACTACAGGCTGGGATCCGCGAATCGCAATACTATAGGGGTAGAATCTCATAAAAGACTTTCGTAAAGAGCTTATAGTTATGAAGAAGGTTAATTGAGGGCACATGTAAGTCAATGTAAATGCTTAAAGTACAAATACACTAAGAACTAGCGTCGGCATTTCTAGGCTTCTTCTTTGCAGCCTCAGCAGCCTTCTCAGCTTCAATCTCTGTAACATAGGTCGTAAGACTTTCGGCATCAAGCAGTTCTAACTGAGAGCCTGGAGTCATAATTGCAATCTCAATATTTCGGGCACCAGTCTGAACCACCTCCAATAAACTCTTGATTACCAGCTTGACAGTAGTCTCCTTGTCCATGTCTGCCTCATATGACTTTTCTAACAGATCCCGAACAGTTTTGGAGCTTCGTCCAATTGCGTTTGCTTTCCAGGCAGAATAAATTCCAGAAGGCTCAGTATAGAACAACTTGGGCACATTGTCATTCGGATCGAAGCCCATAACAAGCGTTGAGACTCCAAAAGGTCGAACACCTCCGCTCTGGGTGTAACGTTGTTGAACTTCGGCAATATATTTGGTCATATATTCAACAGATGCAGGATCTTCAAGTGTCAGCTTATGAGATTGAGCTTCTACTCGAGCTTTGTCAACAAGAACTCGGGCATCAGCATTCAGTCCAGCAAAGGCCATAGTCAAATGGTCATCTATTTTACAAATCTTTGATGGCGTAGTCCTGGTATCCTGCAACTTCAAAGCACTTCGCTTTTCACATCCAAGTACAACAACCTCCTTTCCCTTGACACCTACAGCACAAGTACCTCGGTTTACTGCCTCTAGAGCATACTCAACCTCTATTGTTAGTTTAAAATGATAAAGGCAACGTACGGAAAACATGCCCATCGGGACTGAGTTAGTAAGGTGGCAAAATATATCAGGGCCATGAAATCCCTCACTCTATAGCAATCATACCTAAAGACTGATAATGCTCTATCGTAGCCACTCATTCTGGTCCTACAACTTTGTCAATCGCTCTACTCAATGGCAAATAGAGTCGGATTTGTTATAACGAAGAGATTGGGCTGACTGTGGATGTTGATGAAGCGGCGTGTGCCGCATGAAAGGAGGCGGGTAGATTTAAGTGCTGTAGCTCAGGGGGGTGAAATAATTTGTGCTATTTACAAGTATCTCTAACTATGGCTCCCAAAAAGATAGCAAATTGGGACCACTATGCCCGTATATCATTTCTGTTCCAAGCATCTTCATGTCTGGCAACAGATTCCACCAAGTCTGCGTTGGGTAGAATGTATTCTGGTACCATGAAGTCTGTTGCAAAGAAAAACGTATTGAGGATGTGAGTTTAAAAAGCTCCTTTTAATAGAAAACCATGCTAACTATAGGTCTCCTCATTTAAAGCGTCAGATTTGCAAATCATGTCATAGTTTCCAGATTCCAGGAATATCCAGCTCTGTTCGAATAACGAATAAATCCAAGAACGGGAATGCTAGATGTGATGTTCTTGAAGTTCGGTGTCATTGTGGTAAAACGAAGAGGTTTCCTGTGGGAAGTGACCCACATTTCAAACTATTTGTTGATAATCCCGACCAATTAACATGAGAATCAACGACCTCTTCTTGTTGAGAAAAGTTGAAATGTATGGGTGAACTACGAACTCATCCCCCTTCCCCCCCCCCCCAAAAAAAAAAGACAACGAAAAACATTTTGCCTTGAACATGTTGTTTATTTATGTTTATTTATTAAGAAGGGCCAAGCATTTTCTCAGGACGAACCCAAAGATCAAAATCTTCACTACTGATAACTCCAAGCTCAAGAGCACTTTCTTTGAGTGTGAGGCCCTTTTTGTGCGCATTTTTGGCGACCTTGCTAGCAGAGTCGTAACCAATTTTAGGATTCAAGGCAGTCACCAACATCAGGCTTTTGTTCAACAATTCACTGATCCTGGTCTCATTGGCTTGTATACCTTCGACACAATGTACTCGGAAACTTTTACAACCATCGGTCAACAACCTAATAGATTGAAGCAAGTTCTTGATCATGACAGGCTTGAATACGTTAAGTTCAAACTGACCGCTTGCTCCTCCAAAGGTGATAGCGGCATTGTTTCCAAACACTTGAGTACAAACCATTGTGAGAGCCTCATTCTGAGTAGGATTGACTTTGCCTGGCATGATGGAACTGCCGGGCTCATTCTCCGGGAGTAACAACTCACCATATCCACATCTTGGACCCGAACCAAGATATCGAATATCGTTAGCGATCTTATTGAGACTAACAGCAAGGGTATTGAGGCAACCACTAGCTTCAACGATAGCGTCATGACTAGCTAGAGCCTCGAATTTGTTGGGAGCGGTAAGAAATTGCTGTCCGGTGATGTTGGTGATTTCTTGAGCTATCTTGACATCAAACCCCTTTCGAGTATTGAGTCCTGTTCCAACAGCAGTTCCACCTTGCGCAAGGTATCGCAACCTTGGTAATGCCGACTCCACTCGTAAGATTCCATTATCCAATTGCTGTACATAGCCGCTGAACTCTTGCCCAAGAGTTAGCGGAGTTGCGTCCTGCAAGTGAGTTCTACCGATTTTGATAATCGAATCGAACTGTTTGGCTTTAGCATCCATGGCATCTCGGAGATCTTTTAGAGATGGTATCAATTTATTGGTTATTTCAAGCACGGCAGAAATATGCATAGCAGTTGGAAATGTATCGTTGGATGACTGTGACATGTTGACATGGTCGTTGGGATGTACAGGTTTCTTAGTTCCCTTCACTCCTCCAAGAATTTCAATTGCCCTGTTGGAGATCACTTCATTGGAATCTAGTTAGAATTAATAATACATCAGGTTGATGGTATCTTACTCTAAGGGTTAGCGTAGTTTAGACAATTGGGGGCCCATGAGGTCCCATTTGTGGGGTACTTACCATATTGGACTGCGTTCCACTTCCAGTTTGAAATACCACAAGAGGGAAATGGTCAGTGAGTTTACCATCCATCACCTCTTTAGCTGCTTGTTGAATTGCTGTGCCAACAGTGTGATCCAATCCATAGCTCATGTTGACAGTGGCAGCTGCAAGCTTGAGCACTCCAAACGCATGGATAAGCGGTGCGGGGAGACGTTCGGTAGCCCCTCCGATATCAAAGTTCTGGAGAGATCTAGTTAGCTTGATACGAAAGTACCAACTTGCCTTTGGGTCTGGGCCCCCCAATATTTATCATCTTGCACTTCAATTGCGCCAAAGGCGTCTGTCTCGGTTCTGGTTGTCATTGATATTAAATGTAAAAACTGTGCAGAAGAAGGGCTTGTTCGTAGGAGATTTATATACGCATAGTGGCTCCTAACATCAACTAGAGGAGCTCGGACGAAAGAGCCGAGTTAAACAGCCAACTGTGATAAATAATGACTATTAGCAAACACTAGATGAGGGTTCATCACAAATACTTGTACAAGTACATAATTTTGTTGCTTTTGATCTATAATGAGCGCGTCAAATCGCCCTTTAGTACTACTATATTCTACCTAGAACAGCGGCAAGCAACCTAGATTAAAAGATAAGTAAGTTACATTCTAAAACGATAGGTAGATACAGATAACACTACCAAGGAATATTGTAATCAACAAGAACGAGATGTCCGTATTGTCTTTGTTTTGAATCACCAAATGAATTATATAACTATGGTTCGTTCTGGATGAGGACATTTATCCGAGCGTTGTTCCGGTTGAGGGATCGGCAAGCCACAAGCTCATTCTCCATTTTTCCATTCGCTCGCTACCCCACATCACTAGGGGACGTGGCTGATCGCAACTTTGCTTTGGAATTAACGCGCGTTTATGAGCAGCAATTTTACTGAGACGTCGTTGAAGCATCGTATGTAGATGGAAAAAAACAAGTTTTGATGCTTGGTTGGCAGTGGTTTCAGTGGTTTTATGGTCTTTAAAGCTAACATATAGGACGGTTGTCGTCCACGACGTCAACGCCTGCTGATTCCCCTGAACTTCGATACGTTGGATCGGTGGAATCACTAGCATCGCTGAACGATGATGACACAGACCGGATATCTGTGCTGGACCTTCTTGATTCGTTTTCAGTGACTACACAGTTCACCAGACGATTCCACAACGTGCGAAAAAAGACTGGAGAGATGGCAAAACGAGGACGAGATCGAGTCATGAAGGGCCGAGAGGCAGATATAGAAAAGTTGAAGACCCAGGTAATCAAGCAGATGAGTCGAATCGAGACAAAGATGGCTAGTGAGAATGTCGTCACTGCTACTGAAAAATGGACCTTTTGTCTTGGCACTCTTAATATCTTCTTCTTGGGATTTGTTATGGGATGTCATCCTGAAATGTTCCATGACATATATACTGCTGAGCTGGCATTTTTGCTGCCAATCAGAATCTACACCTACAATAGGAAAGAGTACCAGTACTACCTGGCTGATCTATGCTATTTCGCAAACTTTCTGACCCTGCTGTACATCTGGGTGTTCCCTAATTCTGAGAGACTGTTTATAAGCTGCTACTCGTTGTCATTTGGAACCTTGTCTTTTGCCATCATCACATGGCGAAATTCTCTCGTATTGCATTCACTCGAGAAGACTACAAGTACATTTATTCATCTGCTGCCCCCTGTGGTTTTTCATACTATTACTCATAGGCTGGATTATGATTACAAGGCATCTAGGTTTTCTGGTGCGGTTAAGCTCCGTAAGTGGAAGTTCATCTCTGGACTGATATGGACGACTATTGCCTACTTTACTTGGCAGATACTATATCATTATTTCATAACGGTTCGTCGGTCAGATAAGATCAAGGCCGGCAGAGTAACCAGCTTCGCACACCTGCGTAGAGCTTATGCCAAGACCACTCTCGGCAAATTCGTCAACTCCCTACCAGGAGTGCTTCCGATTATCAGCTTTACTTTTATTCAGTTCGGATACCAATTAGGTACCATGATGCTATGTCCGATTTGGTATTCAAATGAGACACTATCTGCGATATTTGTTACTATCATTTTTATGGCAGCTGCCTATAACGGAGCAACCTATTACATTGACATATTTGGCAAGCGGTTCCAGAAAGAAATGATGAAAATGCAAAAGGAGCTTGCTGAGTGGCAGGCCAATCATTCACCTTCGTTAACTCCATCACAATACACATCTCCTGAATTAAGACCACTAGATCCGATGGTTGCTCCTGCGATGTCATTAGGTGGAGCTGCTACGCCCGGATCTAGCTCAGTATCAAGCTCGGAAACAGGTGCTGCTGAGAACGATTATGTCTCTGCCACATTCGCTGACTCTGTATCATAACATAACATCATTTATTCGAAGAAGTGGATGGAGGAGAAGTCCGGTTTTTTATTATTGTTTTTATTACTGGTGCAATACTCTAGTAATTTGGTGGCCATGTAATTCGAGTGTGGAAGAGATGCTACTTTCTTTTTCTAATCAATTTCCGTTAGATAATTATTTATTAAATAAAATACGTCTCAATCAAACTAGTTCATCTTTGCAATCAAACCATTGATGTTGTCCTCACGGTTACCAATAGAACCACCCTCAATGAAATGCTTGAACTTTCTTCGCACACCCCATCCACCAGAAGGATTGGACAACTTGAATGGCCACAAAAAGTTGGAGGCCTGCTTGAAATGAGGTCCTACAGTGTAAATCTCGTGAATCAAGTCTTCAATACTGATGATTCCATACTTGCCAAGAGAAGACTCAATAATGGCATTATCACTGATAGCAATCCTCTGCTTGTTAATCTTACCGTATCCTCGCTTGTACACAAGCTTTCGCACAGTGCTCAACGAAGGATAACCGTAAGCAACATATGGCTCGACAATTCGCAAAAGTTCAGCAGTGGCCTTCGTAATTCGAACAAAGACACCATTGTTGATCTGATGAAGACGAAGAAGCTGCAAAACCTTTCGAGGTTTTGGAGCAATCTTGTTGATACCCTTAATTCGGACTACGAATACCAACTTAGGCTCGGCAGCTACAAACACGCTACCGTCGGCCTTTGCAGATCGTCGCTGCTCAATTAGACTTCTATCGGCTTTGATATATTCAGCAGCGTACTTCTCAGCTCTCTCATAAATAACCTTTCGGTTCTCCTTTTGAGCCTAATGTTAGAAAACAATGTTTTAAATTAAATTTGTTTGACCACTCAGTCCCGAAAGATGGTTAACTGACGACATCATAGCCTTGGCTAGTCGAAATGTATGGTAGTTATCATCACCATGGTCTCATTAAGTAAAATTGCACTTACAATTTTTCGTGCCGCTGAAGCCTTCTTCTTAGACTCAGCCGAAACAGCCTGAGCCTTGTGCTTCTTCAACAAGGACTCGGGAATGATAACTGAATCATGGGTTGGAGTAGTACTGAGTTAGCACCAAAACAATAATTATAGGGATCCAGATGCACAATTCAATTAGCACCAGAACTGGACCCTGATAATTTTAATCCAAAGCGTCACCGCTAAGAACAAAACCTCAATTGATATATTAAAATATGACATCGAGAGATGAAGCATCAACCACGCTTTTCTGCTCTACATATGAACTCAAGAACTGAGCATAATAGAGGTGGAGGTTTTAAAAGATGCGTTAATATTTTTGACGGAAAACGATTATCTCATTGACCGCAAGACTCTCCGAAGAGAAGAAAGGGCTGAAAATAAATAACCAGCGTTGATTGAGATCTGGGTAACTTGGGTATCCTTACGTTTTGACCATTTTTAGAAAATAGTTGTAGTAATAACTGATAGATACTCGAAATTTAAATTTTCACTTTTATTTGTGTGGCAGGGTAACTGGGACTTGACTAGGGCACGGGTGGTCTGAACGGTGGTCTGTCTGAACAATGACAACAAATCCAAGATTTTTGTTGTTGTACCAAGATACAATATTACATAACAAAAAAATGTGGAGAACCGAAATCAATGTAGATAGTGACTGATATAGCAAAATTAAACAAATAAGGGCCTTGTATTGTTGTAGTTGCCAATGCCAATACTGATCGTTCCACTAAGGATATTTTCAATTATACGCACTGATCGCCAGCACTAGTTAACATCATTGTTCAGGGCAAAATAGTTAATGAGATAGTTAAAGTTTATAGAAAAGAACAAGCATCGTACTCATACTGAAAGTTATATTTCATATATTTCATGAACATATAAATAAGTCAAGATCCACCAATGAATTTGCCTGATCTTGTTGGCTTGGGTTCTAGATGGTTCTAGCACCACCGGCTTGGCTTGGAGCGGAGTTTGGGTGAAGATTGCCGCACAGCGGTTAGCACCCACAGGAGTGTTGTGCACACCAAATTGTTGCTAGCCCGCACGACATGGCACTTGTATAAAGAGGCGGCTTGGCCATTATCTAAAATATCTCGAACCCATCCGTTACAGGGATATATGCATCAGGTTGCAGGTTGCAGTTGTGAAATTTACCTAGAGTGCGTGCATTCATCATCATATTGTTTTGGCGATCTAGGTTGCTAAGCAAAACCATAATACCGTTAAACTGGATTCAAGCAAAAAGCTGCAGCAGCTATTAAAGCAGCTGGCAAACAGCGGTGTCGATATACCGAGCAATATATTATCACAGGCCGACGCTTCCCCTTTCAGTATAGTTCCGGTGAAAAGCCCTCCGGCTCTAAGTTCGTCAGCACTTCCAAACCATCTTTTGCCAGCAGACATTAAGATGGCTTCTCGAAAGCCTACCAAGCAAAGCGACGTCGCTGCAGACAACCAGCAGCATCATCAACAGCAACAACAGCAATCAGTGGCTCCTTTATCCCGGCGTATTACCAGCGGAGTTGCTGCGAAACACCGCAGGTCGGCAAGCACACATCCGAAAATCAGTCCATTTGTAAACAAGTTATGGAGTATGTTAAACGACAACAAGTATTATGAATATGTTCACTGGATGGCTGACGGCAAAAGCTTTGAGGTTGTCGGGAGAGAACAGTTTGAAAAGACGGTTTTACCGCAATACTTCAAGCACAAGAATTTTTCGTCTTTTGTTCGTCAACTAAATATGTATGGATGGCATAAGGTCCAGGACGTAACATCTGGTACTATGCAAAGCAATGGGGAGAAATGGCAGTTTGAGTCTCCTAACTTCATTCGAGATAGAGAAGATCTCTTAGAAAACATTGTCCGGAATAAAGGTGCCAAAGGCAGTGATGACGAAGACGAGGTAGACCTTCACAGAATCTTGGAAGAACTTAACAGCATAAAAGACAACCAATCTGCTATTGGTGAGGAGCTTTTTCGGATTCGAAAGGACAACGAGATGCTATGGAATGAAAACTTTCAATCCCAAGACCTCCACAAGAAACATGAGGAGACGTTGGGTCGTATACTGAGATTTCTAGCGTCGATATATGGAAACCAAGGCAAGCTGCTTTCTGAAATAATTAGCCCGACAAAGCCCGGAGGGCAGAGGCTTTTATTACCCAATAGTTCAGCAAGTGAGGTCATAACGGAGCTTCCTGTGACTACCCCAGATTCAACCCCTTCTATGTCAGGATCTAGTCAAATGGGCGGGACTCCGGGTGATAGAGTCATGCCGTCTGGAAATAACATCGACATAATTCACTCATCGATCGATCCAATTTCATCGCTTGCTCTGACTACGGCGGCACCATCTTTGTCAGGCACATTAACGTCGATGCCGGAAAATGATGCCACTCCTAGCCAACTCATGTCTTTGTACCCCGAGTCGGTTGCATCACTAATGCCTTCTAATGATTTCAACAACAATAACAATTTTAATGACAAGCTTGTGGCTAGTACCGAGGATATTGATCGCGTTGCTCGTCACCTTGAATCTCAGGGAAACTCTCTTCAGCAGATTCAGGACTGGATACAACGAATTGCACCTGGTTATGGCAATAAGGACAGCTCTGCTACAGACATGACTAATATTCAGAATCAGCCAATGGATTCTCACTTTAATGTTGACGAGTTTTTGGTGGACCCAACCGGTACCCCTAACTTTGGCATTGAAGATAATCCCCCTGTGGATTCGTTTAATATATCATTAGACCCCCTTGAACCAGATGATGCAACAACTGGTACTAGCACGAAGCGACGGAGAGTAGCATAAAACTAAACCCATTTGGTGTTACTGCCCAGTTTCTTTTTTTTTAATAATGATAGGTAAATATGTAATGTTGCACATTTAATTTAATATGCTGAAAGCGAGATGAAAAGCATAAAAAAATTCAGGCAATTCCTGATTTTTGGTTTAATTCATAGTAAACAAGATAGATATGATCTACATAATAATGCAATCTTTCTTGATTTTATCGGTAGTGCTGACACCACTCCGATCATTCTTTGATTTCTGTCCCACACTCTTGGCAAATGCTTCATCCTCTTGGGTTTGAAGTGCCCTAGCCATTTCATAGTCTCGATCATTCTCCCACTCCGTAGCAGCCGACTTTTGTCCATCTTGTCCATTTTGTTCATCCTCAGCAACTTGGAACCCCCCCGTATAAAAACCGTCTTCACTACCTGACACTGAAGTTAGTGAATTCCAAACAATATCGTCATTCTGGAACCCAGAGTCCGTGGCTAAAGTGTACAAAGTGCCCTGGTGTTTGATAACTGTTGCGAAATGGTCGTTTCTGAACAGCACACAAAGGCTCCCTTCTTGCCTTGAATTAACAAGCTTACTTATACCGTAAGGCGTAAGTTGTGAAGGGAAATCTTGAATGAATTCTCTGATAACAATGGCTGTTTCCTGAACTTGTTGATTGTTCGAATCGGCAGGATCTGACGTTGCCTGTAGTAGAATAGACTGCGACTCATCGTATGAATTGACATGACGCAATATTTCCCAATAAGGTTCGACAGGATCACAAATCCACCCATGTACAAGCTCAATGTCATACATTCGGAACAATGCCAGTTCAGGCCCATCTGCAAATCCACCCTCAAACTTGACATCAATGTTAAGGCCCGTAACCAACCGGGGCAAGTACGCCAGCACAGTGTCAATATCATCAACTTCTCTATTATTCTCAAGAAGTATTTCAGCCAAAATCTCCAACAAGCTATTTAATTGAATTGAGTCCTTTCCACTCGTATATACTCGCAAAGACCGGACTCCCGCTCCAACCGACTGGTAGCACTCCCTTAATATCAATATATTTGCCAATGCCACTAAGGGGCAGGGTCCATTGGAGTTTTGAAGGATTATATTACATTCTTCTGCCACATCTTGGGGCATTCCAAGGGCACCACTGATGTGGACCACTTTAGTCTGAAATGAATCCACAGACATTAGTAAGATGGACACTGTATGACGGTGCTACCACACTGCCAATATGTAATGGATATATGTATGCACGATAAACTCTAGGCTAAATCAGTGGGATTGATCCAAAGAAGCAGGCGCAGGCACGCCGGGGGAGGAACATACACGGCTGTGCAATTACAGTTCTGTCCAGGGCACGGGCGATTCGAGATGCTAAGGGTATGTGTGATAGTAGTACTGTAGTTGTTATTCAAGAGTCTCTAATATCTTCTATTTGCCAGTGGGTATAAAAGGGTCTACATTGCCATCCACAGCCATCGAGCTCATCTGGCCAATATGTTAGCTGCATTTAAATCCTGTAAGTAAATATAGGAAGAAAGCATTGCTTGTTTTCTATAATGGTCTTGGCTAACTCATACTAAAGTCACGAGTAAAATCAAATCCAAGTATTCGATATCGACAAAACCCCAATTCCGAGCGGGACCGTGGACAGTTTATGGTGGCAAGAAGAAGCAAGCGAGTGGAGCAGATTCCCAAGATGGAAACGTATCTGTTTTTGTATTTGATAAGAAATCTATGGCGGCCCTTATTCAGGAAACTGGGCTCAATAAGCGAGCAGTAGAGGAAATATACGACAGGTTACGTCGAGAAGTTGCATCTATGGCGAAAATTCGCCATCCGTCCATAATCAAGATCATTGAGCCCCTGGAAGAATCGAGCAATACTCTGACATTTGTGACGGAGCCGCTATCGACATGTCTCAAGGTGCTCATTGACTTCAAGCGAACAGAATCTCGGTCGACTGCAATAGTCGATAGATTGGAAACTGATGACCTTGACGAATTGGTAGTTCAAAGAGGCCTTCTTCAAATCACCGAAGGGCTTATCTTCCTTCACCAAACTGCAGGCTTTGTACACATGGACATTGAACCTTCGTCGATCCTAATTGATACCAAGGGCGACTGGAAAATAGGTGGTTTGGGATTCGTGGAGAATTTCGCAATGGATGGTGCTGGTCAGAAGGATTACTATTTGCCTCAATTTGATCCAAGATTACCGTCTTTTGTACAGATCAATCTAGATTTTTCTGCTCCAGAACTCGTTTTAGACCGAAAGCTTGATCCTAGTAATGATGTCTTCTCGTTGGGCTGTTTGATTTTAACTATTTATACATCCCAGCCACCGCTTTCGACACATAACAACCCATCGTCCTACAAAGATGAGTTGTCATCCTTACAGCGTGTTCTGAGATCACCAAATATTCCCCAGTATTTGGCACCAATAATGCCGAGGCTGGTGACCCGGCAACCCATGGACAGAATCAGTCTTGAGTCGCTCAAGCAGTCGGAGTTTTTTGACAATCTATTAGTTAGAACCATCAATTTCTTTGACAGCTTTTCGGCAAAGTTACCGTCCGAGAAAAATGTGTTCCTCACAGGTTTACATTCAATACTGGATCAGTTCCCAAGATCAATATTGCAACGCAAGATTCTTCAGGGACTTATCGATGACCTTGGGACAGATGATGCCCTTGTTTATCCAATTTTAAAAATAATACTAAGTATTGGAAAAAATATGAGTCAACTTGGCTTTAGCGAAAAGATTCTTCCTTCCATCAAGAAAGTTATGTCAACAGCAGGTTGCCAGGCAGCAATTATTGATTTTTTGGACATTTTTCTGTCTAGGCTAAACACCGAAGAGTTTAAAAAGTTCATTCTACCTGTGTTGATTGAAATGATCAAGAATGCAGATCCTGAGAAACAGCGCCAAGTTTTGGAACAGATAGGTGTCATAAGTGACAAACTGGACTTTGTTGCCATTAAAAACGAAGTCTTTCCAAGTATTGCCGATACTTTTGGCAAGACTACTAGTCTCTATGTCAAACTTGAGTGCCTTCGAGCATTCTCTGTTCTTATTGACCATGACCTTGATAAGTACGTGATAACTGAAAAGATGATACCATTGTTGAGCAAGATGAAGACAAGAGAGCCCGATATTATTATGGAATCTTTAAAGGTGTATTCTAGGATTATGAATATTGTCGAGGTGGACTTACTTGCAACCCAAGTTATCCCTCAAATATTAGCTCTGAGTCTTGAATCTCTTTTAGCTGTTGATCAGTTTACCAGTCTTATGCAGGGTGTCCGACAGATGATAGACCTAATCGAACGCGAGAAAAAGAAAAAGCTTGTTAACAATATCCGTCCGTCAGAGTCTCTTTCTCAAAAGGGGTCCCAGATGTCTACTTCTACTGCAGTTGCGACCCCAATGGATTTTAACAGTCTCATCTCAGGCAATTCTGGAACTTCAAATACTATCACTTCTACTACCGCATCAATTCCTTCGAACACGACGTCCCTGAAAGTCAATTCCACAAGCAATTTATTTGAATCTACACCAGGTCAGTCGTCGATGAAGTGGAGCCAGTCATTTACTCCAACCAACCCAATGACCAACACTTTGGTTCCCAACAAGACTAGTCCAAGCTTTGGTTCGACTAATAGCGTGTCATTTACCAACTCTAGTCTATCATCTGGATCTAGTGCTGGTAACAACAAATTTGGCTCATTTCAAACTCTAACGCCTGGAAAACCTAGCCAGCCTTCACCTGCATCTCAATTCACTTCAACCACATTGAACACATCACAGAACCAGTTTGCATCATTGAGCTTGTCAACGAATACGAATCAGTTTGCATCCTTGTCTCAAAGCAGCAATCGGAATTTGAGCTCTATAGCTCCTGCTCCTCTCCTACCGAAGCCCCCAACTAATAGTGGTATTGGTACTGGTAGTATTAGAAGTAATGGTAGTATTGGTACAAATGGCACACAGCAGATGGGTGGATTAGATCAGTATCACAGCCTCTTATAGACACAATTATACATTTACAATGATATAACAATGAGATAATCTATTTGAATGAATGAGAAATAAAAGTTTGGGTGGCTTTGAGTGCCTCATACCTTACGTCAGAATCAGAGCTGTTCATAAGTTGCATGATTGTGACTTTAGCGCCGAGTTTCTCGAATACTTTAATAGAGTCAGGAAGCTCAGAAATTATCTGACCCACATCATTACATCCCACAGCAAGAGTGACCTGATCATCAGACGACGATACTATTGAAGCAAGCTGCTTCAATATTTTCCAATCTGCATCCTTGAACTTTCCAATGTTCTCCTTCCAAAAAGTTTCAGATCGATGAGGGGGGCTCCATGTCAGTTTCTTCCCAATTATCTCACTATTGTATTCATCAAAGGTGCTCATTGAGTCATAAGCCTCTTGGAGTTTCTCGCTCAAAGAGTTCAGATCTTCTATAAGCTCTTCATCAGTCCACTTTCTCTCGCACAGAACTTTGACTAGTGACAAGGCAGAATGGGACAACAGGGCAGGAATACTGACTTTCGGTGCCAACTTGACAGCATTGATAAGAGTTGCAACTGCAAGTCGAATAATCTTTTCTTTCATAGAAGTCTTACTGATGTTCAACAGCACAGGCACCAGATCAAACTGGGTGATGATATCTTTGGCCGGTACCTTCTCAAAGGTAACCAACCAAAATACCAGTAGAGTATGATACTGCAATTGCAAGTTTCCAGTTGAAGTCTCTAAGATCTTGATCAGAGATGGAACGATCTCTGATCTATTTTCCCAGAACCATGCTCGATATCTCTTAACCCTCAACAGTGCTCCATAATACTGCACGGCGATATCCTGAATGTTCGCATTAGGAGATGACGAAAGCTTCTTAGAAACGTAGGTAAATACTGCTTGGACTGCCTTTTTAGCGTCCACATCAGAGTCCTCGGCATTAGAAGCAGCAGCGTCACTGCTTAACAGTAGTCCCAATGCCCTGGAGCTCAGAAGGTGAATCTGTTCATCGGGCTTGTCAAGCAGTTTCACTAGCACATCAAACGTTCCCAATTCACTATTTAACAGAGCCTGAGAGAAAACAGTAGAGTCTCGTGAAACGTCTCCAGTTAGAGAGAGGATATACTTTACAACATCGTCTCTGGTAATCCGGTTGAGTAGATCTACTACGGTCGCTGCATACAAGTCTGCTTCCTTCTCAACTACAGTCGCCCCTTTATCCTTAGGCTGTTTTTCAACCGACTTGATCAGGCCGGCCTCATTTGTTGTAATTAAATTTGCCCTTACATAACCTTCCCAAGGAATAGGACGAACACGGATGTTGGACTGTATCTCGTCCAAGTATCGAGAGCTAATGGACTAAAGTCAGAAATATTATCTTTTGGAAAGCTTAACATGATCGAAGCGCATGATAGAAGCCAAATATGCCACAATATATGTGGCTATTGTCATTGTTATTTGTTCACATACCATGATAGCCTGCCAATTGCTTCCTTAAAGATCGTTCACCGAAGTTGGTACACAGCCAAAGGCGGGCCACGAACAAGATTTGGCTATAGGGGTTAGGAATAAAGGTTAGGGTGTTTCACGATGGCTGTATACCACGAGCTAATTACTGGAAGAGGGAGTACCGTACCTACTTTAGGCTCGATTTTGAATAACATCAGATATATATGCAAATCCCAGTTTTATTTGATTCAGAAATACAATTTAAACGATAAATAATTAAACCTGTGATTCATTCTTGTTTCCTTCGATATGTCCAAGTGCCTCTTTGTCGAATGAAGGAGCTCGTCCTCCATTTACAGCTTTAATATCGCTAATGGAAGGAGTTCGAGGAGTCCAGTTAGATGACTTCCAGGCAGGTATATTCTCGGCCCACATTTGTTCGATCTCCTCCAAAGTTTTGCCCTTGGTTTCAGGGAACAATAAGAAAACGTGGATAGCCATTGCAATACAGAAAACTCCAAAAATGATATATGTCTTCCAGGTAATGTTAGTAAAGGCGATAGGTACAAACATAGCTAAGGCAAAGTTGAAAATCCAGTTTGCAGAAGCACATAGACCGTTAGCAATGGCTCTCTGCTTGAGAGGGAAGATCTCTGAGCAGTAAATCCAGATACCAGGACCCCATGTTGGAGCAAATGAGCACACAAACAAGTAAGAGCAGGCAATGACCGCCTGTGATGCTCTCTTGTCGCTTCCTGGAATACTAATCCTGATATTCTTGTTACCAGCAACTTCACTCACAGGTTCTCCGTAAACTGCCAATAGGCCAGCCGTTGCAAATAACCAGGTCATCATCAGTACGCATCCAATCAAAAGCAATGGTCGTCGACCCCATCTGTCAATGAAAAGCAAGGCAGGAATAGTCATAATCATGTTGAGGACGTATTGAATAGAAGACGAAACCAAGTTGATATTTCCAGTGTATCCTGCCATTTCGAAAATGTACACAATGTAATACATCATAACATTCATACCAGTAAGTTGCTGCCAGATCTGAGCCCACACTCCAACAAGAGTTCGGTTCAATGAATCCTTCTTGAATAGATCCAAAACAGTGACATCGGCGGACTCACGATCAATTCTGACAGCCTCCTTGATTTCTTCAACCTCAATCAACACATCAACGTCGTTGACATCACCATTTCCTTGAACGTCAGCAATAATCTGGATGGCCTCTTCCCATCGATCCTTGTTGGCAAGCCATCGAGGAGACTCGGGAAGAATGAAAGTACCAGCAAGCAGGATTGAACCTGGAATCATCTGAATACCCCAAGCAGTTCGGAAACTAGCAACACCTTTGATAAAGGAACATCCAAAACCAATATAAAACATGATCATAATACCCCAGGTGACAGACCACTGAAAGAGACCCACTAGTCGTCCTCGAATGTTTTTAGGCGACAACTCTGCAACATAAACTGGAATTTGGGAAGATCCAAATCCAATACCGAATCCAGAGACGACTCGACCTGCAATGAGCTGACCAACATTTTGAGAAGAGCATTGGATGGCAGCACCAATTATCCAAAATATGGCACAGAGCTGAATGACTGGTCGTCGACCCACTCGGTCAGCAATCCAACCCGAGGCTATTGATCCAAGGAAAGATCCACCGGCCATAGCAGCAGTGATACCTCCCTGTTCGATAGATGATGGGCTATTGAAAAATTTAAGATACTCATCCTGTCCAATAAGAGACGACATCGATGAAATATCAAACCCGAACAACATTCCACCCATAGTAGCAATACCTGCTACTATGTAAGGATTTGTGACTTGATACCCCATATTGAATTATATTTGCGGAGTTTCTGGTGGTAAAGAGTCTCCTATTTATACTTGCTACTCCACAATGGATATGAAAAAAAGCCGGTGATCGGCAAGGCGGGGAATTTCCGAATGTATCGTCATTACCCCTCGTAGCTCCGGATTCACCCACCCCCGCTTTCCCAAAAAGGTGGAGTGCTCGTCATGTTATGCGACATTGGTGCTCAGTGCTTATCCGAAATGGCGGGTGTCATGTGGCTAATAGCTGAAGTCGCGATTAATAAAAGTGATTTTTTTTGCGATTATCACAGTTTGTTAACTTTGTCACGCTAGAATCCAATCAGTCAGCTGGTTTACCCCAGTTACGAGTTCAAATACCCGCAATGCAATGATCCTCTGGCTGAAATCGTCCAACAAGGAAAATGCCACGAAAATCTTCGTCATCGCTGACAAGCTCCGGATAAACAGGTCTAGGGTGTCCCAACTAACGTCGCATCACAGCATCTCCACTTAGTAGCATCGCCTAAATAGGCATTACCTGCTACCTATTCGGTAATATGACGATCCTGTGTGGGAACGTTACGGGTGACGAAAGTTTATACCCTTCGACCAGCGCGTCACATATTGGAATGTTTACACGGAGAGAAATAGTCACAAGTATTATATCACTTTCTTTCTTCAAATTTCTTTACAAACTTATGAAAATTCTCGTCTTGCTGTTTGCTCTGTATTTCTGTTGCTGTTGCCTCCCGAGTTGACTCAGACTACTCTAGTACTGTAGCCGGTACAGTTACCCGCTGAGGCTCAGCTAGTCCGGAAAAATTACCTGCATGGCGCATAAGACTGCCGCAGACCGGGATCTGTGACGCAGAACAAGTACGTCACAACGCGGTAATAATTATAGCCGGAAGCCTGACCGCTGGCTTTTTTTAATGTTCCGCGGAGAATCGGCGGTGATTACGGTTTGACTCCAGATTCTGTTTTGAACATGTGATATATATTAGTAATATTGTGAATTGCAACCTAACTCGTTCAAGCTAAGTTATGTACAGGTGATACTTAATGGATTTCTGCATGTTCGGCAGAATGCTTCTTTTCAAATGATGGGGCACGACCTCTGTTGACAGCGTTGATATCTCTTAAAGAGGGCATTCGCGGTTGCCAGTTAGAGGTTCTCCATGCCGGGATGTTCTCCTCCCATAATTGTTCAATCTCTTCCAGTGTCTTGCCTTTAGTTTCAGGGAACATTAAAAAAACATGGATTCCCATGACCGCACAAAATACACCAAATATTAGATAGGTCCTCCACGTAATATTGGCAAACGCTGTCGGTACGAACATAGCCAGAGCAAAGTTAAATATCCAGTTCGCGCCAGCGCATAATCCATTTGCGAGAGCTCTTTGCTTCAGAGGGAAAATCTCAGCACAATATATCCATATACCTGGTCCCCATGTAGGGGCAAATGAAGCCACAAAAAGGTAAGAGCACGCAATGACTGCCTTTGCTGCAGAACTATTTTCTTCAGGAATTTTTATTCGAATCTCGGGGTTTCCGTCAACTTCTGGCACTGGAGTGCTATAGACAGCTAATAAACCAGCAACTGCAAAGAGCCAAGTCATCATCAGAACGCAACCAATGATCAGTAACGGACGTCTACCCCACCGGTCAATGAATAGTAGAGCCGGAGCCGTCATCGCAACATTAATGATATACTGAATGGAAGAGGATACCAATCCAGAATTTCCGGTATAGCCAGCCATGCTGAATATATAAATAATATAATACATCATGACATTCATTCCGGTCAATTGCTGCCAAATTTGAGCCCATATTCCCACCATAGTTCTCTTTATTGAGTCGTGCCTGAACAGATCCCATATTTTGACATCAGCACTTTCTCTTTCAGCCCGAATTACTTCTTTTATTTCTTCAACTTCGATCAAGACATCAGGATGGTTAGGATCCCCCCCTCCCTGAACGTGAGAAATGATCTCTACGGCTTCTTCCCATCTGTCATGTTTTGCTAACCACCTGGGAGATTCTGTCAAAACCAACGTTCCAACATAAAGGAAAACACCAGGGACCATCTGTATTCCCCATGCAGTTCTGAAACTTGAGCTACCTTGAATGAAAGAGCATCCATATCCAATATAAAACATAATCATAATGCCCCAAGTAACAGCCCACTGAAAGAGACCTACTAAGCGACCACGGATATCCTTTGGTGACAGCTCTGCAATATATACAGGAACCTGTGAAGAAGCAAATCCAATCCCAAGTCCTGCAATAGTTCTACCGGCAATGAGCTGACCGATGTTCTGCGATGAACATTGGATGGCGGCACCGATTGTCCAGAACCACGAAGCAAATTGTATGACTGGCTTTCTTCCCAGTTTATCGGATAAGTAGCCAGATGCAATTGATCCTAGGAATGAACCACCAGCCATACAAGCTGTTATACCCCCTTGGGTGACTGAGTCTGGATAATTGAAAAACTCCCTGTAGTCCTTTTGACCAACAAAGGCAGACACTGAAGATATATCGAATCCAAACAGCATCCCGCCGACCGTGGCTATGGCGGCCATCAGATATGGGTTATAAACTTTAAACATTTGGAGAGATACCTTTCAGAAAGTGCTAAGCATGATATTTTTATATTAAGCCAGATTGTATGGGAATCCCTCAGAGATCAAGATTAAGGTTGAGGAGTTTAAACATGCACATGATTCTAGTCACAAATCAAAACATATCGAAACGGCACGTTTCTATGCCCTGTCATATTGAAAAACGAAGAGAAAAGAAAATAATTTAATTTCAGATTAGTTGGGTTCAACTTCGATAAATTCTTGAAAGAATGGATTGAATATTATGTTGCTATCATATGATATCGAAAATGATCTCCTCTTTCACAACTCATCGACTTTAACTTTGTTTTCTAAGCCCACACATGACCATAATAAGATAGAGTTTCGGATGCAGTTGGATCGATTCAGATATTATTAATTCTCTTTTCTGTTCTTTTCTTATTTTGGCCCTGGTTGGAAAACAGTCGCTCACCCCGCAATTTACTTAAATAAGTTCCCCACCTTCTGCCTAAATACTTTCCAAGAGGTGCCTTGATAATTCGTCATATATCACTTTCTTAATCCCTCTGAAATCACCAGTACTATTGTAAGACTCAAATACATCTATGTATGAGTTCCACTTTGAAGTTCTCGGATAGTTCCTATCCAGAATATCGGGGGTATGCAAGGCTGGTAACCTATATGCCAGTTCCGCGTGTTGCCAATCCCATCCACTGGTTCCGAACTTTAATTGTGCCCAGCCCCTACTAATGGAATCAGCAATTAATGGTAAAATAGGTATCCATGAAAGTTCATCTTTGCGGGATTCTGCTTGGAACAAGGCTCCTACTATTGTCCCGGGCAAAAAGCTTGAAATATTCCGCGAAACAAACTTTCTGCGACGAGCCACTCTGAAAAAGGAGTCTGTTTTGGAGTCTCTGCACAAGGTCATATTCCACGGAAAATATTCTGTGTCAAGCATAGGGCCACGGCACTCGTTAACCACGGTACCATATGCACATTGGGTAAGAACTAAACTGAGCTCTGTGACATTCCGACTATTAGCTGCAACGCTCAAAATTTGATTCCAGCTAGACGGTGATCCTGTCACAAGCTTTAAGATATTTTGACTCAATTGCAGAGGTCCTATTCCCAACACCAGTTCATACTGAATTCGGGTCCCTGAGTACTTCGTCCAGCTCCCAGGCAGCACGCAAGCATGATTGCTTGCGTGCAAACCTAATAATGACTCACACAAGTGAAGATTTAAGAGCAATATTATGCACAAGAAGCATTTACTGAAATGCATGTCTCACAATTGCGAATGCAAGTTCTGGTTTCATGTAAAGAGTTGCCCACAGGACCTGAGTCTTTGACTCCATTTCCCTAAGCAGATCGATGCATTAGCATGCATATATATTTCCCCGCCCCATCTAACCTTACTTGTTAACATCAGTTAATGTCTGCATGGTACCGTTTGTGCACTGAGAATAACAAAGACTTGTTATATTCGTTTCAAGATAACAAAGGCGGTTATTCATTATATGTAACTGATCTAATAAATGTGTGGGCGAGTGAACGTAGTTTTGGACAAGTTCAGCAAGCCAGCAGCGATCAAGTATGCCCGATTGAGGTACGAACGGTTGCAGATGCAAGTAATTTAATTCAGAGCATAGCAGAAGCGCTGAACCCCACTTCAAATAGAAAAGGTGCTGACAAAATTTCCTGGAAAGAATCTGATGAAGGCAATTGCTTAGTGGTTGTTAAAGATCTGTCGCCAATTCCGGTGCCTTTGGAATGGTCCTTTTCACTGCAAGCATTAGAGATCAGATTGGCATCCAAGATAGTTAAATCCGCCTTTGAGGTTGCATTGAGAACTATCACTGTTCTGTCATCCCGTGAATCATACCTTGAGGATATTATATCCAAGAAAGACTATCATATATCTGAAATGAAGGCAAAGCTTAAACAAACAAGTGAACCTTATGTGCCACGCCGTAACGCAGATGCTCTAAGTACCAGACTGGCAAAGCTTTCTTCAGTTAAAAAAAACTCTGAGGACGATGCATTTAAAAAGGGACTAGATATAATGTCGAAGGTCAGCGTAGAGCTTGGGTGGGAACTCGGTGTACTGAATTCTACAGAGAGCTCTAAACCCCAACAGGTCGAGGTAAACTTAGCAGATAACAACCTAGGAAGTAAGACCACTGATGATGCTTTTGGGCCTAAAAACAATGTATGCTCAAGTGATAATGAGAATCATAGAGCACCATCAGAGCCAACAGGCTCTGAAATACATCCTGTGACATCGCATTCAACAGCAGCTGACGGAAATATGTCTCCTTCTAAAGTTGAAAGCAATATTAAGGCTAGACGACGGGACCTTGACGAACAACTTGCAACCAAAAGAGCGCACCCTGTCAAAAAAAGAAGGCTATAGATGATTAATATCTACCGCTTCCTTCACGATCGCTAGCGTTTCCGCTGTGTAATCGCTGAAGCCAGGCTGGGAATAAAGTTTGCATGCATTCAAGAGATTAGCCAGATCCACCAAGGCATGGACATACTTTATAATTTGAGTTCCTGTTACTGGCATGCGTGGGGGGGTTTTGGTGAAGTGGTCCAGCAGTCTGTTATGAACGAATTCCCGAAATACAGATACCTTGAACCGCTTTAGGGCTTGGCAGATAGCGAGAAGTGCATTATCTGGATCAATAGGTTTGTAGCCGAAGTACTCTAATTCTGCTCTGTCATTATCATAAGCCTTCATTAAAATCGAGTCAATAAGCCTGGTAACAGTTTTGAATAGCCTACCTTCAGCCCATTCGACGATCTCGGCGGGTGACATTCCATATAGTTGAATTGCTTCATCCGTGCTTTCGTTATTTGAGGTCGTAGTTGTTTTTTTTGTCTCCGAACTGTCATCAAGCGCTGGCGTGTATTTGCTTGTCTTTGTACTACTAGCAGGCACTGGCGTGGACTCGCTTGCCTTTGTACTATCAAGTACTGGCATGTATTCGCTTGTCTTTGTACTACTAGCAGGCACTGGCGTGGATTCGCTTGCCTTTGTACTACTATCAAGTGTCGGCTCTACTTCGAACGATAAATTAGCATTTCCCATTTCTATATCTTCCTGGCTGCCATTTTCAGATTCACCCACGGTATGCGTATACACCATTGACGTAATCTCATCTGCCGTAAGCCCGCTCTGATATACAACCGTCTTGATACCGTTAACAAGAGCCTTGGTTCTTAAGATAGTGTCGTTAGACAATATAACTGTGAATATATCATATCTTTGCTGGTAAAACATGCAACAGTCTAGTATAGAATTGTCCCCATGTAGACCATAACTTAAAACATCATTCATCCGCTGTCCGATTAAATCATTCGAACATTTAGCAAGTAAGCCATATATAAAGGTCGAAGCAGTACGCGCGTTGTATGCCACCGTCGGATTATTTTTCAACCCGTCAAGTTCCTCCAATACTTTATATGGGATCACAATTATTTGGTTGTATCTTCCGACAAGCTTAACCAGGGCCCGTATTATATCCAGATTATGGATTAAGAAATTCGTATCCACAATTAATAGTGCCTTCTTCCCATTAATAGCATCCAAGGCATCTGACATGCTCTGCGTTGACTACCTTTTAATTCGGCCAGGAATGTCGGGCTCAAAGTGTTCTTAGATTGTTAACCTCTATATAAGTTCCCCTGGGCATGGGTTAATCAGCAGATTGACAACTAAAATACCATTTTATACAGTGCTATATAACCTATTCTGCTTCGGGGTTTTCTTATCATGGGAACATCAACAGCTTTAATAGTAGAAACTTCAACTATTAACAAAATATTAGTAATTCCACGAATGAACTCCCATTTAGATAATTCTGAGCTGGTTTAGGGTTACTTTGCAATTCATGATTTTAAAAATTATAAATTTTACTGAAGTGGTTCCTTGGCCCAGTTGGTTAAGGCATCGTGCTAATAACGCGAGGATCGGCGGTTCGATCCCGCCAGGGACCATTTTTTGATCTTGCTCTAACAGAAATTATATTATCTGATGCAATTTTTTTATTATTATTGGGTTCAGTTGACAGCAGGATCTAATTTTCTAGTATTCGAGCAAAGAACCTTCAGAAGAGAGCCCAGTTGGCGGAAATGCACAGGCCGCAAAGTCAACCGCCCACCTTGGATGCAATGTGTCATGTTTTCCCACAACCCTAAAAATGTTATAAAGTTTTGATCTGCTGCAGAAATTCTGAACATATATTAGTGACTCGACGAGATATAGCCAACATGGGTATCCCATCAAGCGAAGCATCAAATGCTGTTCTTTATGTTACCTACGGAGTTTTACTAATTACCGGTCTCATAATAGCTTTTTATGCTAGGAATAAGGGCCAGTTTCTTTCAGGGAATGGAACTCAACGAGGTATGTTAGCTAGTTACCGTTTAGTCCTAACAAAGCCATTCCGTTATCTTTCAACTTCGTTGCTTCTGGTTAGTAATGGCCTATTATAGACCGTCCTAGCAGATGTAGCATCGTATTCTTGTGTAACAGTGATTAGCAACCACTAGCGGGTGCTGGTTATTAGATTAACTGGCTGAGATTATACCGTTAGAACTCGATCAAGTTAAGACTTGCG
Organism: Sugiyamaella chiloensis; assembly: GCA_030578775.1. Lineage (NCBI taxonomy): Eukaryota > Fungi > Ascomycota > Dipodascomycetes > Dipodascales > Trichomonascaceae > Sugiyamaella > Sugiyamaella chiloensis. The sequence continues at coordinate 60,362 of JAKTZE010000032.1, read as the reverse complement.
TGAGAATAGTGCTGCTCTATAGGTTTGATATTGTCTTTTTTTCCCTTTGTATTAATGGTGCTAACTCTTCAGCTATGGGATGTGGAATTCTTACTACCTATCCTCAGATAGCGGCTATTGCAGGTATTCAGGGCCTTATCGTCTATACGGTTAGCTCTGCGCTTCCAATCATGATGTTTGCGTTCCTTGGTCCCCTAATCAGGAAGAGATGTCCTGGTGGATTTGTGCTGACAGAGTGGGTTGGAGAGAGATATGGTTACTTGTCTCAATTGTATCTATCGGTGTTCACTATTCTCACGATGTTTTTGTACCTAGTTGCTGAGCTGGGTGCTATTCAGCTTGCGATTGAGTCTTTAACTGGCCTCAACGCTCTACCATTTATGATTGTAGAAGCTCTTGTTACGACTATATACACTTCTTGGGGTGGTTTCCACACTTCATTTATGACTGATAATATACAGGGTTCTACTGTATTTTTGCTCCTTATTGTCTGCAGTATTGCAATGGGAACACAGATTGACATCGATACCTCTTTGATTCCTGAAAGTGGTTTGCTGAAGGGAAATACTTTAGGATACAAGCTGATTTACATTTTACCCGTTGCAATTGCAACAAATGATTGTTTCTTGTCCGGCTTCTGGTTGCGAACTTTTGCATCACGGTCCGACAAGGATTTATTCTGGGCTTGCTCCATTGCTACGGTCATTATCATAGTCTTTTTGACTCTGGTTGGTGTGACTGGTCTTCTGGCTGTATGGGCTGGACTTCTCAATGAAGATAATTTTGATGACGATAGTGGAAGTAGCTTCTTCTTAGTTCTCCTTCAACTTCCTGGTTGGGTTGTTGGTTTTGTTTTGGTGTTCACCGCAGCTCTCAGTACTGCAACTTTCGATAGTCTGCAGTCCGCAATGGCTTCCAGTATATCTAATGATGTGTTTAGGAATAAGCTACCTATAGTTTGTGTGAGAGTCATTGTTGCTCTTATTATCGTGCCTTCGATCATTGTGGCTCTACGGGCACCCAATATTCTGGATATTTACTTGATCTCCGATTTGATTTCTGCTGCCGTGGTTCCTGTGCTCTTTTTGGGATTGTCTGATCATTTCTACTTCATCACTGGTTGGGAAGTTATTGTTAGCGGTCTCGGTGGTATTTTGACTGTATTCATATTTGGCACTATTTACTACCATGATGCTTCAATGGGGGCTGGGCTATTGATCATGGAAGAGGGAATCTATGGAGACGACTGGAGTGCTTTTGGTGCATTTGTGGCTGCCCCATTCGGAGGTCTGGCATTCGGTTTTATCATGTTAGTTATCCGTCTTGGCATACTTTATATCCAGGCAAAAATAACCGGTTCGAGGTTTACCGGGTTAGACAGGCCAATCAAAAAGGAGACAGATACACCTGTTGTATACGAAGTGGAATCGGCTGCCTCAGGAGACGAGCTTTTAGCGCCCTTCAAAAAATTGAAGGATAAAATTACTAAGAACGACTCTGAATTTGGGACAATCAGTAACGGCGAAAATTAGTCTATCTGGAAATGAGTTGATGCCTCGTTATTTTCGAGATATAGTTTAAATTAGTATATAGTTCTGATGTAGAATATTCTAGAGTAGAAAAACAGTTTAAATTCTCGCCTTTTTCTTGCGGCCCCGAGATAATTACATATGCAATGCAATGCAGTCTAAATGTCATTGTTAAGCCTTAATCTGGTTAGACTCGGCAGATCCTCGGATCCACTGTTGTCAATCATCGGACCAAAAAGGGCATGACTATATGAATTCATGTAAACATGAAACAATTTGCTATTCAAAAAACACACGAGATGTAGGTCTGAAACGACATGACGCAAATGCTCGCTCCGTCTTAAAAAGTGTATAAATAGCTCTAGAATAGCATGTTTTTGTTTTTTTAATTAACACGCTCTGATGTTAGCAAATATTTGTCTGATTCTTAGTCTTCTCTCTGCAATAGCAGCTCACTCCATGCCTCGTGGAAGCATTAACTGTCCATTGAAAAGGAGGCCCTCGAGAATTCCTAAAGACGACGAGCCTAATTATGGTTACGAAGACATAGCTAATCTGTGGTCCTTCTATGTCATTGACGTGGAAGTGGGCACCCCAGCTCAGAATATAACTATTGAGATTGATACTGGCTCCAGTGATACTTGGGTAAATGCTGCCAATGATTCCTGGTGTCTTGATGCAAATAACGGATGTGAGCCATATGGTCTTTTTGATACATCTAAATCATCAACGGCAGTGTATGTCAGCAACGACTTTAATATCACTTACGGTGATTCCACTTATAGTCACGGCAGCTTTTATGAGGACACTTTGGCATTCTCTGGCTTCAGTCTCAAGAGCTATCAATTTGGTGTGGGCTTCGATTCAACTGTAAACACGGGTTTCATGGGCCTAGGTTTTCCTGGACTGGAACTCACGAACAATATCATCAATCCACCCTATACATATGATAATATCTTGGTCTCTTTGAAGAAATCGGGTTATATTAATCGTTCTGCCTTTTCTCTCTATTTGGACAGCTTGAATAATGACAATGGCCTCATTGTTTTTGGTGGCATTGACATCGCCAAATTCGATGGAGAATTATTCACATTACCCATTATAAATAGTGGAACAAAATACCAGGTTCCAAAGCCCATAGAATACACTGTTCAATTGAACAAGGTTGCCATTGGTGTAAACTCGGTTGCTGTCCGGCCCATTGCTGCTCTGATGGATTCGGGATATACCTATGCAGCATTCCCAAGTGATATTCTTGCCAATCTGGTTGAATACTTCAACGCTACTACTGATCCGACCTGGGGATACGTACGAGGGTGCGTGTTTGACAAAGAAGACCAATTTGAGTTCACCTTCTCTAACGGAAAAAGTGTTACAATTCCCCCTGAAAATTTCTTACTCCAGATCAGTGATAATGTCTGCGTTGTTGCCATTCAAGATAGTGGCTCTGATAACAGATTAGTATTCGGAGATCCAATCCTTCGTGCCTTATATGTCGTATTTGACCAGGATGCCTATGAAATATCTCTTGCACCGGCCAAACTTAATGTTACAGGATCCAACATTATACCAATTTCTTCGTTAAGCAAGCCTGTGACACCTACCGCCACTCTGACAGCCATTGCCACACCAACTACGGTGGGAAGTTGCAAAAGTAATTATTCAAGAAAATAGCGTTAAATAGCATCGTTAATAAATTATAATCAGTTGGTTCTGTTTACATAAATCATATCGGATGGGCAAACCGCGACGACCCTCTTGAAAAGGTATCGCCATTCCAATGGATCACCTTTGTCCTTTGAAAAGTCAACTTCGGTTACAGACTCTCCACAAGGTTCGAGTTTTATTTTGCCCATTAAACTCATGCGCTTTCTATCTGACGTAGTAAATGGAATTGCTGTAGATTTCCTCAACGTGGCAAGCATTGAGTCAACCTGTGGAACCATGCAATTAAGCTGTTGCAAAACCGACACAATCATAGGAATTAGGACTTCAAGCGGATACATCGAGTAAAATCGAGTGAACCTAGCCATTGGAACAAGATCATTGAACCGGGTTGCTCTTTGAGATAGTGTTAAAGGTATGCCTCTATGTTGGTTAAATTGTATCTGTGCTGGGTCCTGGGCAATGTAATCAAATATCACATCGTCAGTTGCCGTCTTGTGGTGTGCGTTGACCTGCTGAGAGAACATAGGCACCTGCGACACCGCTTCAGACATATAATTGTCAAGCCTCGACAAATCAATAATGGGCTGAGAACTAGTTGCCGGAAGCCCCTGGGCAGCTTCAGTCTTGGTCAAGTCAACTCGTAAGCTTCCTAGCAACCTTGTTGCCAACTCTACTTGATCTGCACACGTTCCATCTCCTCCAATGAGATCATTCTTCCTCGTAAACCACGAATGCCTTTTGATATCGTCTATTGTGAATCGAGAACCGGGGTCCAGTTTCATCATCCCACGTAACAACGACAAAGCCTGTAATGGTACCTTTACCCACGGTCCATTGATCACTCTTCCTCCTTCCTCCACATAAGTACGAAAATCCGGATCGGTCATTAACGGTTCGTCCCACGCAGGGGTGCCTGAAAACAAAACAAACAAAACAACTCCTGAAGACCATATGTCAACCCTGTCACCATCATACTCGCCTTTGACAACTTCTGGCGCAACATAAGGTGGGCTACCACAAGTGGTATTACACTTCCTTACCGATCCATTTGCAGGGTTACGAAAGAGAGCTGCCAATCCAAAATCACCAATCTTCATATTACCATTGGCATCCAGCAAAATATTTTCTGGTTTGATATCTCGATGCGCAACTCCCTTACTGTGTAAAAATCCCACTCCACTTATAAGTTGTCGAAAATAAAAATGAGCCACATCTTCACCAACGCCTAAATCGGGCTCGATCTTATCGAAAAGGTCTCCGCCGGCAGCAAGCTCCATGGCAATCCAATAGAAGTTCTCGTCATCCCCATTCGCTAAGAATTGTAGAACATTTGGATGTGGCGTGCAATGTTTATGGAGCGATGATTCACGTATAGCATCCTTAGCATTATGACCCTTTGTATGCGAAAGCTGTTTGTTGATAAACTTTACTGCTATCAACTTCTGCGACTTTCTTTTCCGGGCAACCTTGATTCTATGTAAGCAAAGAATAAACTGTTAAACATCTATAATATACTCACATAGCAAACGATCCTTGACCAATGGTATCGCCATACTCAAGCCCTAAATCAGGAAGAGATACTCCAGCGTCTTTCATGGGCACGGACCAGAAGTAAACACTGGCAACGCGTCAGTGGGGCTATAGGATCGGATCAAGCTGCACTAGGCACTGAAAATTTCCCTATTGGGCACACAGAGTTACCTAAATATATTCGACACTTTGAGAGCGATTCATCAGAAATACATCACGAGAATAATAATAAAAAACAATATTGACGTAGTTCAATACATTTATCAGCTCAGAAACTGCAAGGCTATCAGTGCATGTATCTTTGATACCTGTACAAGTTCGTCCACAATAACATATTCATCTGCTCCACCCATGTTGTACGGATTGCAACCTACCACGACGGTTGGGATCGATAAATGTCGATACAGCCTTGAATCAGATGCACCCACTCGCATATTACAAACAACCGGCTCTTTCAGTACCGTTTCAGCTGACTTCAATGCAATCTTTACTAACGGATGATCTGGAGAAGTGAAATTTGGTTCATAGCACCTTATGATATTCAAGGATACTCCCTCAATTTCATTTAGCCACTGTCGTAATTGGTACAGTAGACTCTCACTATTTGCTCCTACTGGAAGACGTATATCTCCCCGGCAACTCGCTTGGCTTGGTATTAAATTCAGTGATGTTCCACCACTGATGGTACCAATATTCACTGTGATGCGCTTTAACGTGTCCGTTTCCCCATTACCTGAAATTCCTTCAGAAATATCACTGGCAGTATCTATCGCATCAACCACATCCGCAGAGGGGTGAAACTCAAAATCAGTTTCCAGAAGTTTTAGAGCATCTAATGCTTTTCGAAGCCGATCTATTGCGTTCACGCCCTTATGTACATGTGCACCATGAGCGGGAGATCCAGTTGCAGTGATTTCAAAGAAAATAAGGCCCTTCTCACCAAACCTTATTACCCGAGGTGAACCTACATCACCACAAACCATTGCATCTCCTCTAGCCACATCGACATGATCAAGTAGCCATTTAGTTCCAAGGGTACCCATCGTCTCCTCATCGCCAGCAAGGACTATGGAAACTTCTCCTTTCCAGGCATCGGGATGCTTAGCGAGCACTTTTGCAGCAACAATCGATGCGGCAATACCACCCTTCATGTCAGATACACCGCGGCCAAATATTTTCCCGTCTTTTTTGAGTCCTCCAAGCGGGTCTACAGTCCAATTCAGATCTTCACTGATAGGGTATGTATCCAAGTGACCATTGAAAACAAGTCTTTTACCGGCTTTATTGCTTTTGATGTGTGCTACAATATTCACAATGTTTTCAGCAGTCTGGAATCTTGATACTTGAGCACCAGGTATTTCCTTAAGGAGGGCCTCTGCGACTCCTGCCACTACACTGGTATCACCAGGCGGGTTTGGAGAAGCTGCGCGGACTAGCCTTTGAGTGGCATGTATGAGCCATTGGTGCTCGGCAGCCACTTCATTCGCTAAAACATTGCTGTCCATCACGCCGATGACCAATATAATAACTAGTAATACCAGTAGATAGGAAAGAAGCAACTATTGGTTGGTTAGCTGCCTGAGTGGGTCACATCCGCTTAACTCAACATGGATTAAAGTTATGCAAGGGCGGTTATCTTAGTTGAGGCTGATAAGGCATGCATGTCAAGCTGCCAAATAGACAGTGACATCACCCGTGGTATGACGAACGGCGACGAAAGAGGCTACGAGTTGCAAGGCATAAAAACTCTTCCCATGCCTGTATGAATTGTCTCAGATGGCCAACATAACAAGTGAATTGGACCAATTGACTTCGTGCTACCTCCAAATTTTTGCCAAGACCCGCTGATCTGTGCCTGCTAGGATGGGATGGCCCTCTCTCTGCCAAGCTATCAGCTAGTTTCATTGCGATCCATACCAAGTTCTTGGCAGACGGGCAAAATTAGCTTACAGTCTATCATATGAGGGAGGATTGACGCCTTGCATTATATAATGTGCGTTATATAGATAGAGGGGGGTTGCCATTCTTTTGACTTGACTCTACTTCACATCAATGGCTGCTAAAGTTGTTGATTCTAAATCCAGTGACGATGTCGAAGAGGGTATTGTCGTTTCAAATCCATTGCCTGGAGGACATGAAAGGCTTCAGCGGAACCTCCAAGCTCGTCATTTAAGTATGATTGCTTTGGGAGGCGCCGTTGGCACGGGTCTGATCATAGGCACTGGTGCTGCCTTAGCAAAGACTGGACCAGGGGGTATTCTGGTTACCTATACCATGGTTGGATTTCTGGTATATCTTGTCATGTGTGCATTAGGAGAGATGGCTACATGGATTCCAATGGCCAGTGGATTCACGGGGTATGCAAGCCGGTTTGTTGATCCTGCCATGGGATTTGCTGTGGGATACTGCTACTGGTTCAAGTACATCATTGCAGTACCAACTCAGCTTACTGCATGCGCATTGGTACTTCAGTACTGGGTCGGGAGAGATCAGGTCAATCCTGGAGTATTCATAGCTGTGTTCTTGGTAGTGATCGTTATTATCAATTACTTTGGAGTTCGATTCTTTGGCGAGTTTGAATTTTGGCTCTCCAGTCTAAAGATATTGGTAATTCTTGCTGTTATTCTGTTGATGTTTATTCTTGCACTTGGAGGTGGCCCAGATCATGACCGACGAGGATTTCGATACTGGCAAGACCCTGGTGCCTTTAAGACATTTATTACAAGTGAGTAGTTATTGGTTTTTTTCCCGATGTGGTATTTTGTCTAACATATAGCTGGTGACACTGGTAGGTTCTATGCTTTGGTATCGACCTTCGTTTCGACTGTATACGGATATCTGGGCACTGAGCTCATAGGGGTGACAGTTGGCGAGGCGGAGAACCCAAGAAGGAATATCCCACTAGCTGTAAAGCTAACATTCTATCGAATTTTGGTTTTCTATATACTTTCAGTTTTCTTCTTGGGCATGATAGTTCCATATAATGCCCCGCAGCTTACTGCTGCGAATAGCAGTACGACATCTGCAGCTGCTTCACCATTTGTGGTTGCTATTCAATTATGTCACGTCAAGGTTCTTCCGGGGATCCTCAACGGATGCATTTTGCTATTTGTCATTTCTGCTTCTAATAGCGATTTGTATATTGCTTCAAGAACTCTGTATGGGCTGGCCAGTGAGGGTAAATCGTTTCGTATCTTTGCTAGAACAGATTCTAGAGGAGTCCCAGTGTTCAGTCTCTTGTTTTCAGCATCTTTTGCGGCACTGGGCTTTATGAACGTTTCACAGAGCACAAAAACTGTATTTAACTATTTTGTGAATATGGTGACGGTGTTTGGACTACTTACGTGGATCTCAATATTGATATGCCATATTGCTTTTGTTCGAGCTCGGAGGGCTCAAGGGATTTTAGATCAGAATCTAGTGTATACTGCACCGTTAGGAATAGCAGGATCATATGGAGCATTGGCGTTTACAGTCATTATAACGCTGATTAAAAACTACTCTGTATTTGTTCACAGCGATGTCGCTGGAGGCTCATATGGAAGTTTCGATTACAAGAATTTTATTACCGGCTATCTTGGAATCCCTGTATTCTTGATAATGTATGCAGGGTACAAGGTTGTCTTTAAGACTAATATACATAGGCCTGTTGATGTGGATTTATTTTCAGGTAGGGACGAAATTGATATGGAGGAGGAGCAGTTCCTTGCCGAAAAGAGTCGTCGTGAAAAAGAACAAGGCCCTCCACGAGGATGGTACAAATTCATTGCCTGGCTATTTTAACCTACATATGTACTATATTAAGATATGTTTAACATTTAATATCAGCTTCCTGTTGTGGATTTGTAGTGAGCTCGGTGTAAAGTGTAAAGTGTATACATGTCTAAGAGCATTTTATTTCATTATATAGACTATAAATAGCATGCATAATCAAGCTTTCAGGTTTACCATCGCAGCATCACACGGCTGGGGTAAGGACCGGATTTGAGAGTTAAATTGCTGAACTACAGTATGTCATTGCACTGATTGAAAGATACCCCTGACGATGGCAATTACAACCAGTTAAACTCTGCCCATAACTAGAGATACCACCGAAAAGATAAACGGGACTCATAGAAGACGACCGGTGCGATGTTCCATGAGAACTTCAGCACCGAGAGCTTCGACAAAGACCATGAGAAAGAAACTACACCGACAGGTTTGGTGAATAGAACAGGCAGTTCTCTTCGACCAACTCTCAGCCAAAAAATCAAAAGGAAGCCAGTTGGATCAGTAAACAGTGGACATACAATCGTAGGGCCTAGACCTATGCCTCCACAACTGAAATCAGAGCCTCCTAAGATCCAGGTAATTCCTCCTATTCGACCATCAACACCTTTATCCGAGTCCCTGCCTTCCCCTTTAAGATCAGCCACTCGGGCGATACCACGAAAGCCTGTCGGTGGCAGCGGCGCACGCCCACTCAGCCTACAAGCTAATAACAATAGCTACTGGGAGGCGGCTAGAGTGCTATCGGATGGTGATACAACCCATGCGGACCCTAGTGGAGATGCGGAGGACGTCAGTGATGAAGATGTGGATGACGAGGACGAAGAAGGATTCGACAATCATTTCAAACAAGCAAGCAGTCTTTGGAAATATCATATTTTGAAATATTCCAAAGATTTATATTTAACTACAAATCCAGACCAAAATCATATGTCGATGCCCGTGGGACCTAGCTATTATGTGGACGTCAAGGTCACCAATTCGTCAACAGGGGAATTCACCTTGACTTTTCTAGAGAACAACTCTGTGGTTTTTGAGGTGGGTCGCATGCGGACGAATATGCCCGTCAGAAATGGGGCTGGCGGCTCTAATGCCGGGGGCAGCTGCAGCAGTTATCAAATGGGGATAACAAGTAAAGGAGGTGGGCTAAACTTCGAGACTCGTGATGTAACGGAAACGATAATATCTGCAAGAGGGACAAAACTTAGAATTGAGCAATACGCTGTAAGCAACAATGGCCAGCAGTGGATAATCGGCAACCCAACGGCAACAACCAATAGCGGAAATATCAGGGTGGCAAGGGATAGAGTTATTTTCAAACAAGATGACAATGTGCTGGGTGTGATGAGGAGACGAGTCCCCAAAAGGAAACGGATCCTACAGTTGGGAATCGTGCAGCATCATGAACAAGACGATGATGCAGACGACGAGAAGATCGGATGGATGCATGTGTACGATCAGGTAGTTAGCAGCCCCCACTACCCACAGTATATGTGGAGCGTAGTGTTGGGATTTACGGTTGCAGTAGCATATGGGCAGCGACTAGATTCAAAACGGGCGTTTCGGACCAGCTTGCCACTACCAAAGTGACTGTGACTATCTGTGCATATTGTTTTTCTGGACTTGATCAGCATAAGAGGTCATCTTAATACAACCTGGAGATACTCTAGCGCTATGATATCACGGCAATGCATATATGACCGTAAATGGAAGCAAAATTTTTACTAGCGCATATTACCCCTGAATCAGGTAGATAAAAAAAGAACTGAGTTAGTTACAACGGACTATAACAGGGGTGGTACAGGGGGACGCCGAGGTTTGGTTACCGATCTGTAAGGGATCAGGCGGCTCTTATTGAGGCGCGCGCAGCGGTTGCTGCTGCTCTTGCTGCTAGTGAGGTATGTGCATGATCATACCCGGATGCTTTTGGTAAACTATTTACAGTAACTATACACATTTGTAGATACATACAATGATATGGGATAAAATTAAAACAAGGATGACGACACAAGAGTGATTTCGAACCCACAAGTGTCTTATGCGACAACAGTGACGATCATTCCAACACTAGCATATCTAAGGGATATTTTATAATCCGCATCGTTATCAAACAATCCAATACATATGCACAACAGTTTTACATTAGGCTTAGTTAGTCATGTCCATTATAGATGTTCATCAAGTATCAGATTTTGTTGAGCATTGCTTTTTGATATAGACTAACCGTTTGTAGGCCGCCGTTGTCTATCATGAGGTGCAGCACCACCAAATGTGCATACGCCGCGCATGGCGGGGCTATACGATGCATAGCATGAGGCGCAACTAATTCTAACTGAGTCCCGTACGTCAAGATTGTCCCTTTGTGTCAAGCTAATGCACTTGGCCCTATTCGGATATGCCTTCAGCTGACAATTGGCAGCCTTCTATGGTCTGGAACTGGCGGCGAAGGCGTCGATCCTCCAGGTCCTTAGAATTTTACTATGTGTGTTGCTGAATAGAGTTTTGTGAAATCAGGCAGCAATAGTGGAACTTGGTATATAGCCCGCCCCTCACTCGAAAAGGATATAATCTACGTTCACTAGAACAAGTAAAAAACCAACTCCAGTCATAATGCTACTATTGCTAAATATACTAAACACTCCGCTGCTTATAATATTAATAATATACATGTATTTGTCAATTGAAAGCGTAATATGGAGAAACATGTAGTGGAGATCCAGTCGCATAAAAGTTTGGCCGAAATCAGCCCGTTTGCGCTGCCTTTTAGGACTATTTTCGTCATCCGGGCTACCCAGCAGTTTGTGTGGCCCATCTAAGGCCGAATGCTGCACTAGCACATACATACGTGTCTTACGGAAATACTGCACCTTTGACCTACCTATTGCTCGGATAGGTTTTTTCCACATACATTAGTGGTATCCAAATACAGTCTCTGGTGTGGCAGTGACCGGGCACAAAAAAATTATGCCCGGCAGCAATCGGCAGCCACGGCAGTCGCATTCAGGGGAACATTGATCTCCACTGAAACATTTGCTAGATCATCCGATGATGGAAACATCCCCGCTGTGTGGGCGCAAAAATAGGAGTTCAGATGGCGACGAGAGGACAGTTACTACTGATGTACAATGGTAAATAATAATAGTAAATACAGCTCTAGTAGAGGATGGTTTCAGAAATTAGCAATTAATGTCAGCAAAGAAAAGAAAACAACTATCCCGTACGAATAAGACCGACTACCCACTACAAAAAGCTACTTATTATCTGGTTGCTTATAGTATCTCCATCTCCGTGGTCCACCCATGCGCACTGTTTCATAATAGAACATAAAGAAATGCTACAACTATAATGGTCGGAAGTCTTTTTTTTTTGTTTTTGATTCTCTTTGCTTTTTCCGCAATCGCCACTATTCATAACTGCTTGTCTGCTCTGTCATTCACTCAGGTGACCCCATAGAATCATAGGGGACAGCGCAGTTATCCGCTCGTATTAGTTTTCGTGGATCTGTTAGTTTCGATGCTACCGCCAAGCTGCGTGATGCATGTCGACTGCTGCCAATAAAACCGTTTTGGGCTGCAGAGATTGCGGTTCGGGCGCGCAGTTGACGATCGACCCCTGTGGCGTCTGCGGCGTACACGTGAGAATCGATTATATGAGCTCTGGAGGGGGTAGTAAGATGTTATTGTAACCGCAAATTAAGAAGCGGATTAAATCATTTAGACAGGCATGATATGACAAAATAGCTCAACTATAAAAATAAGTTATTAAGGTACTGTGTACCGGATTCACGGCTATCCGGTTGCTAGTGTCCTTACTTCATTGTCCCATAATATCAATGCAACGTAGATCGGAATTGATGCACCTTTTGCGTATTTTGCTCTATGTGACGACGGTATGACCATGGTGCAAGCTAGTGGACGAGGCGGGAGGTTAGGTACTTGCTGGATAGAGCCAGGGTTAGTAATTTGGTTAAGGCTTAGCAGCAGCAGCGGAAGCAGCAGCAGAAAAGCAGCATCAAATGATGGAAATATTATACAGCCCTGCAAATGAGATACGGGTCAGTTTGGCTGGCACATGGTAATGGTTCTTATGGAATCCGTCCTGTATGAGAACATTCATAATATTACTTATTTTCAATTACACAGACTCGTACCTATCTGTAACAGACTGATTATTTTCTAATGCTGAAACACTAGTGGCTGGTTAGCCAACTATTCCAAAAGTCACCTGGTACTTGTTAGCCAAGTTAAGCTGTCACGGCTCTCACCCATGTTAAATTACACATTGCTTTTTCTCTTTATTGTTGCATTTTACTCCTTTGATATCGATGCTTCTTATTTTTGCCCCTTTTCGGTCGCATTGCTTTTTTGGTATGATCTTCTTCATATTGCCCTCGCCCCGGGCATTTTCTTTCTTTTCCTGCCGCAAAAAGCAACGTATGAAAAAGAAAATATATCCATCGGCTTGTGCAGCTCACCCTCTTATTATTATTCCCGTTCGGTTTGCATATTATGTTAACTTAACTTGGTGCTGATGCATACCCTTTTTTTTTATAATGTCCCCATAAATATATAACAATCTCCACAATTTGTTTGCTAGTATTTCCCTCGTATCATGAGCTGAAGGAAAGGTCAAATCAATGTGCAAATGATGGTATTTCAGACTCCTCCTATCAACTCAGATCGGCTGTCCCAACTAGCCAACTACCAGCTTCCGGATGCTGTGCCTTTCATCGTTCACAACAGGCCTTTGAACCAAGCTCCAATATCGTCTAGCCCCATAGTAGGCGTCAATGTTAACCACAACAATACCACAGTCGGTTCGCTCAATTCCAGTCCAAAGAAGCACCATAAATCTGTTTACTTCAACAATGTTGCAAGCATAGTGTGTCTACTGTGGTTCAACGACATGCCTGCATTGTCCAGGCTGTTTGAAGATGCCCAAACCCTCAACAATTACAGTAGGGCCAAAGAGATGTCCAAATACTCGGTGCCATCTCCCGCTTTCAAGCAATTTATCATGAATGTTATCACCAGGACTCAATTACCCCCTACAGCAGTTTCTCTGGCTCTATTATATATAGATAAACTCAAACAGCTGGCTCCTGTACCAATTGTGGGGAGTGCTAACTCTGAGTATAGGGTTTTTTCTGTGGCTATGATCTTGGCCAACAAGTATCTCGATGATAATACCTATACAAATAAGACATGGGCTGATATAACTCGATTACCGTTGAAGGAACTTTCTGCAATGGAAATTGAATTTTTGGCTAATATGAAATATTCTCTTTATGTTGATCAGGGTGAATGGAGAATGTGGCAGAGACGTCTCAAGGTGTGGCTAAACGTCCACTATTCAGTTGTAGCATCTTTCAGTGCTCCAATCACTTACAACAATGTGATGCAACTACCAAATCTTGTGCTGCCATCGTCAACATCATACAGGCCCTATAGCATGTTGCTTTCGCCTCCCCCTAGTATGGGATATGGGTTTGCTCCAATACTTTCGGTTCCATCAATTCCCAGTCTTGGACCTCCAATTGCTCCTGTTCCTTGTGCCATTCCAAATATGGTTTCGGTAAATAGCATGACTATGCCGTCGGCACCTGTCGCAGCACCTGTATCGTCTGGTCCTGCATTATACAGCCCACCTGTGCTGGTGTCCCTCCCCACACCAGGAATCACTCCAATGATGAATAGAAAGCGAACTTTTAGCGGTGGTTCAGCAAGTGATGATTTACCATATGGCACAAACAAGCGTGTCGCTCTCCAGCGATCGGTAGGATTTGGTTCCAATGTATCATCTCCAGCTCTTATTTATGAACCTCCACTCCGGACCCTTGTGTCGAATGCGTCGCTACCTCCGAGTTTCAATAGCCAGCCTGTTCAGACTGCTCCTATTTACTATGTCATGTCTCAGAAAAAGACATTTTCTCCGCATTACGGTTTCTTGCCGTCTACCAATCGGTCTCTGTTATTGCCTCAACAGTATCAGTTTGAGCTCCAGCATTATACGCCAGATCATCACCATATTAATAATTATCAACAGCATCGGCAGCATCCTCTGTCCAAGGTGATGAACGGCTCTAATGTTCCAGTACCACAGTTTATGTCTCCAGGCGCTCCAGGTTCTTATTGGCGGCCCTACAAAAGTCAGCATTTGTCATCCCCACCAAATTACAGTTTTCAGGGATATGATTAAGGATATGATTGACTGATGAACTGCATGAATTATTTATTTGGGCTTTGAAAACGGTAACGCACTAATAGCATATTATTAATCTATTTATTTTTATCATTTGAAATGAGAGAACAATATTTTCTTGCTGTAGTGCACTAATGTGTGATTGGATTTGAACAAAGAATTCTAACTTAAAACGGCCGAGTCTCTAATTAACTCGGTCAAGCCAGCGAATCTATCTGCTCAACTTGCCGGTCGACATGCAGGCCTATACGCTGTTCTTGCATTCTCTAGGCTACTAACTAATTATATGTAGGGCGTCAATCATAAAGGAAATGCCCGATCGGTACCTCGCCAGAGAGACCTACTTACTGGCCAGTGATGTGAGCTGCGTTGATCGACCCTAATTTGGTGTTGGGCTGCCAGCCATTCCTAAACTAGGCATGTTCCATGCATAGACTTCAAATGACACTTCCTAGACTAGGTGCATCTCACCACACTAAGATGAACAGACAACACCAAATTCACACTCCTTGTATTCCCGTTTCTTATATTGCTGCATAATTGTGTACTACATGTCGCATTTGGTAATGTTTTGCTGGATCAGCTAACTGACCACTACTTCAACGTCTTGCATCGGGTTGATTTGTTGCATCATGTCAATCCAGTGGCTTTGTAGCTCATTGTATTAGACAGATCGAGCAACTCCCAACTACTCTATCTGGAAGCTTTCCTGAAATGCTTTTCTCGAGTGAGCTAACAACGCCAGCTAGCTGGTTGTTGCAGCTATAACAGTTCAGGCGACGTGAATCTTTGTATGTAGCGGCCGCATTGCATGTGGCTTGGATTTGTCTCTTGGAACGAACGATGTGGCTGATAGCTGGACGAGCCATCTTACCTATCTGTAGCACAGAGTATCAAGAGACATGGCTTCACAGTTCATAGGACGACAAGTCCTTGTGACTTTGCAAGACAAGTCACAATTGCGAGGACTTGTTAATGAAGTAGTGGATGGCAAATTGACTCTTTCAAAAGGTGTGTATCTGAATACGGGGTTTCTGTACGGTAGCTAATTCTATAGTAGAGTATTTAAACACGGGCATAATTGTTCCTTACGCTTCAATATCTGGCTCAGATATTACCGATCTAGATGTGCTGCCACCCACACAGAAATTAGAAGAACGCACTACCAATGTTGCCAGGCCATCGGCTTTTGTTGATCCTGCAATTGTGTCGGCTGTTCCAGCTCGGAAAGTTCCAGCTGTGACAAAGTCACTGGACAGTTCAGACGAGTCATCGTCAGATGAGCGCCCATACGTTGCACCGGAGTTTGCGATGAAAGAAACCAAGAAGCATGCACCTAAAGAAAAATTGAAAAAGAGAAATGGAAGGAGTAACAATAACAACAGCAACTTTCACCATGTGAATCATTCTGCCTACGGCTCAGATTGGGCTGGTGAGAATTTAACGGATATCAAAGACACTGAATTTGATTTCCAGGCTAATTTAAATTTGTTTGACAAGGCAACTGTTTTCAGCGAAATCCGTCAGGGAGATAAGATAATGCCAGGAGATCGATTGGTTGCCGTAAATAAGACTGGTCCTCCACTAGTGCAAAAATATGGTAATAAGGAGATGATTGTAGAGTCGTCTTCCAATTGGGAGTTTTCTGAAAGTGGTGCTAATGGTATACAGCAATTAAGAAAGGGATCCTTGATAGGGTCTTCTGCTGGATTGAAGCTCCAGCTTGTGGCTACTAATACCGACAATCAATGTCCTTGCGCTTCGCCTGTTCAGATGGTGGAATTGGAACGAACTACGACAGATGCATTTGGAATACCTGAGACAGTACTTAACGAGAATGCAGGCCGTGGTGTTGCACAGTTAGCATTGCGTGCCTTGGGAGGGCTGTCCCGATTTTCTGCCAAGAATCACAATTCACGACCTTTAGTGGTGATTCTGGCGGGCAACAATAAGGCTGGCTGTCGAGGACTAGTAGCCGCCAGGCATCTTCTAAATCGCCAAGTTGAAGTTATAGTAACCATCCCCGGCCCCAAGTTCGATGATTCGATCGGGAGCCAAGTGAGAGCATTTGAAAGTGCAGGAGGTAAAATTGTGACAAGGCTCGATAAGCTCACACCGATTTTGAACAGCTATGACAGTCCCGTAGAGCTGATAATTGATTGCATACAGGGATACCAAGCAGTTTTTGAAGATTTGTGGGATGATGACAGTGTTGTCAGCTCTGCTTTAGGATTCGTGGAATGGGCTAACCGCAATAAGGCTCCGGTAATGTCACTTGATATTCCATCAGGCATAGATTCTTCTACTGGACTCGTGAATACATCGTCGAGCACGTTTATACGAGCCCGATGGGTTGTGGCTTTTGGGTTTCCGCTCACTGGGATATTGAATGCACAGCTTGCAGAGGTGGTAGGCAAAGGCGAGTGGACAACCTATGTGGTAGACATCGGTATTCCACGCTCAGCCTTGCATGCAAATGGGATGAAAAGATTTGACAAGTTGTGGTTTGGAGCTGACTGGACTGTTGAATTGAGCGTTGAAGAATTATAATAGTACAAAACTGCCAATCTGTGTTCTTGTTCTAAGAGGCAAGATTGCTTGATATTTCTTTGTTTTTTAACATTGCGAAATTATTTGCATACTTTTTGATTATAGCTGTTGGTTGCCGTTAGCTGATGGAATGCATTTCCCTAACTATTAGGCAACACCTGCATATAATATGTAATGATCTACGATGCGCGGTCGATGGATCCGCTGTGCAATTATTAGTATATGTCATATCATCGACCTATTCCGAGCATTTTTCTTATCAGACCACAAGTAGTATCGATAGATTGGAGTGCTCGTAGTGACTTTGGAGCTGGATGGTCCTTTTGTCTCAACTTAGTAGTGCTGACTAGTAAAGTGTCACATTTAGATCGGCGTCTAGAACAATACAAAGCCGCGCAGTAGCTTTTTTTTTTTGCGATGGGCTTCCTAGTCAGGATTCATGCATGCACATTGCCAATAAAAGCATCTAACAGCAATTGTCTCCGAGATTTATAGATTAGTCGCAAATATATAAAGGGCAGCACATCTAAGCTTCATTGTATCCGCTCAGATCTATAGAATCAAACATGAAGTCTCAATTCAACGACTCTCTTGAACCCATCAAGTCCACTGCTTCTCAAAAGGCTAAGAAGGGCCTTGTCAAGTTGTACCACGCAATCATCATCATCGCGTCTGGAAACGCAATCAAGGACGAGAACCTGCCATTCTACGCGAACTAAGAGCAACGGTAGCATGTTGCCACTGACTCAGAAAAGTTATTTATTAACCTGTTATTAAATTATTAATTTTTCCTGGTCCGCTCTTAAGACGCTTCTAAGCGTGAAAAGCTTGCCAGGAAGTTTGTGGACACTGTACCACAGCTTTATAGACTTATAGACGGAATTATACACATTTTATTAATTAATCGTCCAAGTAGTTTTCTTCGTTACATTGCAAAATAGGCAAGCGCCAAACCCCTATCGAGAACCACTGCCGCATCTCGCGACATGCAGCAACTGCCCAGAAATGTAGTTTTAGTTGAGTCTGGGGAATAGCGGTAGTTCTTAATCTCCTTAAGAAAGTGCAATAACTGAACGAATTAGACATTGGTAAATACGTACGATGATAAAAGAGAGAAATATGGCTTTATACGGGAGGGACCTTCGGTTTAAATAATAAAGAGTCATTACTAGTAGAACTGCTAGTGGCGAAGGAACCTTATTATGGTGAAAAAGAATTAATTTAATTTGTGACGACTCAATGAAAAATCAATAAATGATTGAATCCTGCCAATCGAGCCTCCTATAAAACAAACTCTCTAAGAAATGTTCAAGCTCGATGCCCGCCCTGACCTGGGGTTCTATTAGAATCGGTCAGGTTCGCGGGGCTTATCGCAAGTGACCCGGCTTTAGCGCCTGTAATCTGGAAATCATCTAGCCAACCTCCTTAACTTGTCTCATATTAGAGTGTGTTGTAAAAACGGGCGAAGACGGGCAGGAACAAAGCCCGGAATCGCAACTAAAAAAGGTTGCTGAAATAGTTTAAGCGTATATTTTTACTGGCAACATGGGCGCGTGTTGCAGTATATGTACCGATAATGGCAACGGCAACTACGAGCCATTGCTCGCCGATAATGAGAGAGAAGCTGTATCGGTTCTTTTGCGATATCTAGATGATCGTAATGATGTGGACCTATTTTCAGAGGGCCCGCTCAAGGCATTAACAACACTGGTTAATTCAGATAATCTCGATTTACAACGGTCAGCGGCGTTGGCCTTTGCTGAAATCACTGAGAAGTACATTCGACCGGTCTCGAGCGAAGCGTTGGTGCCCATTCTCAAGTTATTACAAAGTTCAGACGTGGAGATTCAACGGGCCGCTGGTGCAGCATTGGGTAACTTGGCAGTCAATAATGAAAACAAGCGATTAGTGGTACAAATGGGTGGTCTTGACCCCCTTATTCGGCAAATGATGTCTCCTAATGTTGAGGTTCAATGTAACGCTGTTGGATGTATGACAAACCTTGCTACTCATGAAGATAACAAGGCCATAATAGCTAGTTCAGGTGCTTTGGTTCCGTTGACAAGACTTGCAAAGTCTAAAGACATGAGGGTACAGCGTAACGCGACTGGAGCTTTGTTAAATATGACGCACTCTGATGAGAATCGACAAGAGCTCGTCAACGCGGGAGCCATTCCAGTGCTTGTTTCTTTACTATCATCGAAGGATCCTGATGTACAATATTATTGCACAACAGCATTGTCTAATATTGCTGTCGATTTTGACAATCGTCGCAAGCTGTCATCTACCGAGCCCCGCCTTGTTCATTATCTTGTCAACCTCATGGGTTCATCGTCACCCCGAGTGCAATGTCAGGCTGCATTGGCACTGCGTAATCTTGCATCAGATGTTAATTACCAATTGGAAATAACTCGTGCTGAGGGATTGCCTCATCTTCTCAATCTTTTACAATCCAGCCACGCTCCCTTGATTCTGGCCGCCGTGGCATGTATTCGCAACATTTCTATCCATCCCCTTAATGAGTCTTCAATAGTTGAGGCAGGGTTCCTGAAGCCGTTGGTGGATCTATTAGGAAAGAGTGATAATGAAGAAATACAATGCCATACGATTTCTACTCTTCGAAATCTTGCAGCTTCCTCAGAACGAACGAAACTGGAGATTGTAGAGGCTGGCGCTGTTCAGAAATGCATGGCTCTTCTGCCGAATTCAGCTCCCTCTGTTCAAAGTGAGGTCACTGCTTGTTTGGCTGTATTAGCACTGGGTGATGAGCTGAAGGATGAGATGCTGTCGCTAGGAATAGTTGAAGTTCTTATTCCTTTAACACGTATCGACAATATCGAAGTTCAGGGGAACAGCGCAGCTGCTCTTGGAAATCTATCTTCCAAAGTTTCAAATTATGATCCGTTCATCAGATGCTGGACTGAGCCAGCTGGTGGTATTAAAGCATTTTTAGAGTCATTCCTGACAAGTAGTGAGTCTACGTTCGAACATATTGCCGTGTGGATGATTCTACAGCTCCTCGAGGCTGACAACAAGCGTATTAACAAATTATTTTTGGAGTCTCCAGATATATTAAAGTTAGTGGATGGTTTGTCCCGACGTGAGGTTCTCGAGCCAGTAGCTGAGGGTACTAATGCCGTTGAGGAACAAGCATATGCCAGCCAGATGGCTGTTCCTGCATTGGCACGTCGTGTTATTTCGCTTCTTAAATAATTTTCTTTTATGATTCCAACAATCGATGTACTATCCATATAATGTAATAGACAAATTGTGCTAGTGTCCTTATTTTCGTGTGTGCTACTCACTCTTATGATAGATAGCAGTTGCACGCTAACTATGCATGTAGGGTTTGCCAAAGAAAACCTACCCTCTTAACCACCATGGAGCTAGCCAAAGCCATTGAAGATGACTTGATTTGGAGAGCTGCTTCTCAGGCGGTAGAAGCTGATCCTGACACCCTAGAATCATGGGAGGGTCTTATTCAGATTACTGACAGATATCTTGTGTCTGAACACCATCGTGGTCAGCAAGCGACACAGGTGAAAGCCCGGACTCAGTATAACAACTTGCTTGCTCGATTTCCATTGTTGTTTGGATATTGGATAAAATATGCTGAATTGGAAAATACTCTTAGTGGAAGAGTAGGTGCTATTTCTGTGTATGAACGAGCGGTATCTGCATTCCCAGTATCGGTTGATTTGTGGACGCAGTATGGCAGTTTCATCGCACAGTTAGATAACTTTCCTGTGCATGAAATCAGAGCTGTATTCAAGCGAGGAGCTCAACGGGTGGGTCGTGACTTCTTATCTCATCCATTTTGGGATTGCTATATTGCATTTGAAGATGGAATAGAAGCTGATAGTTTGGATTGTGCCATAATTCACAAGCAGATATCTAAATACCCTCTGCATCAATACGCTCGTTATTATGAACGTTGTAAATCACTGGCTGGAAAATTTCCAGAATTGTTTCAAGATGAAGATATTCAGGCCGTGTTCATATCGACACAAAGGGGCACAAATGACCGATGGACTTATGAATCTAAGATTCTGCGGCCATACTTTCTGGTAATCGAGTTGGATGAAGATCAGAAGAAGAACTGGAATGACTACTTGGACTGGGAAGAGTTGCAAGGCGATTTCGATCAAATAAGATTTCTTTACGAACGGGCATTGGTTCCATGTGCTCTGTATGATTCGATGTGGCTCCGTTATTGCAGATGGATGTCTGTTTTCAGTGAGCGACATGAAGAGGTTCGAAATGTATTTCGTCGAGCTTGCACTATTTTTGTTCCGATTTCTCGACCGTTTGTACGTTTTCAATGGGCTATTTTTGAAGAATCGGTAGGAAATATCAATCTTGCAAGAAGTATCTTGGAAGCTTTTCAATCGACAAGTTCCGAGGCTGAGGATATCAAGGAAGCTTATTTGTACAGAGCTCAATTTGAGAGGAGAGTGGGAGGAAAAGATGGTGTGAATGCATACTTAAGACAAGTGATAGATACCAAGCCAATCCCACACAATATTAAAGCCGTATTGGCTGCAGTTCATGCTACGATGGCTTGGAAGTTGGATCAAAACATCGAACTGGCCAGAGAATTGTTCGAATCAGGGAAGGAAAAGTACCAAAATTCAACGTATTTCTTCATCAATTACTTCAAATTTGAGCTTGCTACTAGTGACGGTTCTCTTGACCGCTTGGATCCATTATGGCGTTATGTGTGTAGTGTAGCTGGAATTGTGCCGTCGGTGGTGAACGACATAAGTGAGGAGTACAAGGAGTTTCTAGACAGAACTGGACACCTGAAAGAACTCATGGAAGTAGACATAGAGGTGAATGGTCCTTTTGTTGTACAGAATCTCAAGAAGCAAAAGCTTGGACCGGAAACTGATGCTCGGTTAAGAAGTGAGAATGGACACCCTGGTATCCAAATTGATCTAGCAGAAAATAGTCCATTCTCCGCATATTTAAAACAACAGGGATTAGAAGTCTAAGAATACCAATGATTGATGCATGAAAATAAAATATCCTCATGATTTAATTACGTGAGATCTGTTTGACGACCAATAAGTCTTTTGTGTTTTGAAACCCGGCAGTGAGCAGACACGTTCGGATCGCCATAAACCTCGACGAGAGTCAACGCAGGACATGTTTTATCCAAACTTTCAATAAGAGAATCCTCCACTGCACGGACAAAACTAATATCCAAACTAGTAAGCTGTTTGCAATTGTTCAGAGATTTTAAACCTTCGTCAGTTAAAAGTTGAAGAGAGTTAATATTAAGCTCCACCAAGGTCGGTTGGCAGTGGTTAAGCATAGCAACAACTCCAAGATCACCAACTCCAATACACCTTTCCAGGCTAATTTTCACAAGTCCTTTGTTTACGTCCCATCCTGTAAAGAGGGTTTCAACACCTTCATCCGTGATCTGATTTAATTTACCTAGCGAAAGGTATTCCAATGCACCACAGCATGTCTTTATGCCAGAAACGAGACTCGCATCAGTCAATGTAGTACATCCATCCAATATGAGAGTCTTTAATTGAGAACCGACTTGATGAAGAATTGCAATAATAGCATCATCAGTTACAACAGTGCTTTCTATGTGTTCATTCTGACCCAGAAATGACAGCTCCAGGTGCTCCAGATGAGGTAGATCTACTAACAAGTGCATGGAAGCATCGTCTTTAAGGCCCGGCAGACTGTTTAATGTCAAATGTGTCAAGTTTGGACATTGATAAATCATATTGGCAATCACCTCATCATCAATACGATGGGTTGATTTGACATGAAATTCAGTCAGGCGAGATCCAATAACTTCGAAAAACGTTAACCATGTCTCCTTATTAATTAGAAATGGACCATCTAAATACAAGCTTTTTAACTTGGGTAAGTTTGTAGCAAAGTACACGAGGTTTTCATTTGTAAGTTGGCCACACATTCCAAGTGTCAACTTCTCCACATTCGGGCAAAATGATGCAATAGATGCCATTGAATCGCTGGCAAGATATGAGCAATCCCATATTTCTAAAGCAGCATTGGTTGGATCCAGAAATAGCTTTAAAGTAACTGGACTCATTCTTCTATTTTTGCACACAATTCGACATATTTGGTTCAAATTGACCGATCCCAGCTCCCCCAATGCCTCTACATCGTCAATATATTTAACAACAGTAGAGATACACCTATCTTTCAAGGTTGCTACATGATATTCTTGACGAGCCAAGAGCGCTTCAGCGACTTTCTTACGCTGCCTCCGAGCAGCCAACTGAGCAGCCGTTAACGATGGCTTTGCTTTCTGAGAACCACATGACCGACACAGCAAACCACCATCCTCAGTCTGCCGTGTGTAAGCGGTGATAGTAAAACGACATTGACATTTGGTGCAAAAGTCTACGCCCTCCATATTGTCATCAGCATTGCCATTACCATCCTGATAGTCATCGTCATCTTCTTGGTTTCGCCTCCTTCGTTTCCTCCTTGCCGTCTGTCGAATATTCACCGTCTCTTCATCGACCTCACTCTCTTCATCCTCCTGCTCATTCTGATCTTCTTCATCACCTTCGTTCTCTTCGTCGTGCCCGGCCCGCTCTCTATTTTGTCGCTCGAGATAGCGAGCCCGAATGTTGGCAGCATTGATGCCTTGAGATCTTAAAAATTCAGTTAGAGCAGAGTTGCTTTTGTTAAATACAAATTCTACCACTACTAATAGCTTACGGCCCCCGTATTTGATTCCTATCTGCGCCCGCGTCAGCACCCCCTCTTCTCATCTCGTCGCCACTATCAGAAGTTGAAATTAAGATGCACAGACGTGCTTAATTGCATAATGCAGCGACGTGCAGGAAGGATTTATGACTTCAGAAATTAATTTAAGCAGGAACAAGAAAAACAACAATTAACTGAATAAATTACTATACAACCATAAAAAAACATCTCCTTGTTTACGTCACATCATTAATTCATGAGAGAAGATTCTCGATCTTCAACTTGGTCTCGCCGGCACCTGAATGCTCCTCAGTACTTGATGTTACTGGTTGTGTACTAGACATAAATGAAGTTGAAGAAGCAACAATAGGCTTTGAAGATGCAGCCAAAAGAGACGAAACCGATGACAAGCTCTGTCGATGCTCGAACGGAGAGACGGGTAGGAATGATGGGGATGGGGACGCAGAGGTATAATTAGGATTGAATAATGTAGCCTGTCCACTTGCACCAGCTGGAGAGGAACTTCCAGCACTGGTCAATGGCGGTAGGATTGTGGAATTAGTGTCTTGCGATGATTGTGGTAAATTCTGTCCACCAACTGACTGTTGAGGCAAAACATGACTGCTTCGCCTTGAACTCGAAGTGCTGTTTGATAAGGAATACCTTGACAAGCTATATGCACCAGGCATTAAAGGTTCTTCATTATCAGATGCTGAAGAGAATCCACTCACCGAATCCGCTCTGCTGGATCTGCGACCAGTATTTGCCGAAGTAGCAGAGAATCGTCTAGCAAAGGGACTCAGAGGATCATCATCACCTAGTAAATGACCCCGCTTGCGCTGGAACGGACCAGCTGCAGCTGGACCATAATGATGCAACGAGCCAGTTCGCCTGTGGCCACCGTTAACGCTTGACATTATGCTGGCACTGCTAGAACTTCCAGTGTCAGATGAAGAGGCCGAGGTTGTACTTCCAGCTGATGCAGTAAGTGGAGCCAATGGAGTTGGTGCTGGTTGATGAGGATCAACCCCATTTGCAGGGAGAGCCACGGTAGATGATTTACGGAAACCAGAAGAGTCAGTAGTATAAGCCGAGTTAAAAACTATCTGTGGTTTTGTTTGATGAGGGGAAGCATGAGTCTGAGTCATCACAGCAGGCTGCTGTGGTTTATTGAAAGACTCTGAATAAATATTCGGCAGAGACACCCTGTTCATTGGACCAGTCGTGGGATGAGGGGGAGGGGGAGGAGGAGGAGGAGGTGGTGGTGGTGCACCACCTTGATGTTGCGGTTGCTGCATTTGATTTCCAAATCCGAATTGCGGATTGAATTGAGGTCCATTATACAAACCAGAAGATGGAGGAGGCGGTGGTGGTGGTGGAGGAGGAGGAGCAGGTGGTAGTGGCAGACCGTTTGTATGAGGATGCTGTTGCTGACCTTGAGCTCCCATGGATACAGGCATTTGCATAGAGACAGGTACCTGGACCGGCAAAGCCTGTGAACCTCCAAGCTGAGATGGTATCTGGCTAGGTGTACTAGGAGTTGACTGGTAGGAAGCTTCGCTGACAGAACCAGACCTCGAATAAAGCCTTCCTAAGTTCATGACACCAGGAGCATTTCCACTTGTGGGCGATCCAGAGACGTCCACAGTTGACGTAGTAACTTGTAAGGAAGCTCGGCGACGACGATTGGCACCGCCATTCCACCAATTCTTAACAGCATTGTCCGAACGACCCTTCAAATGACGGGCAATTTCGGCCCACTTCTTTCCATATTGTGCAACTAGTTGTTCAATATAAGCACCTTCCTCGTCACTGATCGGTGAATGATTGAGTGTTGGCTTCAAATTCTGGTGATAACGCTCCCGACATTGTTTGGGACTGCGTGAAGACAGTAATTGTGAAATGCGCACCCAGTTGAATGGGCCATGATCCTCTATGAGAGCCAGTAGCCGCTGGTCCTCAGCGGGAGACCAAGGGCCCCGGCGAGGAGAGCAGCTACGGGACTGAAGAGACGATTTATCGTTGCTGCTCACCTTGAACACCTCACCGTGGGTGAGCGACTCTTCGCCTGAATGAATTAGCAAAGGGCTCGCCACCTTGAAAGAGTTATCGGAATATATGAAATGTGCGATAGTATCAAGTGAACGCTTTACGTCCACTAGCTAGAAAGCTCGAAGCCAAAAACCAGCTTCACTTTCAGCCTAATATACTAAAGGAGGGATACCGTCTACAGAAATGGAATCAGTGACGAAATGACAATCATCCGTTTTCCGAAAGAAGCTGATGTACGAGTAGTATGGATTAGTCTATCCCAAGATGCTTCGTTTTTTGTGAAGATAATCTGAGACGCAAAGAAGACAGATGTTAGTCGGTTGCAAACCGGTCATTTGGCCGATCGGTGAACAAGGGCTAGGGTACACGCTGAGGGCTTCTGCAGAAAAAGAAACATGAAGAAAAAGTAACTGGATACGGCGACCGAACGTTGGCTCCAAATGGCGATGATGGGTGCCAACTTTTACAGAAAATAGACATGAAGGGGATTCATTTGCTATTGAAAGTAAATTTTGCTGCCATAAAAATGCGTGGGATATAAGTTTTCTAAAGTATCGTTAAACTATTAACATCCACTGGACCCTCTGGGCTGATAAATATTAGATAATAATAGATTTATTTTCATAGTTTTTGTGGTATCTGAGTCGTTTGCGGTACCGGTGCCAGAAATGGTACCAAAACGGCACTGACGGGGAGGGGGAAGGACCACCCGTTGTGTTGACCGTTAGAACGGTTACGCACGCTAGCTCCTAACGGGCGTCCACTACACTCTACTTTGACTAGTGTTAGTCACTATTGCTAGTATGGGGACGAGATGGGTTTGTAAAGCGGCTGGTTGGCTCGCACCTGCGTGGGCTTGGCAATACTGACACTACCGCAAAAAATGCCCTTGTTGGGAGTCTCCTTGTCGGCCGAACATACATCCGCCGCAGATCTGCTGTAAGCTGCAATGTGCATGGTGGGTCGTTACAGGCACAGGCATGTAAAGTTTCCCACATGGTCCATTTACATGAGTGACTGTCCATTGTTGGTGCAGATCATGTCGCAGGTTCACAGATCTTGTTATTCGAGTAGCCGCCTCAACTATACGGCTGGAAATTCGGCAAATTTCGACACAAACGGGGCTACGAGCGTCATGTCCCATAGCCATGAGGATCGACTTGATAATCGAATTTGTTTGCTCTTTTTGATGCCAATAGTTCCATTTATACGCTGTTATTAGTCGCTATGGATCTATCACCTTCATGCACAGGATCCCTGAATGGACCGAAAGGGGAAAGTAGTGCATAAATTCTTGAAGTTGCAGAATAGCGACGCAGGACAATGTATCAAATCATTCGGCGGTTGGCTGCCTCCCATGCAGAACCACCTGTCAACAAAGCGAGCCAGGCCTCCTGCCTGCCCTTATGCGTGGCAGCAGCCCTTCATACTACGTGTGTACCAGAATCGGGTTGGGCGGATACTCGGACCGTCACTGATAAGGGTTCGGGGGTCGTTTGGCAACAAAACACACCTCAAATCCGTTAGTTACCCCGTTAAGAACAGATGCTAGCTTGATCGGACTATCGTTTAGGATACTAATGCAAGAAGGTCCACTTTCCGTTAGTTACCCCTGAATCTTATGAACACGCTTGTCTTCTTTCGGTATGATCGGGCGGGAACGTGCATCATGAATATGGTACTCCACACTGTTAGTCGTATTTGAATATCGAATCAAGACTAGTATGCTGGTCTAGCTTTTTTTTTGCTTTTATGATCTGTTCCAACTTTTCGTTTTCCATGTTACACCGCCTCACCATTACGGCGAGCCATCCCCTGCATGTGCAGTATTGAGGAACGCCGCATGAAGATTCTTCCAATGTTGTAATGGTTAAAGCAGTGGTGCTGGACATTGAGGGCACTGTTTGCCCTATTTCGTTTGTGAAGGAAATCCTCTTTCCATATGCGGTTTCCAAAATACATGAACTAGTGGCTGCATTTCCTCAAGGTGCTTTTCCATTGACGACAGATAGTTCCAATCCACTGGTACGCGATTACTTATCCAAGTTCCCCACCGAATACGTGCAGAACTCGACGGAGCTTCTTACGCATATTGACGATTTGGTGGCAAGAGATGTCAAGGCACCCTATTTGAAATCATTGCAGGGATACTTGTGGAAATCTGGCTACGATTCAGGAGAAATTCGTGCTCCTATTTATAAGGATGCAATCCAAAGTATTAGCAATTGGGCAACCACGGTCGATAATGGTGTATATATATATTCGTCAGGTTCTGTAGCTGCTCAAGTTCTTCTGTTCAGCCATTGCGAAGACCCAGAGTTTCCTGAATCTACCAAATCCATTGACCTGACTCCCAAGCTTTCAGGTTATTATGACACTGTTAATGCAGGTCAAAAGATCCAAAGCTCGTCCTACCATACAATTGCCGCTGATATCAAGACTGAACCTTCCTCTATTTTGTTCCTAACTGATAACCCATTGGAGGTTGATGCAGCTATAGCTGCTGGTTGGAAAACTGGCTTGGTTGTTAGACCAGGAAATGCTGCCATTGATGATGGATATTGTGCTAAGACTACGATAATTACAGATTTCTCAACTTTAGAATTGTAAATCATATATTGCAAAATACTGAATGAAGAAACATCATGAAAATAGAAGCAAAAACCGCAAATAAAAAACAAACCAAAAAATCCGATGCATAGATATAATACAATTGTCATAAGCTTAATAACGAGAAATCATTAAACGAGAAATCATGAAGCTTTCTTATCTGCCTCTTCTTTCAGTTTACTGCCAGTCTCCTCCTTAAGATCAGTTTCTGCTTTCTGTCTGGTTGCATCAACCATCTTGTTAGCTTCCTTCAAAGCATCAGCCGAAGCTTTTTGAGCATCTTCCACAGCCTTCTTTGAATCCTCGATTTTCTTCTTCACGTCTTCAGTTTTAACGACTTCCTTAGACTTCTTTTCCTCCTCTTCTTTCACCTTCTTCTTTTCATCCTCTTCTTTCACCTTCTTCTTTTCCTCCTCTTCTTTCTTCTTCTCTTTATCTTCCTTGTCCTTCTTTGCCTTATCCTCTTCCAAAATAGATTTCTCAGGATTAGCCAAAGGATCATTTCTTAGAGGTTCGAAATATTGCTGAATTATGGATGCAATTTCCATACGGGACTCGTCGGTATCCACAAAGACATTAAGTCCGGCTTCAACCTCTTTTGTCCTCATGCGATTGTAGACTTCCATTTCACTTTCATGCGCAAGAGTAACTCCTTTAATGGTATTGTACTCAGACATAATATTCTTATCTCCACATGCTCCGTACATTGTGAGTTCCTCATTCTCATCGAATTTTCGAGTCGGGGACGAGTACTTCGCACACTTCTTGGCAGGAACCCAAAATCTCAGGTCATGATCAAATGCCCAATCCCGGTGGGAAGGAACTCTGTATTTCTTGTACTCCTGTGCCAAAACACGCTCATAATTGTTTGGCACATAAACTTCAACACCTTCATATAACGTACGTCTCATTGGCGAAAGAGTGTCATGCTTGTAATAGTGGTTATTTTTGCAATTGTATTGACCCCTTCGATCAGTCTCCGCCAATCCAGTAATGTCGATGTAAATACCGGATCTTATATCGATGAACCGAGCGTCAATAACATTTCGCCCATTTCCACGAGTACGATCAACATACCAAGGGCCAATATCAATATAGTATCTTCCGGTGCCTTCATTCTCATCTTCCACAACCAAAGTACCGTTATATAACTGAGCAAATCTATCAAGTTCCATGATAGGCATTTGAACATCATTGTCCGAGTCCCAAGGCATCGAGATTCCATTCCAGTACCATCCAATAAGCGATCCATGAGCAATCCATGAGGCAATCCCTTCTTGATTGATGAAATTTGCCCAAGCTCGAATTAAATGGTGCATGAATTCTTCATGCTCCTCACCAGTTCTGACAAGATTAAAGAATCTCCAGTCATAATGGGTACCGTACCCTCTTGGGTCATTCTCCAACATAGCCTCAAAGAAGTGCTTATCAGAATCTTTCACGTATTTTCGTGCCTTCTTGATCATTTTAGCATGCTGGAGCTGACTAGCGGTGGCATTATCACCGGGCTTTTCTAAAGCATCCAAATCCAGTTTGAACATGCTGGGTGATAATTTAACGGACACTTTCTTCGTAAGTTCTGCGGCATTCAAATCCGGGACAAGCAACGCAGCATCTAAGCTACGCTTCTCAGTCTTGTGCTCTTCTTCCGCCTTATTCTTTTCGGGCTCCGATTTACCATCTGAGGCATCCTTAGATGCCTCCTCGGATTTGTCCTTAGATGTCTCCTCGGATTTGTCCTTAGATGTCTCCTCGGATTTGTCCTTAGATGTCTCCTCGGATTTGTCCTTAGATTTCTCATCGGACTTCTCATCAGATTTGTCTTTGGATTTGTCGTCAGTCTTCTCATCCGACTTATTAGAATCACTTTTTGGTTTTTCATCTTCTGGTTTCTCTTCCTCATTTCCGTAATCAACATGATTCCTACTGGCCTCTGTAGAAACCACAGAATATGTCTCTTTAGCGCCGCCAACTAAGACAACTTTTTGTGGAACGGGCATTCGATTCTTCAAGTATAACTTTCCAGCAAAAGCTTGTTCAATTTCAATTGCTCTGTCTTTTGGCGGGAATTTAAAGTCGTCCATCTGTTTCTTGTTATTCTTGAAGTTAATAGGTGCCACGAAGGAGCTCTCTCCAAATTCCTCAACTGCAGAAAGGTCTACCCAATCCTCCCACTTGAAAAACAGCTGCGCTTCGGGAACAGCCTCCTTGAGTGACTTGATGCCTTGACGGGGGTCAAAAGAAGTATCCACAAGTACTTCATTAACAGGTGTCACGTTCCACCAATTTTTAAGTGACTCCACACTTGGCGCTGGATCTATGGAGAAGAAGTATAAACTCGATATTGTAACCAAATATCCAGAGCACAATATAAGTAGTATTTTCCCAAGAACATTGTGGCGCAACAATCTCAAAAACTTAGGGGATGAAGTTGACAAAGCCATTGGTAAAAACATCAAACAGCTCGTCAATCTCGAGGATCCCGATGCTTTTGAGGGATAGTCGGCATTCGATGCTTGCTTTTCTAAATCGAGGTTCGTTCGACTATCAGGTTCCAGTTTGGACATCTTGCTTAAAATGACGAACGGTCGATACAAACAAAACTAGACAAATAATTAACAATCCACAGAAATAGAGGTCGATCTTAATCGAAAGAAAGAAGCTGCTTTGGTTTTCGACGAGGATATGAAAGAATCAAAGCTCTAGTGAAAATAATGATGTGAAGAGTAAACAAACACACCGCTTACGATCTATGCTCCCAGAACTATGCTAATAATATACAGACGCTCTGTCGCAAGGAATGGAAAATCAGGTAGCAGTACTTGTAGTGAACCCCTGAACTTCTGTTAGTAAATCTCTCTTTATTTTTTCATTTGTTGTAATATTAATATCGTATCTCAAAGAGAAGGTACACAGCTCGCGAATTTGCAAATTATTCAAGGCAACGTGGTTACCATCCCCTTGGATAAGCAACCCATAAATGGAAACAACTGCTTACAAGCGTTTCAAACATACCAGATACGGTTTGTGGCTGACTTCCAAATAAGCTTCAAGCTTTAAGGAATTGTATTATCAGACGTTAATATAAATAATAAGACAGGCAGATAAGTATATAAGCAAGATAACCAATCCCTTATAAAGGACACGGGGAAGCAAAGAAAATTTAGGTGATAACCACTGCCAGCCAGTGATGCCGTTTGCGGTCGCGTGAGTGCCACAGAATAATTTGTTTTTCTTGCGATGCCCAATTTGGGGCTGAGGCGTTACAGCGTCAGACTGTTAAAAGTCAGTTTTGACAAAGTGTTTCAGGGGTGAATGATTGAAATTTTTAGATAAGCCAAGTAAGTAGTGCCACATCTAACCTTGTGATGTGAGCATCAAATAAAATCTGCAAATTATGAATATTATGGCCCATTTTTGACCTATCGGACAAAATACCGTTGTTTGGATAGACCCAGCCTGATCCGCATGAGTGCATGATCATCACAATTTCAAGAATCCCGTGGTACCCGCGCAATCGATACACTCTAACAAAGTATGGGACACATATCCTGGGGAAGGCGAAGCAGGACTACTTCATTGCCTCTCTGCACACACGATCCGGCACTTTATACTAGAAACAGGCTTATACAAGTTGTTTTTGTGATCGTTATATATCGTCATGAGTGGGCCGCAACGGCGTATCTAGCAGACATGCGGATAGGGTGTCGTGCATGCCAAGACTGACAAACAAGGTGCCTTCCGCTTTCTAACCAGGTATCACACGACAAGCACACCACAAACGGAACTATGTACTATTTCAAGATCCAGAGGGCAGGAATCAAAAATAAATTGTGAAGCTGTAAAGACATCTTCTCATCAGTATGATCTTCTGAGCTGGTACTCCGTGTTAATGTTTGTCTTGCACCCTGCCGGGCTCTGGATAGTATTTGCGCGATTTTTGTACCCGGTGTATATTGGCTTCGCCCCTTGTACATCCTTGAACGGGCTAAAATGAAAATTAGATATATTGGCGTGAAATTGGATAAAACGCAAAGCGCTTAGCAGATCGCTGTACGGGGCCCCTCCCGTAGGACTGACTATTCTTACCAGACACGAAGAATTTGGCCCTACGTGTATTCTCCTGTTAAAAATATTCGCTCACACGACACTTCCCAATTAGGTAGACTTATGCAGCCATCGGTATCCATTATGGACTTTCTTTGCATGCATGACGTATAGATACACGCACTAGTTCGACCCCACTCTAGTTCGATATTCGAAAAGCAGGTTAGCGTTTTCTGCCAATAATAGTGTTCTTCAGATTGTGACTCCCAAACGATGCGAGATGCAGGGGTTGCTATTTTTGAAAAAAAATGCTTTTTTCGAAGACTATCATTAGAATTTGCAAATGGATAGCGAGTGGTGTGTAAAGCCATATCTCTGAAACATTAGCTTGTTGTTTTCGTCTTTTAATCCCATTATTTGCTACACTACCCCACTACTGTACATGCCCGTCTGTTCTGTTTAGTCAGTAGCTGTCCACTGTGTTCGATCATCTTCATACCGACTCTGCTAAACCCAGTACATGTACTGATGATCTCAAAGCGCAGAATGCAAGTGCAGCGGTAAACTAAGGCTAATCTTAAGAGACCAAACACATCATCACTCCGCTGTATAACTCAGCAGTAAACTCAAAATGATGACTTGTTCATTGTATTTCTCTAATCAAAGCAATTAACTGAGACTGTCCAAAGTGGGGCCGATTCCCCAACAATGTTGCGCCCGCATACAATGTACTTCCCCACTATTACTCGCCGCAGGCTAATGTATCTTGACATGCGCACATGGCATTTCAGTTTGCCAAAGATTACGTGGATCCTGACCGTATGAGAGCTTGAATCATTTCAGTATAATTAAGTTAACCATAGACATTAGGGCATTTGAACGGGCGTTAAAGGAAGACCATGATGCTCCTTATATTTCGTCGCAGAATGATTGGGCGCCAGTGCATACCGAGTCTGAAGATGAAGGATCAAATAAACGAAGACGATCTAGGAAGCCCGTCTTCACAAACCGGTTCAACGAATATGACGACGAAGCTGAGCCTGGTATAGGGCATGTGCTACTTCGCTGGCCCATATTAGTAGTAGTGGGGTTCTGGATTGTACTTCTAATTGTGCTGTATGCACTGGTTCGAGGTTACGTCGCTGGCTATGAATATATGGTCACATGGAGAGGAAAACGTCGAATAATGCGGGAGAAGTTGAGAGAGGCGGACACGTATCCTGAGTGGGTAAAGATTGCACAGGAGCTCGATGACCACTTAGGATTCTCTGAATGGAAATCGAAAGATCCTAAGTTTTCATATTACGACTTCCGAACAGTGGTTAAGTTGGTTGATAAACTGAAGAGACTGAACGACCAAGTTGAGAAACTTGCAAGAACAAGCGGTAGGACTGCAGCGTTTGATCAACATGTAAATCCTAATCTTGAAGAATTGGCTACTATTCTTCAAGGATGTGTGAAATATAACTTCGCGGGGACGCAAGGAAGACAGTTATATAGCCAGTGTTATTACGGTACAAAGGACCTGGTACATGAATTCAACTCCGAGCTAGTACGGGCTCTTAACATCTTGGCGGACTCTAATTTTCCAAGCCAAATGAAGCGACAAGTTTTCAAACAATTCACCAAAAATTATGGAAAATCAGCATTATGCTTAAGTGGAGGAGCTTGCTTTGCCTATAGACACTTTGGGGTGGTAAAGGCGCTACTACAAAATGGCTTATTGCCTAATATAATAAGCGGAACTAGTGGTGGTGGCCTTGTTGCGGCACTAGTAGCAACCAGGACAAACAGCGAACTGGAAGAACTCCTAGTACCAGAACTCGCCGACAAGATTTCAGCTTGCTGGGAGAAGTTCCCATATTGGGTTGCTAGATGGTACAGAACTGGCGCTCGTTTTGACGCGGTAGACTGGGCTGAGAGGTCGTGCTGGTTTACATTGGGGAGCATGACATTTTTGGAGGCATTTCAGCGCACTGGAAAGGTTCTGAACATATCCACTGTACCGGCCGATCCTCACTCTCCTGCCATTCTATGTAACTATATCACATCACCTCATGCAGTGATATGGAGTGCTCTTTTAGCTAGTTCTGCTGTGCCAGGTATATTGAACCCGGTTGTTTTGATGATGAAGACCAGGAATGGCGATATTGTGCCTTATAGTTTTGGGAGTAAGTGGAAAGACGGGTCATTGAGGACAGATATTCCGACTCGGGCCCTGAACATGTATTTCAATGTTAACTTCACCATCGTATCACAGGTGAACCCTCATATTTCTTTATTCATATATGCACCACGAGGAACAGTTGGACGACCCGTTTCAAGACGTAAGGGAAAAGGATGGAGAGGAGGGTTTCTGGGTAGCGCTATTGAGAACATTCTTAAATTGGAAATTCAGAAGTGGTTACAGCTTTTGAAGAACCTCAAATTGTTGCCCAAGGTTAAGGATCAGGATTGGTCTAATATATGGCTTCAGAAATTCGTGGGTTCAGTTACAGTTTGGCCTCAGATCCGGATTTTAGATCTTTGGTCCATTCTTGACGATCCATCCAGAGAGAAATTGGCAGAAATGATCTGTTCTGGTGAGAGGTCGATATTCCCTAGACTGTTATTTATTCAGCATTTCATTGATATCGAGCGTGTTATTGAAAGAGGGAGAAAAAAGAGCTCTCGACAAGGGTTTATTTTCCATAATAATGATTTACGAGACGAGGTGTACCATTCGACAAGTGCCGACCAACGCCTAGATGTCGAAAGCTCTGATTCTTCACAGAGCGACCAATTCACTGGTGATGATATTAATTAGTTTAATAAGATAATTTTTTTCTAGCGTATTATTAATTCTAATTTCTTTTCAGTCAGTAATTATAGCAGTGTTGTGTTGTGTCGTACTCTATAGTTCACCACGCGCAAGAATGTGAGCCTCAATTTTACCCGGTACAGCCTTATACAAGCAAATGGCGAGGCAGTTGCTTGGATCTTACCAACATGTTGATAGCGTTTCGGGATTTCAAGCAAAACAAATGGACAGTGGAGGTAGAACCTTCTGATACCGTATGTGAGAGGCCAAGTTGTACAACTAACCAAGATCCTTCAAGTTAAAGAGAAGAATGGAGGTCTGAAGGGCTGGGAGGTTAGCCAGCAAAAACTGATTTTCTCTGGTACGAGACACAAATTCTAGATCGATAGTTCAATTAGCTAATATCAGGAAAGATCCTTCAGGATGATAAAACAGTGGAATCATACAATATCAGAGAAGAGAAAGATTATATTGTTTGCATGGTAAGCAAGCCCAAGGCGAGTTCATCTACTGTGAGCAGCTCTGGATCCACTCCAGCGGCAACTCCATCTACGCCAGCTCCAAAAGCAACCTCGAGCGAGGTTCCCGCTGCTCCTGTTTCTCGACCTGCGCCTGTTGAACCAATTGCTGCCACGCCTACTCCTGCTGCTGCTGGTACTGGAGTCTCCAGTGGCAATGCTCCTACTGATTTCAACGACCCATCTGCTTTCGCAATGGGATCACAGAGAGAAACAGCGGTTCAAAATATGATGGAGATGGGATACCCACGAGACCAGGTGGAAGCTGCACTTCGAGCAGCGTTTAACAACCCTGATAGAGCTGTTGAATATCTGTTGACGGGGATCCCTGAAGATTTAAGAGCACCTCCGGCAGCGACGCCTGCACCTGAGACATCAGGCGAACATCCTGCTATCCAGGATGAAGCCAGTGATACAGACATAGCTGAGAACCATACTACTGCAGCAGATGACGTCAATCTGTTTGAAGCTGCTGCTAATGCTTCTAGAGGCGGGCAAGGAGCACCTGGTCCTGCATTGGGTTCTACACCTGTGGGAAGACCCGAGGATTCTCTATCATTTTTAAGATCAAACCCCCAAGTACAACAAATCAGAGAGCTTCTGAGACAACAGCCTCAGATGATTGAACCAATCTTGAATGAGCTTGCTTCCAGTAATCCTCAGATTGCCCAGCTTATTAGTGAGAATCCAGGGGCGTTTTTACGGATCTTACGAGGAGATGACGAGGAAGATGACGAGGATTTTCTTGGCGAAGACGACGGATCAGTTAGAATCGAGTTGACAGAGGAAGAGAATGCTTCCATAGAGCGATTAGTGGAATTGGGATTTGAACGTTCCTTGGTCATAGAAGCGTATCTTGCCTGTGATAAAAATGAGGAGATCGCAGCAAACTATCTCTTTGAGCATGGCCATGATGAGCAGTAGTTAATTGATCTCTATACTTTAATAAACGTCGCTTTCCATGGTGTAATTCATGTACTTTTTGTGCTTTTTTCCTTTTATTTTTAGACATGCTTTGAAAACTTTGAATGGCTTGGCCAGGTGTGCTACACCAATGGATTGTAAGTGCTGCCAAGACTGCCGGTGCGCCAAGATCTGGGCATAGACTATGTATGATCCACCAACCGGTTCGGTTTTTAGAATTAACAAATTCTGATTCCATCTCTATTATAGCTTTGGATTTGTGCAATTTTGAAAGTTCTTATATAATGGCTATATAATGACCGTCTGCTGCAATCGATACAACATATCGATAACAGCGATTTTGAGCTCATCGATACCCCACACGTCATGCACTAAGATGGGGCTGATCCGACAAGATATCACGAGACTAGGCCTGCTTGCCAAACTTAATCTCGGCTAGTCTTGGCCTATGTCATACCATCTATGGCTTATCAGTCTACTGTTTATGATATAAACCTAGACATCTGCTGCTCTGAGGAGGGCAAATGTTTATGTTTGTAGAAAAGGGACAAACAATCAGCGAGTCGCCAACTATTGGACGAACAGATACAATCTCCATACTTAAAGGAAATATTGCTACAGAACCTATTGGAAAGCCATGGGAACTTCCAGTGAGCGAGGTAATCCAGTCGCTTCGATCTGATGTTGATAACGGTTTAACTGATGACGAGGCTAATCAAAGACTAGAGACGTCTGGCCCAAATCAGCTTGACAAAGTTAAAGGAATTTCGGCACTGACTATATTAATTCGCCAATCTTGTAACGCCATGGTAATGGTTCTAATTATTGCAATGGCAATATCTTTTGGAATCCGAGATTTTATTGCCGGTGGTGTTATTGCAGGTGTTATTGCGATTAATGTCTTTGTTGGATTCCTTCAAGAATTCAAGGCCGAGAAAACTATGGATTCATTACGATCGTTAGCATCACCTAGCGCTAGGGTCATTAGGAATGGCGTAGATGAAACAATTCCTTCAATGAACTTGGTTCCTGGAGATATAGTCGTACTTAACACTGGAGATACGGTGCCTGCGGATTGCCGTGTCATTTCACATATGAATCTGGAAACTGACGAGGCTTTGTTAACTGGAGAATCGATACCCATTCTGAAAGACCATAATTCAGTGTTTTCCAGTGATTCACCTGTGGGAGACAGGCTGAATATGGTATTTTCTTCATCTGTGGTGAGTAAAGGCAGAGCAAGGGCCCTCGTGACCTCTACAGGAATGAATACCGAAATCGGCACAATTGCACAGTCCCTTAAAACTGATTATTCAATGGTGCGCGAAGTCAAGAAGGATGAATTTGGTAATAGCCGACGTCGAGATTATGTTAATGCACTTTTAGGCACTATCAGGGATATAGTTGAAGCTTTTCTTGGAACAAACCAGGGAACACCCCTCCATAGATTACTGGCAAAGCTTTCAATTTTCTTATTTGGCATAGCAGTGATTTTGGCAATTATTACTATGGCAACTCAGAAATTCCGTGTAAATCGAGAAGTTGCTATCTACGCTATTGTAGTTGCAATTGCTATGATCCCTGCATCTCTGGTAGTGGTCCTCACTATAACGATGGCAATGGGTGCCAAAACAATGGCGTCGCGTAACGTTTTGGTCAGGACATTGGATTCTTTGGAAGCACTGGGATCTGTGAATGATATTTGCTCTGACAAAACAGGGACACTCACACAAGGAAAAATGGTTCTAAAAAAGGCGTGGATACCCAGCAGAGGCTTATTTGATGTTACTGGTACCAGTGATCCATTTAATCCTACTGTTGGAAACGTTAGTTTCACACGGAATGGCAATTCTGATAGCGAACAGAATACTAATAGCCTGCCAAATGATGACAAACATGTAATGTATTGGATAGAAACCGCTGCTTTAGCAAACATCGCTACCGTCAGGAAAGATATCGATGATGAGGGTAAAGAAGTATGGAAAACAGCAGGCGATCCAACTGAAACATCAATTCAAGTGTTTGTGTCAAGATTTGGGATGAATAGGTCATATTACACGGATGGCACAAATCCTAGGTTCGTTCATATTACTGAGTATCCATTCAGTTCAAGTATCAAGAGAATGTCTTCAGTTTATCAAAATACTGAAAATCAGAGGGTTTCCGTCTACACTAAGGGAGCCACTGAACGACTTTTAGGTATTTGTTCACATTGGTATGGGTTGTCAGGAGACGAACTGAAGCCATTAACAGAGAATGACCACGAAGAGATATTCTCGCAAGTTGAGGGATTTGCAGCCCTTGGGCTTCGAGTCCTCTCGTTTGCTACCAGAGAAGTCGATGCTACAGAGCAAATAGACTGGAAGACAGTTGAAAGGGGTGTTGTCGAGCGACAACTCATATTCTTAGGACTTGCGGGTATTTATGATCCACCTCGAGAGCAATCTCGTGGAGCAGTAGAGATGTGCCATAAGGCGGGAATTAATGTTCACATGGTGACAGGCGATCACCCAGCGACTGCAACAGCTATTGCTAAAGAAGTAAGAATTCTTCCCGAAAATCTGCAGAGTTTTTCACCTGAAGTCTTAAGGGCCATGGTAATGACTGCGTCCGAGTTTGATGGCCTAACTGATGAGCAAGTTGATCACCTGCCTCTTCTTCCTCTGGTAATTGCTCGATGCGCACCTACAACCAAGGTGCGCATGATCGAAGCACTTCATCGCAGGAAGGCTTTTACAGCTATGACTGGTGATGGAGTTAACGACTCACCCAGTCTTAAAAGGTCCGATGTAGGTATTGCGATGGGCATTTCTGGTAGTGATGTTGCTAAGGATGCTTCTGATATTATTCTAAGCGATGATAATTTCTCTTCCATCCTCAGTGCTGTTGAGGAGGGAAGACGAATGGCAGAAAACATTCAAAAATTCTGTCTCCATTTGTTGGCAGGAAACATCTCGCAAGCTCTGTTCCTGATGATTGGCCTCGCTTTCAAGGATAACGAAGGTTACTCTGTATTCCCACTCTCTCCGGTCGAAGTGCTTTGGATCATTATGATCACCTCCTCATTCCCTGCTATGGGGCTCGGTCTTCAAAAAGCGGACTCTAAAATAATGTCAAAGCCTCCTAAGGATCCCAAAGCTGCTGTGTTTACATGGGAAGTCATTGTGGATATGATTGTCTATGGGACGATCCTTGCCGTGGTTTGTATTGTAAGCTTCGTGGGAGTGGTATATGGCGATGGGAATGGTGAGCTAGGCCAAGGATGCAATGAACATTTTACTGAAGCATGTCTATATGTTTACAAAGGAAGATCCACTGCATTTGTGCAAATGACATGGAGTCTTCTTGTTCTGGCCTGGGAAGTGGTAGACATGAGAAATTCTATGTTCAATATGAATCCTAAGTCTGGACAGAACCCACTGATGGAAACCTTACATATCTTTTGGGGTAATCAATTATTGTTCTGGTCAATTGTTGTGGGATTTTTCACAGTGTTTCCGGTAGTATATATCCCTGTTATAAATCGTCAAGTGTTTAATCACAGTCCGATTGGTTGGGAATGGGGCATTGCTTTTGGAGGATTGATTGTTTTCATCACTACTGCTGAATTGTACAAATGGATGAAACGTATTTATTTCAGGCATGGTAGAGGAAATACCAGCCTCAATAGAGATGTAAACGAGGAAACTGCTTTCACAAGATATAACACACTTACGGTATAAGATAGAGACTTAGGAAATGAATTGCACTCAAATAAAATAATATGTATGAAACAGGAAAATCATTTAAATTCTCGGATGTACTAAACATAAAGAAGCCATATGCTAACAGTATTCAATGTTCCAAGATGTCAGCTTGTTCCTTGATACGGAAAAAAACAGGATATCCTTCGAGCAACTGGTTCAAGACATTAGCAAAGATAAGCGAACGAGGCATTCGGTACTTCCTCATTAGAGGTGCAGATAATAGAAGTATCTCCAGTACATGGAGAGCAACAGCAACCCACACGGAC
This sequence comes from Sugiyamaella chiloensis, assembly GCA_030578775.1. Taxonomy (NCBI): domain Eukaryota; kingdom Fungi; phylum Ascomycota; class Dipodascomycetes; order Dipodascales; family Trichomonascaceae; genus Sugiyamaella; species Sugiyamaella chiloensis. The sequence goes on along the minus strand of JAKTZE010000032.1, from coordinate 19,448 downwards.
TTCCATCTGTTCTTTACCAAAAAGTCTAGTACGGTTTCGCTGAAATATGGACTAACGATTCGCGTCACAGTCTCGGGGAACAATGCCATGGAGAAAGCAAAAACCACACCTATTTGGGCTGCCAATTCACTTGCACTCAGCTTGAACTGCAAAATCTTTGGAGGTAGGTACTTAGTGATCCTGTATGCCGAATACCCTTGAGCAGCAGCAGCGTCCTTAGCCATTTTAACTAGTACCGTTCGGGAGTCGCCTAGAGAAGCCATTGGAGGCTTTATAGCTACGTTTGCAGTCTTGAAAGTCTTACTGCTGTTCTCTCGGTACTCAATGACAATAGAGTCTAATGTGATTCCAGCCATCCTGACCTCGGATTTGCCGTCATCGAATGCCAACTTGATACCTTTGTAGTGACTAAGATAATCATAAAGACTCAGGCCATGACCTTGATTCATATGCTTAATAATTCTCTCTTCGGCAGACATTTTGACGATTCTTCAAAATAGCAGCGCAGTGTCAATAATTGAGAACAGGCAGCAATGGCTTTATAAATGTGGAGATTAAATACACCGCTGCCTCGTATATCCTGGCTTGTGATAATTAAGCCGTTCTCAACTTACACCGACCCCGACCCCGACGGCGATCATGTGAGTCCTCCGAGTACAGGCAATTTACCAATAGGGCCGAGATTGGAGCTATATAGACAATAGAGAGTAACCTGACCGACGTTTAAGTGGCCTCTCCCCATATTAATATTGAAAGCTTACATAACGAAAGTACCTTTTTTGGTGTGGGATGATTAAGATGTTATCTCCGATAAGGGTCTCGAAGCCCCATTAGTTTTGAGTCATACATGGCCTAGAGGGTTTTTTTGAAGACTACTAAACTCTCTGTTTACAGATCACGAGGAGCAGTAAATCCCTCACAATATGACATCTTCGAAGACTCTAAGAATAATAGTTATAAGACATGGACAGACTGATTATAATAAGAAGAAGGTGTTGCAAGGACATATCGATACGCCTTTGAATGCTATAGGGGAAGCTCAGGGCATAGCAGCCGGTCAGCGGATTGCTGTAGATGGTATATCAGTTCAGGCAGTGTGGTCTAGTGATCTACAGAGGTGTAAGAAGACCACAAAACTCATCCTTGCACAGACAGAGGAGCACTCGAAATTGGATATTCACTACTCGAAGAATTTGCGTGAGAGGTTCATGGGAGAAATGGAAGGTTTGGAGGTGTCAGCAGCTCATGCGAAGGCTCGTGCTGAAGGCAAGACAATGCATGACTATGGTGAATCAAATATAGAGGCCGTCAAGCGACTGAATACTGCCTGGGATGATATTGTCGATGAAAGCATCCTGAAAGATTATTCAACGGTGCTCGTTGTTGCCCACGGAGGGGTTATTGCCAAATTCTCTTCTCATTTGATTAATGAGTTAGAATATTCTTTTTCAGATAACGTCACTGAAGCTGATATTAAAGTGCCTCATAACTCTTCGTTCACCATAGTAGACATCGATACTAGTACCAGGAAAGGAGTTATACAGACTTTTGGAGATGCCAGCCACCTAGATGGCTCTTTACGAGCTACAGTTGATCAACGGGCCTTATAGATACTTTTTGATATATTACGAACTTGGATAGACAGATGGACAGATAGATGAACTTCAATAATATTTTGCAATAATATTTTGAAATAGATACTGTTTTAGAATTCTTTTGTGCTTATAGGTGACGCCAAGATTCTATCAGCTTTGAACAGAGCCAGACATCATGCATGCATGCATACATTGAGAAGCGCTTGGGGCTCATTTTTTTTCATCCTGATACTTTTTTTCCACAATGGCTGTCCGAAAGAAACAAATTAATGGAAAGCGATCAATAGAACAAGAAGTTAAAACTGATTCAAAGGCTAAAAATGTACTTGCGGTATCAAATTCAAATTACTCGAACTCTGTTTCGAAACCGAGAGGGCCCAAATCGGGCAAGATAGCCAAGAAATCACAGATTGAGCTGTTGGCAAGCAAGAAGAAGAAGCAGAGAGTTTACACTGAGAAGGAGCTTGGCATTCCAAAGCTCAACAGATCGATAGATCCAGAAGGAATTAAGCGATCTCGTGGAAAAAAGGGAAAAGTTTTTGCTGATAATGACGCCATGATGCGAATTTTGCACACTGTGAACGAAAAACTTGATTCCACCAATGCTTCCAAGCTTGAAAAGGCCCGACAGCTTGAGGAAATTAGAGAAGCAAAGAGAAAGGAAATGGAGAGAAAGGAGCAGGACAAAGAGGACAAGATCAGTAAAAAGAAGAGTGAAATCAAGAGAAGAAAGAAGAAGGTCTCGGAGCCAATAGAGCAGAATGAAGGTGCTGCTAAGAGGAAGAAGGTTAGTTTTGCATGATATATTTATTATTTGTAACGTAACTTTGTGTTCGCTATGACATTCATGAACAACGTAAAAAATAGAACATATTTGAAATCAATAGTCGTTAACATCATAATTATAGAAGGACTAGCAATATCGAACTATATGTGAATTTTCAACTCTAGTAACCGGCAGCTTTCTCGTTATCTTCAGGATGTTCGAGTCCATGCTTGATATTGGCGTTGAGTTCGGCGGCATATTCAGCATCAATGACGTTAAGTTCCTCTTCAATAGCATTGTAACTTCGAAACATAATCCAAAAGATAAAACCGGCAATTAAAGTAGCAACTGCGAGACCAGTGTACATCCATACGAGCTCGGGGTCAACTGCAGTTGAAGACAGAGCAATACCAAGAGCAGCACCAAAAGCATTAGTGAGCAAGAATAGAGACATAATGAATGATTTCATATTTGCAGGAGCCTTTGTATAGGCGTACTCCAATCCAGTGATGGATGCCATAATCTCAGACAGAGCAATAAAGAAATAAGCTGGGGTCTGAACTGCGACATGAATGTTATTGGGAATAGCGCCATCATTGGAAGCAGGGCATGCTAAGGGAGATTCATAACAAGGACCAGTATTGTAAATCAAATGCTGAACAATGGCTGCGTAAGCCATAGAGAGTGAAGCCAAGACAAAACCCCAAAAGATTCGAGTGACTGGCTTGAGGTCAATGCCAATCTTTCGAAGACCAGGGTATACCCATTTGTTTATAATAGGAATGAAAATAATAATAGCAATAGGGTCAATGTTCTGCATGATATCATTTGGAATACCATGGGTGTTCATTTGACCAGCCTGAGAGACAAAATTGTTCAACATTTGCCCATAAACGACCCAGTACACGGGGTAAAAGATGAAGACCTTGCAAGCGTATAGAGATCGTCGAACCTCATCTACAAAAAGGTCACTCCATTGCACTTCGCCATAATTGGAGTTCTGCCTGACAGATGGTTTGGCATTATTAAGGTTAAAGCCGGATTTCAAGCCAATGAACAAAATCTTAAAAGCATCAGGGAGAACTGATCCCATGGGAGGTCGCTTCACATAGTAATTTCGACCAATTATTAGAGCAACAATACCAACAAAGAAGAAGCAGAAGGGCAAAAGGTATGCAGCCCAGAAATCAACATTTTTCTCCAGCTCAGTGGTGGCAATCGTAGACAAAGATCCAACATTAATACAAAGGTAAAACATCATAAAGATGGATTGGACAGTCACTGAAGGATCAACGATAACTCGCTCACCAGATTTAAGAGTCCGCACGAATGGCTTTGTGACAGTATACTGATCAGCGATCAGAGGAGAGACATTTGATTTAATTCCACCAGTACCCAGACCAATGACAATCATAGCAGAAACAAGACCCCCCAAACCTGCATTATGTTCCAACGAGTTCGGAAGAGAGGTTACAAATAGAATTAATAATCCGACAATGTAGATACCAGAAAATACGCAAATGGTCTTAAACTTGCCAAGCCAGGTATCAGCAATAACTGCACCAAAAATAGGGGTAACGTAACACCAAAATTGGAAGAAGTAAGAAAGTGCAGTAGCAGTTGATTGGCCAAGTCCTAAAGCACCATTCTGACGAGTGGAATCCCGTGCAATTTGCATGTAGTTCTGAAATGGGCCAGTTAAACCATAATAGGTGAATCTTTCACAGAGCTCGACTAATGCCACAAGCCAAGCAGCAACTGGTAAGCTATCAGCCACTTTTCGCAGTGTAGACAAATCTTCGTCAGTGGGAACAGGCCCAGGTAAAGACTCAACATCATCATAATATTCCTGACTGACCACATCCTGAGGAGTGTCCAGTTCTTTTGCAGCAGACATCTCGCTTTGGACTGAAAATTGAGAGGAAAACACAGAAGTGTGGTGAAGCTGCGACCACAAAGAGTTTTTATATGTCTTCACGGATCTCCCGCCGATGCAGTCTATTAAAGTTTTGATAGGGCCATATACCACATTTAAGGAGATCATTTTCACATTTGGGAATTTAAGTGTAACGCAATTGCATGACATACTGAGCTTAACATTTCTTTTTCTGCCAAGATGAATATTCTCAAGTGTAAGTCGGCCTTGGCATTAGTGAGTTGAGAGTAATTTGATTATCTTGATATAATCAGGCATAATATTTAAGAAGTATTATTCCTTCTCAACACAGGTATTTGATCGTATATGTCGACTTGTGATTCCAGACATGTTGCCGCTGCCGATGCCCAGCAACACTTGTCCTGCAAGGTGCCTTAGTCTAGCATGTACGAGAAAAAGCAATTTGTAACGGCGGTCAAACCCGTTGAAGTCCCCTAAGCAATCACTGTGCAACCGAACATAACCAATGCCATGTCAAAGAACCTCAGGATGTATATTCCTTATCACGATAGATCCCAAATATTACAAGACGAGCAATAGAACTGCCCAGGACATCTGAACCGCGCGCCCTTACGAGATCAACGGGATTGCGACCTGCATGATGAGGAGATGAGTTCCGCAACGGATTTCGGCGTTACATAACCCAAAAGGGAATTTTTTTCCTGCTAAGACACGTTTCGAGGGGAGCGAGTGGGTTAGCTAGCAATACATTCAGCTATTAATTATTGGATAATAGCAGAAAGGATAAGATCCCAAGCAAAACTTGTCAATATAAGGCTACACTTAAGAATACAAATTATTTATATTATTTAAAGTTGGAGCATTGTATCGAGCGGGTCAGAACTTGTTAAGATGAAAAAAAAGAACAAGTCCTGTCGACAATAGGCAGTCACGCGAGACATTTGTGCAGCTCAGAAGTGCAACCTAGCGGCTGAATTATTCAGTTGTGCCGTTTCTTGGCAGCTTATCCTGGTGGTCGATCATTAAATGTTACATTAGCGGAACAAAAGCAGATCGCAAGGCAACTGATCTAATGACCTCATAATGCAGGATGAATCAATACAAATAATCTAGTTTTCATTATGTACAGCCAAGGTATTTCGTGGAATAGAAGCTTCCCCGCATTATTCACTCCAATACCTCCACAAGTATGACACTATTGGTCAAATTAGCTTCATCAATAGTTTTATCCACGAGATCAATTAGCTTTCGCCTTTCACTGCTCAAACCGAAATAATGATCTTTCATATTGGGCACATCATGCTTAACGTAGGCGTAAATAGCCTCAACCGTATCCGTTTTATTGAAGCGACGAATGATGCGAGTACCGTCAGCTAGACGGAATTGGATGCGCGTAGTAACCTTGGGATTGGCTGGGGGCTCTTCTATAGATTTAGCGGAAATAGACGCAAATCTATCCTCTTCAGTCAATTCTTCGTATTTATCCCCTGAGTTTGAAGGCTCTTCTTTACGTGATGATGCAGGTACATTGCGTACAGGCTCTATGATCTGTACCTCGTCATCGTCATCATCGTTCCCAGTGTAATCCACGTTATCATTGCCAGAATTAATAGACATATAATCGCCATTGCTATCACTAGATTCATCATCACCGTCACGACCCAATGACTGACGCATCGCAAACTCAATCTGCTCCTCTTCAGTCATATGAGCTATATTGGTCTTGCGTTTTGAGATTTTGCCAATAGGATTCTTGTGGCCAGGATCTAAACTGAATTCAGCCAGGAAGTCATGTAAGTCAGATATCCAGCCAGCAGGATCTGGAACTGTTGACCAATTTCGAAGCTGTTCACCTGTGCGTGGATCCAGAATGGCTATATGTGGGTACTTGTCGAAAGGATAATACTGAATGTACTCCTGACCGGCAGGCAGCTCACTGTCATACTGCAAAAACAAAAAGTTGTCTTGAACGGTTGCCTTGACTGCACTGTTGGACCACAAATCGCGATTCAACTGCTGGCATGAGAATTCTTTCGTATCCTGAATATTTACAAGAATCCATTTCTTGGTATTTCTTGCCTCTTCACGCGCGTGATCGAGATCGATATTACGGATAAGGTCAAATGGCGGCCTGAACAGAGCTGCCAGTCTACTTTGATGAGCAGTAAGCCGAGATGTACCTACAGTTTCGCGGAGCATCTCCTCCTCACTGAGCTCTGTAATCTCGTCATCAGAATCATCAGTTCCCTGAGGCATCATCTGATTGAAAATACCCATCGGAGCACGATGACGTGGGGGAACAAAATTAGGAATTGGCGAGAAGTCATATTCAGGATCCACCAGTCGCTCAGTAACAGGCTGAATGGGTTCACGTACACCATTACCTTGGTTGTATTCCTCTTCCTGAAGTCTTTGGATGTATTCTTCATCATCTTCTCCGCCACCAACTCCAACTCCAACACCAATACCACCACTACTTGCTTGGTGGTGGTGTCCTTGTTGACTCTCGATTGATGCGCCCCCGGATTCCAGATACAAAGTCACCGCCTGTTCTAAATCATTATCAGCCACAATTAAATACTGCTCAGCAGTATCAGTGCTAGCAGCAGTGATAGCACAGAATTGAGCTATCAATGCTGAGTGATCCATGATGTCAAGATACCAGATTGCTTTTGAGTGATATGCGGCGATGCAAACTGGTCCAGCCGGACCTAACGACAGCCTCCGGCTTTAGACCCATAATACGTACTAACGTGCAAAAAATTGGACTAAATTACAATATATGACGATTTCACAATAAGTTTCTTATTTGGTGCCATATAAGGGGCTTGATGACGATTCACTGATCATTGGCGTCAGTTAATTAAGTGATTTGGGGCTCTGGACGATGAATACCAAGCCATCTATACTGAAATGGCTAAAATATGAAATATATCCAAAGTACATTTTCGCGCTTCGGTGCCAACCAGTGTTTTAAAGTATTCAGAGTATCCAGAAGGAAATATTATAATGTTTGTCATATGAATCCGATCCTTAGGATGTCCCTCCGCGCTCGATGGCTTTCGAGCCACACTCAGGGGGACGCTGCATTACCCCATCTATCAGATGAACGCGCAAAGGCGTCGCGATGGCCTACGACGGCTGGTGGTTTCAATTTGTGGGGACTTCGTCAGCTCAGATCACATCCGACTAGAGAGACTCACCAATAGTGTCGAACGCATGTCTCGCATGGATTTCCTAAGTGTTGACAAAGATGTGGTCTTTGAGCATTACGAGGGGTAAGCTATTTGAAACAGTAAGATCCTAACTAGAATCGCAGAGAGAATGTTTGTAGAAGGCCGTGAGGATTTGGCGGAGATGGTAGAGCATAGAGTAGCCAGTCTAAAAGAGACTGGCCTTGATAATTATGTACGTATGGTCGCTATTATTATCATTGCCATATTGCTAACTGGAGTCACTAATTCAGCTGCTCTCTCTTTTGCATGAGCTGGCGGATAGCATATTACAACATAGAAGCACAAAACTTGAAAAAGCGATAATAGAAGATCCAGAGGTCATTACTTGGAATAGTATTATTGAGGAGGATCCGTTAATAGGTGACCACTGGCAACCAGACAGTGATATGGTATCTGACGATTTAAGCGATTCAGATAATGTTGAAGTAGAAGAGGATGCCGAACAAACTCAAAAATCACCTCACGATGAAAAGCATCTGCCTCAGAAAAAGGAACTCTTTATCGATGAATCCATTGATGAACCAGATTTTATTTCGCATGTCCACCTTGCGGGATATTCAACCGGTTCTCTTCTCAAGTCAAATTACTGGGCCCATACAAATCCGTCTCAGATAATAACAATTGCTGACATATATCGTGAGACTATTTATGCATCTTTGGGAATATCCACGACCTTGTTTTCTCTTGAAAATGTCAATGGATTTGATCAGGTTATTGTTCGAAAGAGTTCCAATCTTGACTTTGAAGTTTCAAGTCTCACTACACCGTTGTTTCACAGCTTATTGGAAGAAGCTGCAATCCATGCAACTACTATTGTCCAGCTACGGCAGTTTTCCACTATTTATTTTATTGCGAAAGAATTCCCATTTTTTGATTACAAGCACATATCCGGCATAATATCTGAAAAGGTGATTAGTATCGATCAGTCGTTATCTGAGCTGGAAAATGTGTTATTGAACGAGAGCAATGAGGTGTCTTTGATTCAAATGATAAGAGACATTAGCAAAATTGCCTACCCGTATAGGGCCCTTTGCCAAGTGATGCAAAAAGCTCTGATTAGATGCTGTGCACATAACCAATTTCAAACGATATTGCTTGATTTGCTTCATGATTGTGCTCAGAGATGCAACGAAGTTGGTGAATATACTTGTTTCGAAGTGGTCTACGACGTGATTCTACAAGTACTACAGGACTATTTAAATATACTGCGTCCTTGGTTGACTAAGGGTGAAATTCCGCAGGAATGCATAATGTTCGAGGAAGTGAAAAGCACTTCAAGTGATGTATGGAATAGCAAATTCCGACTCGGTATTTCGCCTAAGTTCTTGAAGTCTCATGGAAAGATCTTATTAAATGCCGGGAGAGCGGCATTTATGCTTGATACACTTTCAATTCATTCTTTGGGCTTTTTTGAACCTTTGAAGCCTCCAGCTGGCAGGTCTATGATATCGCTGAATCAGTCTATCAACCAATTTGCTGTCAATATTCAAATACAGAACAACAGAGAATTAGCATCAAGAGTAATGCATGACCTTGAGTTTCCAAGAATCTTGAACATGTTTTTTGAAGTATTTCTATCGGTGGGAAATTGTAAGCACTCACTTTGCCTCATGGAATGTTTGTTTGCGAGATTGGACGGCAATCGGTCTACTTCTAAAGAGCTCCTTATGGATGATGTCGAGGAAATATGTGGCCCACTTTCATTCACTGTATCGGACATCGATCTCTCATCTTTATCAGTGAGTCTTGCCATTGGTCTTGATGCCGCTTTAAGCGCCATATTTACTACAGTAGCAATAAGATCCTATCAAAGCGTCTGGAATTTGAAGGTACTCGGCTCTAGAGCATTGCATCTGCTCAGTAGGGGTAGTCGGACTTTTGTCAAATTCAGAGCTATTAATTTTTTGAATAACTTCATGACTTATCTTAACGTGGTAGTGATTCGGCATAACATCAAAATTTTGGAGTCAAAGTTGACGAGTGAAGCACTTTCTTTCAACGAGTTAATCGTTGCACACAATTATTTCATTTCAACTATTGTTGATAATGGGTTAATAGAGAATCGTGCCCTTACGAAAGTAATTAACTCGTGTATTAGTTTGGTCGATGTTCCTGGTGATTTTGCTCAGTTTGACATTGCTATGGACGAGCTACGCCAAAGCTTAAAAGATTCGACCAATGATACTACAAGAACTTTCTTAAAACTGATAAGCTCATAATCTAGCATCATTTTTCTAAAATTACATGCGTAGATGTACATAACGTCATAATTATCGAACATAAGGCGGAGGTGGTGGTGGTGGCTGTGACGCTGGAAGGATAGGTGATTGCTGTGGATATCTCACAACGGGCCTGCCAGTCACCGGGTCAACCGAACCGTCATAATATCCCGGGTACTGTGGATTTTGATGATACTGCTGATAATAACCAGGAGTCGTCTGTAAATGCTGTTGTTGCGACGGGGGTGGGGGCGGCAAAACAGGATATCCATAGGGAGGTTGTGAGTTTGGCTGCTGTCCATAATAACCAGGGGCTGGGCCGCCATTGTAATACGGATATGGATAAACTTGATGCTGCACCCCTTGTTGAGGGTGTTGAGGATGCTGATGAACCTGTTGAGGCACTTGTTGAGAAACCTGCTGCTCTTGCTGGTGGACAGTATGAGGTCCATGTTGTGCAATATGCTGTGGTACATGATGCTGATGCTGATGTCCTTGTTGTTGGTGCGCTTGTAGTTCCTGATGCTGATGATGTTGAGGCTGGTGCTGGTGCTGGTGCTGCTGTTGAGGCTGGTGCTGGTGCTGTTGTTGTTGTTGTTGTTGTTGTTGCTGTTGCTGTTGCTGTTGCTGTTGCTGTTGCTGTTGCTGTTGCTGTTGCTGTTGCTGTTGCTGTTGCTGTTGCTGTTGCTGTTGCTGTTGCTGTTGTAGTAGTCGCTGTTTGTGATGACGATGATAACGTTGTAATTGCGGCGAATGCCGCTGCTGGTCTTCCTGTAATTCCAGTTCCTGGTTCTGCTGCTGATCATGCTGCTGAGGAACATCAGCATATTGCTGCGTATAGTAGTTATCCGTCCCAGAGGCGATGGGAGGCAATGAAGATTGAGGAGAAGGCAGCTGCTGTTGTTGCTGTGCAAGAGAATCAAGATGCGGGATAGAGCCAACCGGAGATGTTTGACCAAGAGACAAATGATGTTGGATTTGAGGGATCTCCGTACCAGTGCCATGTTGGTTGTGAGACGGATGGGGATGCTGTTGTTGTCGAGTACCCTGCGCTGAATCATTGCTCGCACGATCGTTATCATGATACTGAGACCCTGCTTTATCAGCATTTTGGACAGTGTTTTCAAGACTTGGTATGGTCAGGCTAACAGTATCCAATAAAATCTCCGATCGAGCAGTTCTACCACGTCGCTTGGCAGGAGGATTGACTTGATCCTTTGAGGATCTTTTTACGGACGGGTTCAGTTCATACTGCACTTGTGGTGGGACTTCATTCTGTCCAAGCTCAACACGAATTTGTTCGGAAACATAGTCTTGGAATTGTTGTTGCTGGATGGTGTTTACCAAGTGGTGCTGTTGTTGTGGTTCAATTATGTCCGGAGACTCCTCATCATCCATTTCAGCAAGCCTGTCTTCTCTTATATTTCTGGCCGGAGTTCTCTCCAGATCATCATCCTCCTCATCATCTACCTCGAACACATCGTAATCACCATAACCAGATTTCAATATCCGGAGATCTCGATCTATCTCTTTTTGATCGAGAGGGGTTATTTCAGGATACATCGGCAATCGATAGGCGGTTTTCAGATTACGACGGACTACTTTTCCTACTGATGGTCCTTTCAGCAGTGACCTATCGTAGTCACGCTCCAATGAACAGAGCTGTTCCGCAACATCTCTAATCATCTGTTGCTGGAGGGCATTCTTTTGCCTGTGAAAATTTAGCCATACATTACGTACCTCGCCATGGGTTACGTTATGAATCATCCCCACTTGGTAGTCAAAGGCCTTGGTCGCATCGACACGCATCTTCTCAAACACAAGCTTTTGACGATCAAAAAGCTTTTGGAACAATGCTAAGTCCTGGCCCTTCTTCAGGGCACCTAAAAGCTTGCCGGCACGGTCTGACCGAGCAGACGCCAATTGTTTGGCAATTTCTTTGTATCTTGATGCCAGTTTTTCTTGCTCCATTCTTATAGATACCGGGTCTAGAGTTAGTTTCAACTGGTGTTTTGTGCCATCTGCTAGAAGAGATGATCAAGATTTCAGGTTCCCCATTTGGCCAGGGAGGCATTAGTGCGGCGCTTACTACATTCAACGGTTGTTCTGCAGACGCACACACAGTGGTAGATTAGATACCAAATATGCAGAGCCGTCATTTGAAGCATGTGGCCAACCATAGCCGCGCAAGAGCAGCGACGGCCAAGCGACGCACTTCCTTTAAATAATAAACAACGAAAAAGACGACTCCTCATCCCTTTGAATTTCTGCTCTGTTCAATAAATAAAGTGCTTGTATATCCAATATGCAAATCTCACAATGAATGGAAACCTATCCAGCTAGACAAGAGCAAAAGTATAGGCAAGCACTCAATTCGCAACAAAAAAGCAATTCCAGACTAGCCGAAAAAGGAATGAGGGGCAGGTGCCTGAATAAATCCTAATCCGCCCTAACAGCAGCAGCAGGCATTTTTTGTTAATATACTTACCAGAGGGTCCAGCGGACACGACCAATACAGCTCCTTTTACATCATTAGAGCTTGGAACTTGTGGACTGTTGCTCTTATTACTATAATCATCCTTGTTGGGCCCACCAACAGGAAAGTCGCTGGTGTTGGTGCGGGTTGGTATATTGGCATCGTTGTCCGAGCCCACTGCAGGGTGAGGCAACTGCGGTGCATTGTCCGCATTGTGTTGAGAAATAGCAGGACCAGCAGAGCTTGCTGCACTGATTGTTGAAGGTTCAATATCTGCAGTAACAGGTACGGACTTAATCCCATAAAAAGAAGCATCGTCTATAGGGCCTCGATGAAGGACAGATCCAACGGGTGGTCCGTTGTCCGAAGCCATTTCGGTTGACGCCAGCTAACAAGAAGAGTAAAAAAAAGGTTGTGCAGATTCCAAAAATACTCTGCGCAACAACCAGTCAGAGCAGTGTAAGCACCAAATACGATATCAGAATGCCGGTACACTAGTCAATGATCAGACGAAAAAATTCTAACAAATAAACTAAAAATAATTTCACCAGCGTAAATAATAGTGCTACTATGAGAAATCAAGCCAAATGGAGACGCCCTGACAAAATCGCAGAACCTTGGCAAATAGCTAACTTCACTGGTGGGCAGGCAAAAGTGCAGTGTCAAATTTACACAACCCGGGTGGTGGCTTGCAAGAATGCGGTGTTATTGCAGGAATCAATAACCAGACAGCTATACGGACGAGGTAAAACGGAGCGGGTCAGATGGTACGGTAACCGGTAACTCGTAACTGTTGATAGTGGCTCTAGCGGATAGCGCAAAAACGTCCTGGATCTGTTTCCAAGAGTGATAGACCGAATGCCAAAACTGATAGACACGCAGGCTTGGCGGGCTAGGGGAACCCCAGCGCCTGCTGGTGAGCTGCGTTAGGCTAATTTTTGCCTCCAAAATGCTCAATCAGGTAGCTGTGGGGTTAGCCGTACCATGGCTGGAGGATTCAATGAAACCAACTCATAGTAGATGATATTTCAATTCCACTATAATGTGCCAAAGTCATTATATATGTTTAATCTGCCCCTGATGATCTAGAATACTGTAATATTGTGCTATTATGGATAAACGTGTTTTGCCCTTCTGTTCTGTCAGGTTGTAGTTTCGGTACATCTGCAGGAGCTCCGATGATGCATGCACAGCAGGCAGTCACTTTTGACTCCGACTGACCGATCTACTACCATCTGGCAAGCTTTTAAGGGTGAACAAAAACAGAAAACAAACAACAAAACAAAATAAAATACAGAAGCAACTCATGATACCCAGGGTAACCAATCAGATATATGATACTCCCCTACCTTCTAATTTTTTTGCTATCAAGTTTTGTTTCCGGAACCGTCCCATTGAGTTATTGAAGATCCTCTGCGGCGAAACCGCGTAAAACTACTGCGGCTACCATGTTTCTCAGGGGCTATCAAGTTTCTGCTTTGGAACAATCGGCCGCACCGAAATAATTTCACCATGGATAGCATTCCTGAATTGCAAAATCTCGTAGAGTCGCTGGCCGGTCAGACCAGCGATCTTGAAGAGAGCTTGAGCGTACTACTAAACAAGTCTCTTGAGCAACAGGTCGCAGAATGTTCTGACAATAAAGAGAAAGCGAACCTTTATGTGTTATATTCATATGCTCTTACATCTGTACTGTTTTCCTATTTAAAATCTAAAGGCATAGATACTACAACTCATCCTATAATGGATGAGCTAAATAGAGTCAAGTCTTATATGGCACGGGTCAAAGAAGCTAGTGAGATAAGGCCAGCTGTTGATAAAAAAGCTGCCGACAGATTTATCCGTAGTGCATTGGCAAAGCATACAAAGTTTAAGGAATAGCGGATTCCGACTAAGTCTTACATTAGCATTTATTACAAATATTTATTCAATAGCCAATAAAGTTGGTAATATATAACCACCGCTCTGCGTTTCTAATTTCTAGATTCTTTTATGTATATATATATATATATATTTCTTCGGAAATGCTGTTTTTTTGGCTGGTCCAGATTAACTGTATATGAATTCGAGTAAGCGTAAATTGCCCAGGCCATCTGCATCATCTCCACAACCCTCAGTAACTAGCCTACCTCGGTCGATTTACCTTTCACCGTAAGACGATCAACGCGAAGCACAAGCCATATAATTCATCTATTTTCTGATCAGTCATAGATTGATATAGATTGATCATAAGCCTGTCACGTTGCTAACCGTTTGAGTGCAATCTGTTGCACGCAGTGGGCAATTTGGAAATACTCAACAACTGTCATGGGATTGTCAGAGTTTGGCCGTCGCCATAGGCGCAAGCTTCTAGTCGCTACTGGCCTCATGGCCACTGGTTACTTTGTGGTAGATTACGTTAAAAACAAGTTTTTTGAGCTTCAAGACCGTCTGGCCACCGAAAGAGCAGCTCGTGAAAATTTGAAAAGAAGGTTTGAACAGAATCAACAGGATGCGACCTTTACAATTATGGCTCTGCTTCCTGGCTTAGCAAGTCAAATAATTGACAAGTATCCAGTGGAAAAAACCACACAGGAGCTACAAGCGAAGCGGACTGAAAAGATCTCAACATCTGCAGCGGCAGCTACAGCAGCGGTTTCCGATGTCAAGAGTGATTTGAGCGAGTCTACCGCGTCTAATCTTAACGATTCTACAAATTCGTTGTCGGGATCGTGGGCAAGCTCGGAGGATCCTTCTAAAAAGACTAAAGCTCAGCTCTGGCGTGAGCTCAAGATCCGAAGTATAGCCCGAGCTATGACTTTAGTATATGCTAGCGCTCTATTGGTATTCTTTACCAGACTCCAGCTAAACATTCTAGGACGAAAGAATTACGTTGCTTCTGTCATTCATATGGCTGAATTGAGCAGAAGGCAGAAAGGTTCTGTGGCTGAAGTTGATGATTCCACGAGTATGATTAGTGGAAGTGGTGTCCAGCTACCCACTGAGGAAGAATTGGCTCGACTAGCATTGGAAGAAGAAGAAGTGTCTATCAACAGAATGTATCTCACGTTCAGCTGGTGGCTACTTAACAAGGGATGGGTATCACTTAGTGAGCGTATTATGGATGCTGTAACTGAAGTGTTTGAGAGTATCAACCCTCGTACAGATTTGACTTTGGCTGAGTTGTCTGAGCTAATTGGAAATGTTCAGTTCAAGATTGATCATCCAGTCAGTGTATTACAAGCCAACAATTTCATCAATAATCTACTCCCTCCGGCAGAATTGGAATCTTAT
Organism: Sugiyamaella chiloensis; assembly: GCA_030578775.1. NCBI lineage: Eukaryota > Fungi > Ascomycota > Dipodascomycetes > Dipodascales > Trichomonascaceae > Sugiyamaella > Sugiyamaella chiloensis. The sequence goes on along the minus strand of JAKTZE010000032.1, from coordinate 3,986 downwards.
GTGCTTTCTCAAGCTCCTGTTGATAATCCGGATGGAAGTGTTGCTTCGGTCGCAACGGATGAAGATGGAAAATTACAGTCGCACCCACTCAGGCAACTTTTGGACGAGACGGCGGACTTCATAGAATCCCCAAATGCGATTGATGTCATACAGAGGCTTGTTCACAGCGGACTGATTGTATTCGTTGACAAGATCTCTTCCATTTATCCATCTGCTGGTGCTGATGCTGAACCTGCAAAGGTTAAACTAGCCAGTGTTTTGGCGAATGTCACACGTCAAGCCCAATTACTGGCTTCAGGTGGACCTTACGAACCAAATGAATATATCCAATCCATGATCAATGTCCCAGAACTTGATGGATTCAGTGCGTTGGTGTACTCTAATTTTGGGGTATCCTCCTCATAGGTAAGCCCTACTTTTCGGGGGTAGGAAGTGGGGACACGGCGCACGCGAATATTGGTGTGCATATGCAGTCAATCATTTTGAGCCAGAACAATGATCTTTTTGCTCTATTGCATAAGGGCAACCATTTAAAGCACCAGTGGTGGGAACAGTTGTTTCTTCTTCTTCATTTAAACCTGTTTGCTCCCAGTTCCAGCTCCATTTACATTTCCGTTTGATTGATTATTAATCATATCATATATTGATCATGGAATCCAATTATTTGCTGTCCCCCCTGAGAAGGTCACCTTGGTATCGACATCGCGGTGTAAGTGTACAGTAATGAATAAACGTATATTTTGATACTAATCAAGTTACAAGTGCTACTTTTCCTAATGTTCTTTAATTCGATAGTATTTTCAGCGTGGGTAAAAATGACTCTATTTGCAGATGTTCTAACAACAGAATGGGCCCCATTACTATGAATCTGATATTAGAGATTATATGTCGTCAAGCCCACATGAATTTGAATGTTGATGGTTCATCTCCGGATTGCCAATCCCCTATTGTACAACGCAGATTGTCAGCGTACTATACAATATCATTGATAATTGGTGGTACGGCGGGCCTGATTTTATGCCCTCAACTGGGGAAATTATCCGATAGAATTGGCAGAGTCAGGATCATGCTTCTGATTCAGGGCTGTATATTTCTTGGGATGACCAGTAATATAACTGTATATCATCTTCAAGATAAAGTCGCTTATCAATGGCTGTTTGCTACAAATATACTGGACGGTTTCACTAATGCAACTCTTATTTCTACTATCATGTCTGCCTACGTGAATGATGCTACAGACCCTAGTGAGAGAGCTACAGTATTAGCATGGATATATTCGAGTACAGCAGTTGGTGCTATATCGGGTCCATTGACATGCCGTCTTCTAATTGGCTTTTTTCAGGACTCGATTTTAAAGCCTTATTATATATTTTTGTCCCTTACGCTATTTGCCTTTGCGATAGTATTTTTTGTTCCGGAATCAGATCAGAAAAAACAGCATGGAATAGATGTTAACCTAGGGTCTTTGTTTCGAAGAATTTACAGTTCTTTTAATATTATTACCCCTCTTGTCGAAATGTGGAAGATCGGCGTTAATGGTACTGTAGGTAGCAAGTGGAACTTGGTCGCATTGGTGTTAATTGATACGGTATACGTTCTGATAACCTATTCCTTGGCGGCTCCTACCTTATTATACCTTCAATACTGCATGAACTATTCACTTTCTGATATTTCAATCCTCATGGCTCAACTGGCTCTTGTACAGGCTGTGTGCTTGGTGATTGTCATACCTCTTCTATCTGTATGGCTTGGTAAAGGGAATAGCGGTATTTCAAAATTCGACATTTACACGATAAGAGTATGCAATCTGGTTGAAGTGATCTCGTTAGTTCTATTAGGAAGAGCGACCACCAAAACAGATGCTACTATATCGCTAATGTTGAAAAGTATCGGCTCATTGTCTCGACCTTCGGTAACATCAGCGACTCTAAACATCTTGCCCCAAGAAAGGGTAGGTCAATTTATGGGCGCAAGAGGGACTTTAGAGACCATTATATCTGTATGCAGCTCAGTGCTGTTTATGAATATATATTATGTGTCTGTGTCAATCCACCCTTCTCTGGTATTTTATATTGCCGGGATATTCTATGGTACGGCAGTTACCGTATCGGTATTTTTGAAACCAACTGGGGCATGAGATTGTTATAACAATATACCACCACTAGCTTAAACACATAATAAAGCCATCAATACATTTCATACAGACATTATCGTAGTATTATATAAGTTCGTTCACTGCCCGTCCCTGAATTGAATCCACCTGAACCTAACCTAGAACCCCCACTTCATGGGGACAAAACGTCAGATGATCTAGCACTTGAGAAACCACCACAAGCAGTGACTCTGAAAACTACCTATTACTGTTGAGGTTAGTTGAAGAAGCGATATAAAGAAAAAAATGCCAAAATATTTCCAAAATAAGTGAAATATGGGCCAGGTTTTTTTTGCATATTTTATTTTATTCCAATAGCTAAATACTTACAGTAAACTATTACATGTCTATCTAAAGGTCACCCAGTCCCGTCAGAGTAAAAACTGCTTCCCAATTACTTGTTCAGCATAAAAAGGTCTCTAACTTTATTTCATATTCGTGTTTTTACAAACACTCATCGGTAGTGGGGCTGCTTATCGCCTCGCATATATCGACTTCTTGCCATCTTCTTGACATCTTCTTGACATCCTCTTGACAACCACTTTTTGACCGCTAGTTCGCGAAAAGTTGTGATCGTAGAAGTTATATCCTTAAATACAAACCTTTCTTAAGTCCCCTGACCCTCTCAAGACTCTCATGTCGCTTTCTCCCCCTCCTGGGGACCCTATGCACCCCGGTGTTTCCTCAAGCCGATCCTTATGCGAAGGTCCAGGCATCTGCTGTTTCGTCTGAATCATCATCCAAATCCCCCGCGGGACCCTTGGCTAATGTTTCTCCCTCTGCTTCCTCTACTGGGGAGTCTTCAACGACTTCCACTTATCCTTCGTCGCCTGGCACCAAGGTATCCTTTTACCTGTCTGCTGCGAAGAAGAGCCCCCTACCTCCTCAACGTCTTCGACGCGTCCATTGCTACTCCTTTTTCTCTCACGACCGTATGCTTATGATCGATCTTGCACAATATGGCTTGTTGACTCAGGAGAAGATGGAGCGCTTCTCTCCCCTTATCAAGTCTGCTTTGGCTAAACACTCCTTTGTTCACCGCGACCATTACTTCTTAGAATTTGGTTCTGTGAGAGACGCTCGAGTGCGCATTGAATGTCAAAACCCCCGAGATAAAGAGGAAATTGAGCAGCTCTTTCCTCTTCATCTCGAAGGGTGCGCGGCTCCTATCAAACTTCCCCCCCCCTCCCAAATCAGCCTGAATCTCTTATTTTACTCACTTATACCCTTACTGTCAAGGAGTTTTCCCTTCTACTGCCTAGGGCTTCGCTCAACCCGCACAAAAGGTAGCCGTTTGTGGCTATCTCGTTCAGTTCATATGCCCCGACTTCCGTATGGACGAAACAGGTGTGTACAATCTACGAGCTGATGCCCCGATTCGCTATACCATTCATGTTCTTTCTACTCGTGATAATGTTCTACCAAGATTGAAGAAAACACCTACGTTTTCTATTGAATCAGATAGATAGATAGACGCTCTTTTATTGTCACAGAGAAGTTTTTACACCATACAGACATTATTTATCCTTTATATTTCGATTCTTATTTTGCATTCCATTCTTATTCATAACCTTTCCTGCACATCCCCGTATTCGCGGTTTCGAGAATGGGAAAACCTCAATTGATCTTGATATCAATTAGTATACCTTTTGTATACCTTTTTGGGCGAAAACCATTCTCAGATTGATATCCTATTAGAGAAGTAGATAGGTAGATAGACGCTCTTTTATTGTCACAGAGAAGTTTTTACACCATACAGACATTATTTATCCTTTATATTTCGATTCTTATTTTGCATTCCATTCTTATTCATAACCTTTCCTGCACATCCCCG